>JAPDPM010000009.1:24372500-24865000 GCA_032173925.1 Heritiera fomes
ATGTTTGGCTTCTTGTTCTGGTAAGAAATGATGATTTATACATGTGTTATGCAGTTAGCAATAGCTAAAGACCCTGAGTCTGCTTTCTTTAAAAAGTTGGAAGGGCTTCAACCTTGTGAGGTTTCAGATCTAAAAGCTGGCACACATATTTTCGCTGTTTATGGTTCGAGCTGTTTGTTTTTTCTGTTAATTTTATTACAGTATGATCTGGAGTGTTTCTGTTATTGGTTGACAGGTTTGGCTGATTTTTCTCAGGAGATAATTTTTTCAAGACTGCTTCTTACACTATTGAAGCACTTTGTGCAAAGTCTTATGAGGATACCAGTGAGAAGCTTAAGGATATTGAAGCTCAGATTTTGAGAAAGAGAAACGAGTTGCGCCAATTTGAAACAGAGTACAGAAAAGTATTAATCCAGCCATGTTCTATTTGAAGCTTGTTATGAGTTGTAACATTTGATCTTACGATTCTCTGGTGGGATGTTTTGTAGGCATTGGCACGCTTTCAAGAAGTGACCAACCAGTACAGCCAAGAAAAGCAATCAGTATGTTTTGAAACCTCTTTCTTATCTTGCAGTGCTACTGTTTTTCCTGCATTTATGCAATCTTTTCTATTAGGAAGCCACCGCATGCATATATGTATAAGGATATATTTTTCTGTGTATATGCACATTTACTGCACCTACACAGTTACACGTATGTATGAATTCTAATATTTTATAAATCATCGTCATTGTCGTCATCATCATCATCATGAGCAGACCCTTTATCTTAATAATCGTCCATGTGAGAATTCTAATATTTTATAAATGGCTATAGAAAATGTTCCTGAGCTTGATGTTGCCAAAACCGTAATTGCACATTTGGATTCACATCATTGTTGAAGTGTATTATGATCAAAACCGAAACCAGAGTCACTTAAGTATATTGGTGATTTAACTGACTCTCAATTTTGGCATCCCGTAACACAGGTAGATGAGCTGCTGAAACAGCGCGATAGTATCCACGCTTCATTCACTGTAACAAGAGCACCGAGCAGTGTAGGTGTTAATCTAAGTAATGGAAGTACTAGCAAAGTTCCCGGTGAGACCGGGAGCCCATTGGAAGATGGAAACTCAGATGGGAAGGATAAATCAGGCAAAAAGAAATGGTTCAATTTGAATATGAAGGGGTCTGATAAAAAACTTGGTTGAAATGGTATTTTGGTAGGTTCTTGTTTTCACATGCGAGGTCTGAAATATTTGCCAGCAGTCTGCTGCCTGCTAAAACTTGCATTATTTGTTCAATTCTTTTGCTGTGCATGGCTGTCCATCAAGGTTTTACAGTATGTCATGTTATAGTATGATGAAATGGA
Source organism: Heritiera fomes (assembly GCA_032173925.1). Lineage (NCBI taxonomy): Eukaryota > Viridiplantae > Streptophyta > Magnoliopsida > Malvales > Malvaceae > Heritiera > Heritiera fomes. The sequence goes on from JAPDPM010000009.1 coordinate 24,373,852, forward strand.
TGTAACTTTTTTGTGTACTTATATTTGATGAAGTGAGATATCCGTTCTACTCGTCCATTTGTAGTTCTCATAGTGTAATATCAAGTTCGTTTTTCCTTTTTTTTTTTGGAATAATAGCCAAATAAGCTCTCGACCTTGAGTCGAAAATAGAATTAAGCCCTCAACGTTTTATTTAATGAAAATCAGTCCATAAACTTTTATTTTAGTAGAAATAAACCCTCAACCTTTTAAAATTATGCAATTAAGTCTAAATCTGTTAAATGACACTAACTGCCGTTAGTGAAAGCTGACGTGGATAGCTTACTTGGCTGTCACGTGGCATGTCACGTGTGCAATACTAACGGCAGTTAGTGTCATTTAACAAATTTGGATTTAATTGCATAATTTTAGAAGGTTGAGGGTTTATTTTCACTGAAATAAAAGTTTATGGACTGATTTTCACGAAATAAAACGTTGAGGGCTTAATTTCATTTTAGGCTCAAGTCGAGGGCTTATTTAGCTATTTTGCCTTTTTTTTTCAAAGGAAAAAATGGTTATTTTCAAAGGGAAAAAGAAGGTTGTCGTATCCGGTTAACCCTGCAAGATTACTGCAACTTTTCTGGTGTAACTATTCTATTTTCTGGTCCTCGATTGGATCATATGGTGGATTTGGTTTATTTTGATTGGTGTTTTTTTTTTTGGTAAAATTAGGAGAAAGTTAAAGTAAATGGGAAAGCAAAAGGTAAGTAATAAAAACGTTAAAAAATAATACTCAAATTTATGTTAAAATGATAATATTAAATATATATCAATTGATATGTTCAATTAGAATGTTAAATGGTAAATGTTATTAAATTAATTAATATAATGTTAATTATTTAATTATAATTAATTTTAATATCAATAATGTTTAAAAACAACTAATTGTAGTAAAATTATTTTTGTAAGTAGCAAAATATTTATCTAAATTAATTAAACAAATAATTAATTCTTCAAATAAATGAAAATAGACAATAAAAGTAAGTCAATAGATCAACTAGTCTATTAAGAACTTAGTAAGTCTTGATGTTGGGTTTTTTTGTAACCAACCTCAAATTGGGCTATGTTTTAGACTTGAGATTAATGCAAAAGACAACCGTCGATCAATTTATTATATATTCAATTGGTTACAAAGTTGTACTGGTATCTATTATATTTTATGAATTGAAGAACATTTTTATTTTATTATAAATTGTTTAGACGTTGTACTTGTTTAATTTAGTAATTTAACTTTTTTTAATTTTTATATTTTATTTTTAAAAAATATGTTTTAATTTTAAGATTATGTTTTTATTTTCAAGTAAATTTAATATTTTTATATATTTGAAACTCTAAGAAAAATATAATTTAAATTTAATTTTGTTAATAATGTTCTTAATGTTTTGCACAAAATATTAAATTCAATCAAATGTTAAAATTATATAATTATTTTTTATATATTTGAATTATTTTTATTAAAATTAAAATTTTAATATGAAATAAATATAATAAAATATTGTAATAATTTTTTATAATAAAATTAAATGTTAAGTTAATAATATATTTATTATTGCAAATATAATAAGGATAATATTAAAAATCATATGATATTCATATATATATATATATATATATAGTGTTCTAAGTTAATTTTATTTAATAATTGAATTTAAGATTCTATATCAGTTTTGTAGATAATACATTACTGATATAATTATACAATAAATAATAATTTTCAAAATTAAAATTTTTTTAATTAAGATAAAAATGTACCATATATTTATTTAATTATTTTATATTTCATAAAATAATCATATAATTTTAATTTGAGTTTTTCTGAATTTTATAAATTCGATTTTTTAGGGGTTTTTGATCGGATCGATCTCAAGTTCAGATCTTATTGGATTCGGGTCATGTTGGATTTGGATTTTTTGAGTTTGAATTTTTTGGGCTAGGAACTTTTTAGGTTTGATCTTTTTTGGGCTGGTTTTTTTTTGAGATTCGGTCTTATAACTTTTTCTAGTCAATTCAGGTTGATCCTGTTTCAATTATGGGTCGTCTCAAGCGGGTTTTCAGCATTGGATCAATTTTGCCAGCATTAGAAAAGATGTTTCACGAATCAAATGTCGTTCAGTATAGATTTTTCTTTTTGAATTTTTTTTATATTTTTTTAAATAATGAAAAAATATGTTTGATAACACATATTTCTTTTGGACAAAAAAAAGTGTTTTTATAGATTTCAATTTTGTTTTTGCTATAAAATAGAAGTTATAAATTAAATTAATTAATTTATAAATCAAAATAAATTAAATTGAAAAACATTTAATTAAAAAAATTCTTTAAAATTAAAATATAAATGTATCTGAATATTTTAATATTAATTAAATGATTTAATTTAATTTTTTGCCATCAAAATGATTTTTTTATTTTAATAAATATAAGATTATTTTTATTTAATTCTTTTAAATTTTTATTTCGTTTACTTATTTACTATATTTGTAATAATTTAAAGATTTATTTTCATAATATAACAGCATCTAATACAAGTAATTTCTAATGGCTTTTATAAGAATTGATAAAAGATCACATAACATTATCTATAGTTCTTTGATCGTAGCTTTCGTTTAATTGCCATTGATAGCCGACTAGGGGTCCGTTTGGATGCCTAATAGGCACCGACACGGTTAGCGGACAAGAAAAAGACAAAATAGCAAGAGGATAAAATTATTCTTCTGCCTATGTTTTTTAAATTTTTTTATTATTTTATTAAAAAGATATATATATTTTTAAGCATTTCTTTATTATTTTTAATCTCATCGGAACTAATTTTATCTCCCATCCAAACTAATCTTAAGTGAATACCAATGAAAACTTTCTATTAGTCAAACCACCAATGCCGAAATAGTGTTTGAATTTGTTGACAAATTTTTTTGATGCTTTAAATTACTTTAGAAAAGCCTTTAAACACTTAAAAGTGTGAGCGAAAATTATAATTTTATTAAAAATTTCATATTTATTGATTATGTTGACATTTAAAACCACCTTTAAAAGTCTTATTTCAATTTTTTATGCTTTTCTTTTATTACATTAAGCTTAATAGTCAAATATACCTTCAATTTTTTGCTAGAAATTGATTAAAAACATTTTAACTCTTACGAATTTTGTTTAATCTCATTATGGCCCAACTTTAATAACTCCAATTTAATTTAACCCTTAATTCATCACTCCAATTTAATTTCTATTCTATAGCACCAATTTAATTAAATTGGTTCCATGAGAATTATTAGGATACTTTAATTCACTTGATTAATCCATTAATTCACTAAAATATGTTCCTTGATAAATTTTCAAGTTAATTTCCCAAATAAAACAAATTTCTCCAATCACATGACCTAACTTTAAATAATTTTCTATATTAATCCACAAACTTTAAATAACTTTCCAACAAAAATTGAAACACTTCAATTGCAGTGTTCTACCTAAAGTTACACACAATTCTTTACCATTGGTCTACTGGCAGGATTTACTGCACATAGGGTCACTTCAAAAATTAATTGGTACTATTCCACAATGAATTAGACCACATATCATATATGGTTGGAAAGGTCTTTGAGTTAACTTTCCAATGAAATTTGAATAACATTAATTGGAGTTTCTTATCAAAAGTTATACTTGATTCTCTACCTACTGCTCGCTATCTGAAATTTCTATACATAGTGCAATTTCAAAAGTTCTTTGGCACTCATCCGTAATGAACTAGAATGTGAGCCATATATGCTTAGAAAGATATTTAAATTAGCTTTCCAAAGAATTTTACATTATATCATTTGGATTCTTCTATCAAAAGTTATAATCAAATGAAGATAAATTCTCCATTCACCATTGGATTTTTATAACTTTAATCCAATTGATTCATTCCAATTAATTCACTTCCATAATTCTCATAATCCTTAATGATTCTCAATAATTAAAATTGTAAGGACCAGGAGTGCCTGGATCTCCGTTAACTAGGGATTTGCTACCCCAGTACCTTACTCACAACATATTGTCCTTTTTGGGTACCCACAGGCCCTTCAAAGTTTTGTCAGGACGTGCTTGGAATACTAGGAATTTGCCACTCTCAATTTGGGTGTCCGGAGGGGTTTCAACACTTGACCTTTTGCAAATGTCAAACCACTCCAACCATTTGGCCTCATTTTTATTGTAAGGACCTGTCGTACCCACTCTTTTGTGGGCCAGGGATCCACCCCTAGCAGTGTAAGAGCCTCGCCCATTCGAATCCACCATCGGCGAGCATCCCCTGAGCTTCCCTCATTGCCCCTGGTTTACTCTTACAACATTGTGAAGGCCTCGCACGTTCCAGTGGGCCGTCGGCGAGCATCCCCTAGGAGTCCCACACTCCCCAGGTTTGCCTTGACAGCGAGAGTAGGCGATCGCCCATAATCACTAACAACGTATTGTCCGCTCTGGCGGTTACCCACCTCATGGCTTTATCCCAAGGGTCTTAAAGAACTCAAGAATAATCCCTTGAGCTCGTTTTACATGAGACGCTCGAACCCTGGTACTTCTCATTAAGTACCCGAGCCTTACACTTATGTTACCATTGAGACAACGCATTTTTATTGTAAGAGCCTCGCCCGTTCGAATTGACCGTCAGTGAGCATCTCCTGGGCTTTCCTCATTGCCCCAAGTTTACTCTTACAACATCGTCAAGGCCTCGCCCGTTCCAGTGGGCCTTCGGCGAGCATTCCCTAGGAGTCCCACACTCCTCAGGTTTGCCTTGACAGCAAGAGTAGGCGATCGCCCACAATTACTAACAACGTATTGTCCGCTCTGGCGGTCGCCCACCTCACGGATTTGTCCTAAGGGTCTTGAAGAACTCAAGAATAATCCCTTGAGTACGTTTTACATGAGACGATCGAACCTTGGTACTTCTCATTAATTACTCGAGCCTTACACTTATGTTACCATTGAGACAAGTTGTCTCAATGGTAACATGAGTGTAAGGCTCGGGTACTTAATGAGAAGTACCAGGGTTTTAGCGTCTCATGTAAAATGCGCTCAAGGGATTATTCTTGAGTTCTTCAAGACCCTTGGGACAAAGCAGTGATGGGCGACTGCCCAAGAATGGATAATACGTTAGTGAGGTGTGGGCGAATGAGGATGCTCGCCAACTCACTTGTAAGAGTAAACCTGGGGCAATGAAGGAAGCCCAGGGGATGCTCGTCGACGGCCAATTTGAACAGGCAAGGCTCTTACAAGTAGCCAGACCTTACTCCCAACGTACTGTTTGCTTTGGAAGCCTCCACAGGCCCTTCATGGTTTTGTCTGGACGTGCAATGAATTCCCAAAATTTACCACTCCAATTTGCATCCGAAGTGACTCAAACCCTTAAACTCTCTAAAGGTCAAGTCAATCCTAACTATTTGGCCCCCGAAAAAACTGTGAGGGGCCTGTGGGGGCTTCCAAAGTGGACTATATGTTGTGAGTAAGGTCTGGCTACTAGGGGTGGATCCCTGGCCCATGAAAAGGGTGGGTACGCCAAGTCCTTACAAAAATACTTCCAATAACACATTAAATTACCTAGTAAGAGTGGGAAATTCTCAAGTGCCATAGAGTTGATGTGTCAGATTTCTATAATGGACAACCCTTTGTCTTAGTCTTCTTATATGAAGGAACTAGAAATGTTGTTGTTGAATCACCTAATTCTCTTAACTTTTTTTGCAAGGCTAATTTACCTGATAGATCACATGCATTGAAGCGTTTCACAATAGTCTCTCACTCAGCATCAAGGGTTAACTCAGATATGTCATCAAGTTTGATATTCATCAAGTCCACCTTTGACCAATGTGAATGCATAGTAGATAAGGAAATTGGTCGTCTGTTTTGTACGCACGACGAATGATCAATATTAGTTTCATTTGCTTGCTGCTCCCCTTTCAAAATCATATTCATTGTAGTCCTTGATATCAAATCCCGTAACTCCTTAAACAATGATAGGTTGAAGTTATGTTCAACAACAATACAAATTTTTTTAAATGAAACTTTTATCTCTGTATGTTGTAGCTCAATCAAGGAGTTGAAAATAATCCAAGACATCTCAAAATCTCATTAAGACAATCCAAGATGTCTCTTTAACTTCTCTTGTGCACTCTCTTCTCTACACCAAATTAAAAAAATATGTAATATAATGAATAAATTGAATTAATTATGAAAATCAATGTAATCTTAAATAAACAATGTACTTAATAGTTGTAACATTGCCAAAGTGCATTACTTTGTCCGTCCAAGCAGCAACAAATCTCTCTTTATGCTTATTCAACCTATTGTCTCTCACATACTACAACACTTTGGATGGTTATTAGTGACCATTAAACTTAAATTCCTTTCGTACTCCTCCTCTGTTAACCTGAACACAAGAGCATTCCAAGCTGACTGAATGCCTCTTACCTCTCATTGCGTTCAAATAACTTCTTGCAGTTAGCAAGTACATTCTTTGGTGTATGCCATTTGCATAAGAGATTAGTGATGTTGGGGAATAATACTTCTATAACATTCATCAATGCCAAATCTCAATCAATGACAATGATATATGGTAATACATCTGACAACATTAAGCCTTTTGACTTTTACAATGCCCAAACGATGGAGGTCGATCAAGCTCATGAATCCCTTTGATGTTGATGTAGGTGATTTTGATTTGAGGACAAATCTTTTCGAGGAGAGGAGGAATGATGGAGGCCCATCAAGCTGACAAATCCCAAGTCATGTTCGTGATGATTGTGATCCTTTGAGCATCCATGGAGGTTTAATGACGAGAGCTAAAATGAAAAGAATGCAACAAGCCTTGGCTGGTTTCATTAATATTGCTAGAGAGAAAGCCCAACAAAGCTTAAGCATGGAGGATGACAAAGTCTTTTACAACATGATCCAAGCCCAAGTTCAACCTTCTTGAAGATTTATAAGTATTGGGCCGAAATGCAATTGAGCCAGATGCATAAATTGGGCCTAGTGCAATTGGACCAAACGCTATACTTATTTTATTTAGTTATGTTTTATTGGGTTGAACATTATCTTAATTTAATTTAAACCCATTTCTCTTTTATTTAATAGGTATTGTAGGTTTTTATTACTTGTTCTGTAAGTTAGGAAAGTAGGATTCCTATTACTTGTTCTGCAAGTTTGCCCTAGGCCTATAAATAGCTATGTAACCCCTTGGGTAGAACATAATTGATTTGAGTTATAAAATTGAGATACTTCTTCTCTTTGGTTCCCTTGAGAACTCTTGAACTTATCAAGATCTTCCTTGTGGTGTTCTTCTACCTTCCACCAATTCATACCATAAGTTCTTGCTTTTTTCTAAGCAACGGGTGTTGGTCCAATACCATAGGTTCTTGTGTTTCTACATAACGGGTCTTGGTTTTATCTCTAATTCTTTGTTTTACTTTGTTGTGTTTTTTAGCTTGTTTTTATTTTTTTCTTTGAGTGTTCTTCGTGTTTATTCATTGAATCTCATCTTCTTTTGGTGAGGTTCATTTCACCAAGTGTAGTTGTTAGCACGCTCGGACTCCATGTAGATAAACGCAACAGAAAAAGTCAAATTTGTTGATGTCGACCAACAATCTCGAGGAGCGGGAGCTGCTATCTATTGGTTTTATATGTGCAATGCATAACCAAGACATTGGGAAAAGCATGCAACAAATCTATAGCTATAGGATACATCCAAAATAAGTCTTTAACAACATTAGTTAACTCATCCTTCTATGCCACTCCATGTATTTACATTCATTCAATTGTTTTCATCAGTTGCTATGTTTGTGATCTACTAGCTTTCTCAACCAATTTGTACTTTTGTAGTGTATTGTATATGGTTTTCATAGTGTTGATGTTCTTCTCATTGTTTTGTTTCAACATCATAAGTATATTTTTTTGTCTTACCATGTTCTTTCTCATATTAGTCATTGTATTCTTCTCTTTAAGTGACAAGCTAGCCGCAATCAAATGACTTTTAACTATTTTACAGGGGCAAGGTTATGTATCCCACATACTACTCTAACTCCCCACTCATCATCTTTTTTCAATTTCACCTTTTGTAGCTCAAATGGACAACCAGACTTCATCATTCTTGTACTCCTATGATCTAATTTCTCTATTTTGGCTTCTTTTTTGACTCCCTGTTCTTCCACTTCATTTTCATGCGAGTCGTAATCTAGGTCTTTTTGTAAGAAATGCAGGTTCAGTGGCTTTAATCATAACTATAAAATCTAAATTTCTCCTGACCTCCTTAGCTATGTAATTGAGGCTTCTTGAGTAGAAAAAACCTTCACATTATATTAATACTAGTCAATTTTTGACTTTATTTATATTCAAAATGATATTAGTGTTACCATTCTCATACTTTGTTTGTATTATATGAATCAGTACAATTGAATGTATGAAACTCTGCTTCTTGTAGAAAAGCACTAATCTTCTAGCATTTTTACAAAAAGTCAAAAAATTATTAATATTATTAAATATCATTTAAATATATTTAAAAATGGTGTGAAAAATGCCCAATATCATGGCTTTTGGAAGTGGCATTTTTGAGACCTAACATAGGCTCTCGAAAATGAATTTTTGGGATTGTTGAATGCAGTTAAACAAATTCATAAAAATTTGGAATAATTTCTATACCTATGTAGAAATCCCTACCTCCATGCCATCTGAGTATTCTTCTTCATTCATGTTAAAATCTTCAATCAAATCATTTGAATAGTATTTCATTTTCTCTTTCAATTGATCAAAACTTAGATTTGGTTAATTTGGTGTTTAGGTTTCAAAAATGGTTGGGAAGAATGAAGGGGAAGAAAAAAAATGGGGTTCTGAAGTGATAAGGGTAAATTTGTATTTTCATCCAAGGACATTTTAGTATTAAAAAAATTCTTAAAATAAGTTGCATGGCATACTTTTTTGGTTGTTAATACAACCCCTAATCCCATAAACTAGAAGTGTAAATGAGTAAAGCTATTCGTAAGCTACTCGAGCTCGATTTGATAATTACTTGAGTTTTATTCGTTTATTTTCGAATGGAGCTCAAGCTTAAGTTACTTAAGTAAGGGGTCGAGTTTGAGCATCTTAATACTTAGTTTGGCGGCTTGCAAGCCTAACTAAGCTTTTTTAATATATAATTTTAATGTTTTAGTATTAATTTACTATTTTATCCTCATAATATATAGTTTAAAATTGACAAATCAAACCTATCAAGTTGAGTTAGAATGACATGAATATTTTATTAAATCAAATTTCAAAAACCAAATTCAATAAACTTGAGTTAAATTTCAAATTAATTTTGAATTAAAACAAGCCAAACTCAAGTCCGACATATATTTTCTCGGCTCCATTATACCCTTACGATAAACCCTCTATTTTTTTTGTGTAAACCACAATTATCCTTATTCGTTTTAACGGTCTGAGATTACTCCTGTTCGGGACTTAGTTACAGTTAAGACTCCTCACCCCTTCCCAAAAGTGTGTTTAGTGGGAGTCGAACTCAAAAACTTTTTTCACAAACTCAACCTATATTGCCAACTGAATTACAACTCATGATTGATAAACCATCTATTTAAGCATGCATCTCAATGCTCTTTCAATATTTAAATTATCTCTTTCATTTCTTCCCTCTCTTCTTTTCTCTCTCTCTTGTCTCTGATTCGAGGTTCTGGAAAACGGCGCCTGTTCCGAGATACCCAAATCAGCTCTTACCTCTCTCCCTTTCTTTTCTTCGTTAACAGCTCATATTTATATTTAGATCTGGCCATCGTCGGCGGCGATGTTATGGCTTCCCCTTTTCTTCATCCTTATATACCGTTTCCTGTAAATTGATTTTAATTTCAAATTACGTCAGCGTTTTCATCCTTCTAAGTTTATTATAGTTTTAGGGTTTTCCTTCAAAATCATATTTTCTTTTTTGAATCTAAACAATGTTGGAGCTCCTGTTGCAATTTTAAGCATTTGAGAAGCATTTGTTGTTTCAGAAAATATGATTAGCAATTTTGGAGCTTAATTCGGCTTGAAATTTGGTGGTTGCTTACTTGCTTTAGTATAAATTTGATTTAGATATGATGTGGTAGGGTTTAGAGGGATTTGATTTGGGCTGAAATAGTGCTGTAAGTAGGGTGTTGGAACAAAGGAGGCAAATATCCTGGTTTAGAGCCTAGATTTCCTCGTGCTTCACTTCCAAGTTCCGAGATGCACAAGGATTCTCACCTACGTTAAGTATGATTCCTTCTACATCTCCAAAGGAACTAGGCAGTTTAACGATTTCTTTAGGGTAATGTCTGCCTGTTATGTGTTTGTCATAAGGTTTACGAGAAGAAAAGAAAAAACCATTGCTAATTTCTTGTTTTAAAATGCGAATCCTCACCGTCAAAACGATATTAAAACACCAAAATCCGTGCCAGATCATTGGTAGTCGATCCAAAACATCCTCTGCCCGGTATGTAGCATCGAGAGCTAGAGACCCTCCATTTGAGAAACAGATGGACAAGTACAAAAACCTTCTCAAAGTCATTGCAATACAAGACCTGATCCTCGCAAATCCCACCAATAACCCTCCTTCTGTTTCACTTGATTTCCTCTCCAGGCTCTCCCAAAAGCTCCATCTAAACCGTGGCGCTGCCTCTTTTCTCCGCAAGTACCCTCATATTTTCCACATTTTCTACGATCCCAATAAATCCCAGCCTTTCTGTAGATTGACTGATGCTGCTATTGATATTTCCTGCCAAGAGGCAGAAGCTATCAGTGCTTCTTTGCCTGTTGTTGTTGACCGCTTAGTTCGGCTTTTGTCTATGTCGACTACTAAATCATTGCCCCTCCGTGCTGTTTTCAAAGTTTGGAGAGAACTTGGACTGCCAGATGACTTTGAGGACTCAGTCATATCTCGAAACTCGCACATATTTAAGCTTTCTGCTGCTCATGAACCTAATACTCATGTTTTGAAACTGACTGATGAAATGCATGGTAAAAGTTTTGTGGCTTCTGTTGAGAATTGGCGAGTTATGGAGTGTTGCAAGGAGGACTGCACTGTTGATAGAACAGAAATTCAATATGCTTTTAAACATTGCTATCCACCAGGGATGAGATTGAGCAAGGATTTTAAGGCTAAGGTAAAGGAATGGCAACGGTTGCCATATATGGGGCCTTACGGGGAAATAGGAGAAAAGAAGAGGTCTAAGGCAGGAATAATGGCATCAGAAAAACGGGCAGTTGCAATTGTTCATGAATTCCTGAGTTTGACAGTGGAAAGGATGGTGGAGGTGGAGAAGATTAGCCATTTCAGGAAATCTTTTGCCATTGATTTGAATATAAGGGATTTGTTCCTTGATCACCCAGGGATATTTTACTTGTCAACCAAGGGAAATAGACACACTGTGTTTCTCAGAGAAGCATATGAAAGGGGCTGTTTAATTGACCCAAATCCAGTTTATAATGCAAGGAGAAGGCTTCTAGATCTTGTTGTGCTGGGACGCCATGGTATGCTAACCGATGAATCAAAGTCAGTGGAAGTTTGCCAGGCTGAGAGGCCTTGTTTACAAGATGAGAACAGAGGATGAAATCTTAAACTCTCATTTTTTACTTGAGGATTTTAACTTGGGTTTTGATGTTATGACCAACTTTGAGCGTTGGTTGCATGCCTGCATCGCTGTTATATGGAGGTGGAAATTGATATTAGATTCCAACTGCTTCAGGGAGGTGATGAATCTCTCTCATATACATGTATCGACTTCTTTCCCTAATTGTGCTTTTGCATTGTCTGGTTTTGGTTTCTTGGACTTCAAATTTTAAGTGATTGCAAATTTTAAGTGATTGACACTTGCATATGCTTGGTGTTGTATATTGTATGTGTACTAATACCAATTTCGCTCACTACTGCTTTTTAAGATGCTCTACTTTTATCCATTTGTTGCACCTGCCCATTTATTGAACTCTTGCACATCACTTGGCTTATTTGGTTACAAGTATCAATCAGACATTTCTAGCAGAATTAACTGTAATAGCCAATTCTTCAGTTCAGGACTCCACAAGACAACTCTAATATTTCATTAGCTAACTTTTAAGTGTAGGAATGGAAGAATCAATTAAACAGGCTATATCCTGATTCTCCCAAATCTTAACTTTCTTCCAACTGCTTTCTTGCAATATCAAAAGAAAACATACCCTAAACAGCCAATTAATGCTACAAGAGTGTACACGTCACAATTTGATTTAGGCTCATCTCTCAAGAATTTTCAACAGCTTTACCTCGAAAAAAAAAACCAACTCAACAGCCTGTGTTGGTTGATCACAGTCTCACAGGACTAGAATCAGACACCAAAGTCCTGCCCAATGATCCTGCCTTTTCTAATGATTTTCCACATTTAAATTCTTCCCTAACAAATTTTAACTATCCATAGTGACAGCTTAAGCAACAGTTGATAACATCCTCTTGGAAGCTGTTGAATTAGGATGGCATCTCCTTTGATTTAGATGGGAGGAAGTAAATGACAATTCTATTTTCTGTAACGCAGCCATTAATTTTTGGATAATTATTACATACACTGACAGTGGAGTTTTTTTACTCCACAAGCAGTGTTAAGATCATGGCATGTATGTAAGATCCGATTCTACACTACTGTAGAGTCTAAATTCATAAAATTGATAATGAAAATTAAATAAATAATGAATGTTAATTTCCAAAAGGGTGAAAAGCTGTTTTATTTGAGATATGAACGAAATAAATTATGTGAAATACTTGACGGGCGAGTACTAAATGGATGAGCTCGCCAATGGGCGAGCAAGGCTGATCGCCAGTGGAGGGTGATTAGTTGTACTGGAGAACAGATGAGTTCGCCAACGTATGAGGTGAATCAGGACAAGGTTGGCGAGTTGAGCCATACCTGGTGATGGCCCCAAAAGGGCGAGAACGTGTGATCGCCATACAGAGGGGCAAAGAATAGCTTAGTTGGCGAGAAGGCAACTGCCATTCGCTAAGTCTCAATGTAATTGTCAAGAAAAAAAAAAGAGAATTTCTATTAATTGCCAAGATAAAGCTGGCAACTGAATGGCTGGCGAACTGGTGTGGTGTGGCGAGCTGACGAGGTGGAGACCGGGAATCAGCTTGTGTGGACAAAGGAAAATGGCTTCAAAACAATTAGCAGCCAATATTGACTTTGTAAGATATACGGTCGAGGACAATAAATGAAGGAAAGTTAAAGTCAATAAGGGAATTAGCCTTACTGGTTGAGGAATTAAGCAAAGTCTGTAGCAGAAGAAAAAGGTGTGTGGAAGGAAGACTTTCTCGCCCATGTAAGTGCAGTTTTCTTCATGCATTAAATGCATGATGGACGTGAGGAATGATGAAAGAAACAGGATAAGGGACAGGCGGTAGCTATTGATTGGTTGAGCAGGGTTATATAAGAAGAAACACTTGACGGAAATCCATTTAGCAAACTTCATCTTCCTCCCGAAAATTATGCAACTGAGAGCTTATGTTATTCCTCCCGTTTCTGTCATACTTGATTTACTGAGCTTCACTCTTCAGTTGGCCAAAACACATGAACCTGCTTATAAAGCCTTTTTTTCATAATTGGTGAGCTGAAGGAATAAGCAAAAGGAAGGCCAACATGAGACAGAAAGCAGTCTATTCTGGAAGTGAAGTTGGTTGAGGTGAGTTTCATAATTTCTAGAGGATTTCTTGATGCTCAATGATAGATTTCTATGTTTTATGAAGTAATAAACATAAATACAATTTTGTTTTTAGTTAGATCTTTGGAGAATATGAAAACAAGGAAAATAATGGAATATGTGACGACAATGGCGATTACAGTGATCGCCCAGGTTGAAAAGTAAGTAATCGCCAATGAGGCGAGTAGAAGATAAGGAGCTCGCCAATGTAAAGTCTGTGTTAAAGGGGCGAGAACGCCCAATTCTAGTGAAGTGAATTAATGGGCGAGCTCAAATGCAGAGGCGTTGGGCGAATTGGTATTGTGGGCGAACTCTCACAATTAAGCCAATGTAGGCCTCGTGAGTTGAATGTTAGGCGAGCTCACAAACCTACGGTGAGTAATGGCGGGCGGCATGCCACGTGGTAGCCATATGGTGAATGGCGAGCTCGTCTGGGCGAACTAGTGAAGCTCTATTTGGGCGAGTAGTCATTCGATTTATTTCAATTTCGCCCAAGTAATGGAAAATTATATATATTATATAAAGAAAATATTAATGAAATTTATATAATTTGCAGCCGATAATTAGGAATAGCTGTGGGCGAACAGAGAGCAGGGCGAAGCAAGGCTTCGTTTCTAACAAGTAAGGGAGATGTGTGTGAAGTAATGCATGTCCTGTGGAGTAAGTTTTATGAAAACATTAAGTTAAATGTTTTGTTTTCTGACATGCATTGGTTTTGATAATGGTTTTGATGATGGGTGTGAATTGGGCGAACTGTTACGGCGGGCGAGCCCTCTTGTTTCTGTTTTTTGGGGCGAGCAAAGTAACCCCTGTTTTAGCATAAGGCGGGCGAACCACCGAGGGTGGAACCCTTCAATGTTGTTTGGGGCGGGCGACCCCTGCTTTAAATAAAAGGCGGACGAGCCATGTTGCTTTGTTTGAAAACCTAAATGGCTGGCGAATACTAATTCTCGCACTGATGATTGACCATGGGCGAGCCAAATGGGCGAGCTGACCATGGCGAATAGGTTTCACGTTTCCAAGGTTTCTAAATTGAAAAATAAACTAATTTTATTATCTTTGAAAATAAAAAATAGAAATATGAAACCTTTGGCGAGTTGATTACTGGACGAGCCACTGAGGGCGAGCCGGTTTTGTTTTCAAGTTTAAAAGCAAGATGGCGGGCGAACACAGGTTCTCCGCATTGGGCGAATTGTCATGGGCGAGCCATATCGGGCGAGTCGACCATGGCGAACAGGTTTCGCTTTTTCCAAATTTTCTCAACGAAAAATGAATTGTTTTCATGATGTTTTTGGGCGAGTTGACCAATGGGTGAGTTGACCATGGGCGAACTAGCCATGGCGAGTCAGTTTAACCCGTGCCTTTCTCACACGAAATTCAGTGAGATTGCGGGCTGTTTTTAAAACCTTTTTGGAAAGAAAACGATGACTTTATGAAATGATTCCTTAAAGGTTTTTTATGAGATATAATTTGATTTTGAGACGTTAGGCCTCTAGTTCATGCATTACTATTGCGTGACCCGCCTGTGGCGGTGGCTCGGTCGATGGACCAAGAAATGCACCTCAGGGCGTCACAGGGCTGATTGACCCGCCAAGTCATTAGCGGTCTCGAGGTCACTTGGCAAGTGGACCCGAGGGCCACTATAGATTATGGCCATAGATCTGAGATAGCCGTGAGGGGTGATGGCCTACGGGTGTACCCCAACAGCGGCAGATTTCGTTCTCGCAAGGGGGAGGGGGAACGATAATAGCATGATTTATTTGTTGCCTAGTCTCAACTTACCAAATTCTATTTATTGTAAGGATTTGTTGAAATCCTATATATAGTGTTTACTATGTATCCACTGTCTTTTCTACTGGGTTATTATTAAGAAAAGAATAAATGTGTTGTGATATATAGTTTTTGCTTATTTTAAAGCAGCATATATTTCCTTTACTGAGCATATGATTCGCTCACCCCTTTGTTTTTAACTCCACAGATAAGAAGTACACGGAGTTGAGAGAATTAGCTCTCAGATGAGTATAGCTATGCTTAAAGCACTGAGGCATGGCACGTTAAATGTGACAGGTACAATCTCTTCTCTTTTACATTTCAGACATATGTATACAGTACTACCTTAGTGAAATAAAGGTTAATAGGGGATGTCAGATGAAAGGAATAATGAAAAGAAATTTCATATTCCATAATTAGTAGATAAATGTTTATCATTTATCATTGTTACTGTTGAATGTTAATGGTATCGCAGACAGCCCAACCGGTAAAGTTGTATGGAAATACGTGAAAAATGTGGTAACAGGATGTTACAGATTTAATGGTATCAGAGCCAGATTGGTCTGATGTTTGTTGATGCCCTTAGCATAGAAAGTGTTGAGAAAGGTTAACATCCCCTGTAGTACTGTATAGTCTGAATGTATAGAGGAGTCGAATGATTGTGAAATGAGTTAAGTGGTGGAATATGGTGAAAGTTGACTAATTATGGGTTACAAATAGAGATAGTAATCCGAAAATTTTGCATAAGATAGGCGATCTTATCATCATAATGTCAGGTCATTTGATAAGGTACAGTGAGGAACTCGGTGAGGGCCCCACCAGGACTTCTCTGTCCATATCGAACTAAGATCCTGAAATGATGATATTGAGACAAAAAGGGATAATATTAACATATAAGTTCTAAGATCGCGTGTTTGGAGTTATATTGATGAGAGAGAATTAAAAAGGGAATTTATGAATATACCCTATATTGAAATGCTATATTTAAGTCATGAATGACTAAATTGATGATGGAATGGTATGTGGTGGTGTAAAGGATCGCGTGTTTGGAGTTATATTGATGAGAGAGAATTAAAAGGGGAATTTATGAATATACCCTATATTGAAATGCTATATTTAGGTCATGAATGACTAAATTGATGATGGAATGGTATGTGGTGGTGTAAAGGATGATCCCTACTATGGACCCCACTGATATATTAATAAGTAAGGCGACCCAGAGTACAAGTTATGAGAGGTCGCGAGATAGTCATCCCTGTTGTGGATTTGGGGTCTGAATTTAAAGTGAATTGTGTGAGAAATGATGTAAACTGGTTATATATACTCCTTATGTTTTAGGAGAATGGATGTAACTTGACATTTGAGGAAGTCAAGTGTTTGAGTCTGTGGATGAGAAAGAAAATTTTGAAATGGGCGAACTCGAACACGGTTGGAAGAACCGGGCATCGAGGTGATCGCCAAAGAGGACAGTATGGATGAGTAGCGATGTCACAGCAATCGTTGTCGATGGGCCCAAAAAGGGGATTGCAATGGCCGGTTGGGCTGGTCCGCTACGATATCCATAGAACCGTGATATTATGAGATTTATGAGAAATACTCGATGGGCGAGAACTGCATTGAGATAGCTCGCCAATGAACGTGCAAATGCTTGATCGCCAATGATGTGGGCGAGTTAGATGATGGCAAGGACTTAAATGAGTCTGCTAATATAACATGAATTACTAAAGTGGGCGAGAATCTTGATCGCCCAAAGAGTATGGTGAGTAATCTGATCAACAATATGACATGAGTCAAAGCAATGTGGCGAACAGAACAAAAGCTGTAATCGCCAAGAAAATGAAATGTCTCGTGATTACCAAATGATAAAGTTGGCATCGAGATTTAGTTGACAAGCTTAGAGGTTGGAAAATTGAAATAGAAATTGTTGTAAGCTCTTACCAGTGAATTAGTAGAGCTTGAGAAATTATTCAAGAGATTGATGAGCAAAGAATAAAACTAATTTGTTATAACTGGTGAAAAACGAAAAATTTTATCATTTTGAAAACAATGAGATTAATACTCTCTACAGTTGCTTCTAGGTTCCGGAACAAGTATGGTATTCTAAAATACCTATCATATTCTATCTGGATCCCTAGCCGACTGTAGTATCCTTCCTATTTGTGTGCCTAGAGCCAACTAGGATGATTTTAAAAAGAATAAACACGTATATTGATATCAGCAATATTATTGAATAAGGTATAGAAAACCTTATTGTTAAGTCAGTGACCATTGGTTTCTAATTGATATATATATATATATATATATATTAGAGACGTGAGGTCTCAACTGATTAAGTGCACATTAAAATTGTCTGAATAAAAGATTTTGCTACTTAAGTGAGGTTAAAGTGTGCTTATTGGGGTATAAAATTTATGAGTTTTACCCGTATAGCACGAATGAATTGTTGAAGAGTTTGTGGAATTTGCTACCTTATTGATTTAATACCTATTATGGAAAAAGTGAAAGTGAAAGTGTATGTATGAATACAATATTAGAAATGGTTACGAAATAGTAACAGTAAAGTACTATATTAAGTGGGAAATTGACAGAGGTGATATATGATAATAAATTTAAATTTCAGAAATTGATGTAAGAAAAAGTATATTCTCCAAGTAGTGACATTTCATGTACTAAGAGAATAAGAGATAAAATGATAACTCGATATGAAAAGAAGTTATCGAGGTAAATGATTACCTAAGACGTAATCGATGGATAGTATTAATATCTGCGAAAGAATGGCAGTCATAGTCTAACCATGAGATGATCGTTGTGGAATGGTAGAGAACTGAAAAAGTCATGAAGTTATAGAAGTAATTATGGATTGAGTAATTAAATTATTTCACTTCTTCATCATCAGGTTTCGGGATGTAATAAGTGCCTTAGTCGATATACATTGGTGAAATAGAGAGGACGTATGTGAAGTTCCAGTGAGTGGGTACTTGTGATAGGGATCCCTGATTTGCCGTATGCTTTGAGAGAATAGCAAGAGGCTTTGGGATTCCAAATTTCTACTGTTAGCACCGCCTCAGATTAATATAGATATCCGAGCGCATTGTGTGGACGCTCCGGGATATATTGAGAGCGAGTGTGTGGTATTTTAGAGACTACTGGGACAATTACATACGAATGATTAAAATTATCTACATGATAGTCACCAAATTATAATCGACTAGCACTGAATGAGATGATAAGTGATAAATAGTATAGATGAGTTACTGACTCTCAAGGATGATAAAAGATTTGAGGGAGTGTAAATTGGTTTTGAGAAAAGACGCCCGAGATTCTTCAGGACTTTGAGAAAATTCGGGATGGGCGACCCACGAGTGGGGTGATCGCTCAACACCGGATAACATGTTGTGAGATGTGGGCGAACTAAGTGGTCCCCAACACACTTGAGAGAATAATCCTAGAGCGCGGGAGAGTGCCAAAGGGATGATTATTGATGGCCTAAAGAGACGGGCAGTACTCTGAGAGACAATGAGGAATATAAAAAGATATTCGTGGTCTCATATTGGAGACGAGATTAAATAAGAGTTGAAAAAGTGATAAGGAAGAAAAATACCTATATTAGAGGTACTTCCTATACTCAGTGAAAAATTGAAAAGAGTAAATTGCTATCTGGATGGTTGTGGATATATTTCGTAAGTCTGCTCATTCCTTGAGTATGGAATTTGTTGAGCTATTTAATGCCTTGGCCGGATAATATGTCAGGGAAATGATGAGGTTTACAGTATTCCAGTGAGCATTATTGTTGATAGGGAGTCCCGCTTCATATCTCAGTGTTGAGAGAGATTACAGGAAGCTATGGGATCCCGATTGAGTTTTGCACCGCAGTTTATCCGCAGACTGAGAGACAGTCCGAGTGTATGAGATGGACGCTCGAGGATATGGTGTGAGCGTGTGCGATTGATTTTATAGACTCTTGGGATAATCCTCTACCCTGGCAGAGTTTGTTGATAATAAGGGCCACAAGAGAGTATAGGCATAACATTTGGAAAATATTATTTAGCAGACGATATAATCCACGATAGCATGAGAAAATGGGAGACCGAAAATTATTTTCGACTTGGTCGAACAGACTTTTTGAGATATACAAGAGGTTATGTATATTAAGGTCTCACCATTGGGATGCATAGTGAGAGGGAAATTGAGTTTCCGATGCATTGGATCGTTGGAGATCTTAGATCATGTGAAAGACGTGCACTACCTCCCGTGTTGTCAGGAGTGCACAATGTGTTCTATGTTTCAATAATGAGAAAGTACTATCCATATCCTTCTACGTGATTCGAGATGAGTCCTAGAGATTAGAGAGGACATGAATTACGTTGAGAAATTGGTACAGATTCTGATAGGAAAGATAAATTGCAGTGATAAAGTGCTGTGATCTAAGATCATGTTATGGCTAAGGTGCTTTGATGGTATAATATTAAGGATAAGGCTACTTGAAAATTTAAAAGCCTTATGCATAAGAAGTATCCAAAGTTTCTTCACTGAAAGGTCCGGTTGAAATTTGGAGGACCAAATTTCTTAAGGTGGGGAGAAAATGTAAGATCCGATTCTACACTACTGTAGAGTCTAAATTCATAAAATTGATAATAGAAATTAAATAAATAATGAATGTTAATTTCCAAAAAGGTGAACAGCTCTTTTATTTGAGATATGAACGGAATAAATTATGTGAAATACTTGACGGGCGAGTACTAAATGGATGAGCTCGCCAATGGGCGAGCAAGGCTGATCGCCAGTGGAGGGTGATTAGTTGTACCGGAGAACAGATGAGTTCGCCAACGTATGAGGTGAATCAGGACAAGGTTGGCGAGTTGAGCCATACCTGGTGATGGCCCCAAAAGGGCGAGAACGTGTGATCACCATACAGAGGGGCAAAGAA
Source organism: Heritiera fomes (assembly GCA_032173925.1). Lineage (NCBI taxonomy): Eukaryota > Viridiplantae > Streptophyta > Magnoliopsida > Malvales > Malvaceae > Heritiera > Heritiera fomes. The sequence continues at coordinate 24,394,247 of JAPDPM010000009.1, forward strand.
TAGCTTAGTTGGCGAGAAGGCAACTGCCATTCGCTAAGTCTCAATGTAATTGTCAAGAAAAAAAAAGAGAATTTCTTTTAATTGCCAAGATAAAGCTGGCAACTGAATGGCTGGTGAACTAGTGTGGTGTGGCGAGCTGACGAGGTGGAGACCGGGAATCAGCTTGTGTGGACAAAGGAAAATGGCTTCAAAACAATTAGCAGCCAAGATTGACTTTGTGAGATATACGGTCGAGGACAATAAATGAAGGAAAGTTAAAGTCAATAAGGGAATTAGCCTTATTGGTTGAGGAATTAAGCAAAGTTTGCAGCAGAAGAAAAAGGTGTGTGGAAGGAAGACTTTCTCTCCCATGTAAGTGCAGTTTTCTTCATGCATTAAATGCATGATGGACTTCAGGAATGATGAAAGAAACAGGATAAGGGACAGGCGGTAGCTATTGATTGGTTGAGCAGGGTTATATAAGAAGAAACACTTGACGGAAATCCATTTAGCAAACTTCATCTTCCTCCCGAAAATTATGCAACTGAGAGCTTATGTTATTCCTCCCGTTTCTGTCATACTTGATTTACTGAGCTTCACTCTTCAGTTGGCCAAAACACATGAGCCTGCTTATAAAGCCTTTCTTTCATAATTGGTGAGCTGAAGGAATAAGCAAAAGGAAGGCCAACATGAGACAGGAAGCAATCTGTTCTGGAAGTGAAGTTGGTTGAGGTGAGTTTCATATTTTCTGAGGATTTCTTGATGCTCAATGATAGATTTCTATGTTTTATGAAGTAATAAACATAAATACAATTTTGTTTTTAGTTAGATCTTTGGAGAATATGAAAACAAGGAAAATAATGGAATAAGTGACAACAATGGCGATTACAGTGATCGCCCAGGTTGAAAAGTAAGTAATCGCCAATGAGGCGAGTAGAAGATAAGGAGCTCGCCAATGTAAAGTCTGTGTTAAAGGGGCGAGAACGCCCAATTCTAGTGAAGTGAATTAATGGGCGAGCTCAAATGCAGAGGCGTTGGGTGAATTGGTATTGTGGGCGAACTCTCACAATTAAGCCAATGTAGGCCTCGTGAGTTGAATGTTGGGCGAGCTCACAAACCTACGGTGAGTAATGGCGGGCGACATGCCACGTGGTAGCCATATGGTGAATGGCGAGCTCGTCTGGGCGAACTAGTGAAGCTCTATTTGGGCGAGTAGTCATTCGATTTATTTCAATTTCGCCCAAGTAATGGAAAATTATATATATTATATAAAGAAAATATTAATAGAATTTATATAATTTGCAGCCGATAATTGGGAATAGCTGTGGGTGAACAGAGACCAGGGCGAAGCAAGGCTTCGTTTCTAACAGGTAAGGGAGATGTGTGTGAAGTAATGCATGTCCTGTGGAGTAAGTTTTATGAAAACATTAAGTTAAATGTTTTGTTTTCTGACATGCATTGGTTTTGATAATGGTTTTGATGATGGGTGTGAATTGGGCGAACTGTTACGGCGGGCGAGCCCTCTTGTTTCTGTTTTTTGGGGCGAGCAAAGTAACCCCTGTTTTAGCATAAGGCGGGCGAGCCACCGAGGGTGGAACCCTTCAATGTTGTTTGGGGCGGGCGACCCCTGCTTTAAATAAAATGCGGACGAGCCAGGTTGCTTTGTTTGAAAACCTAAATGGCTGGCGAATACTAATTCCCGCACTGATGATTGACCATGGGCGAGCTGACCATGGCGAATAGGTTTCACGTTTCCAAGGTTTCTAAATTGAAAAATAAACTAATTTTATTATCTTTGAAAATAAAAAAATAGAAATATGAAACCTTTGGCGAGTTGATTACTGGGCGAGCCACTGAGGGCGAGCCGGTTTTGTTTTCAAGTTTAAAAGCAAGATGGCGGGCGAACACAGGTTCTCCGCGTTGGGTGAACTGTCATGGGCGAGCCATATCGGGTGAGTTGACCATGGCGAACAGGTTTCGCTTTTTCCAAATTTTCTCAACAAAAAATGAATTGTTTTCATGATGTTTTTGGGTGAGTTGACTAATGGGTGAGTTGACCATGGGCGAGTTAGCCATGGCGAGTCAGTTTAACCCGTGCCTTTCTCACATAGAATTCAGTGAGATTGCGGGCTGTTTTTAAAACCTTTTTGGAAAGAAAACGATGACTTTATGAAATGATTCCTTAAAGGTTTTTCATGAGATATAATTTGATTTTGAGACATTAGGCCTCTAGTTCATGCATTACTATTGTGTGACCCGCCTGGGGCGGTGGCTCGGTCGATGGACCCCAAGGAGTGCACCTCAGGGCGTCACAGGGCTGATGGACCCACCAAGTTATCAGCGGTCTCGAGGTCACTTGGCAAGTGGACCCGAGGACCACTATAGATTATGGCCATAGATCTGAGATAGCCGTGAGGGGTGATGGCCTACGGGTGCACCCCAAAAGCGGCAGATTTCGTTCTCGCAAGGGGGAGGGGGAACGATAATAGCATGATTTATTTGTTGCCTAGTCTCAACTTACCAAATTCTATTTACTGTAAGGATTTGTTAAAATCCTATATATAGTGTTTACTATGTATCCACTGTCTTTTCTACTGGATTATTATTAAGAAAAGAATAAATGTGTTGTGATATATAGTTTTTGCTTATTTTAAAGCAGCATATATTTCCTTTACTGAGCGTATGAATCGCTCACCCCTTTGTTTTTAACTCCACAGATAAGAAGTACACGGAGTTGAGAGAATTAGCTCTCAGATGAGTATAGCTATGCTTAAAGCACTGAGGCATGGCACGTTAAATGTGACAGGTACAGTCTCTTCTCTTTTACATTTCAGATATATGTATACAGTACTACCTTAGTGAAATAAAGGTTAATAGGGGATGTCAGATGAAAGGAATAATGAAAAGAAATTTCATATTCCATAATTAATAGATAAATGTTTATCATTTATCATTGTTACTGTTGAATGTTAATGGTATCGCAGACAGCCCAACCGGTCAAGTTGTATGAAATTACGTGAAAAATGTGGTAACAGGATGTTACAATGTATCTTATAAAAATATTAAAATAAATAAAACAAGACATGTGTCATGATCTTAATGCTGCTTGTGGAGTAAAAAAATTCTACTGTCAGTGTATGTAATAATTATCCTTAATTTTTAAAGAAAAATTATAGAAGAGAACAATCGAAGCTAGCCGTCTGCACAACCTTTTAAAGTGTCTTTTCTTCTTTTTCCTACTTTTCTAGAAGAACAAGTGCAGGTCACATCAAGATATTCTCCAACACAGCACAAAACTTGTGGCATAATATGGAGATGTACATTTACTCAATTATGAAAGGTGCGTGTTCAGAAAAGTCGAAACAAATAGTCAGATTACTAGAATTGGATTCCTTTCTTAATATCTGCTGAATCTTTCATGTACCTTTGGCATCACCAGCAGGCAAGCATCTGTAAAATGGAAGAAGAATCACGCTTTACATCATATTCGAAGAAAAGCATGCAAAGCAGCTAAAGGAACCGTTGAAACGATAAGAAGGATATATTCATAAACCGTCGAAACGATAAGAAGGATATATTCATTAGGTGAACATCCTTTAAGCACGAAACGATTAATAAATAATTGCTATAAAATCTCACTGCCATGGCAACAATTAAATTAAAGGATTAGGGTTTTGCTGATTATCTGGAAGCGAAGGCATCATGAGCAATGGCACAAATAACAACCCACCATTTTGGCCGACTTGGCGCTCTGGGCATGACTATACTGCTCCTAACACCAGCAATGAGTCAAACCGCATCATACCTGTTTTCCGTCATTCCGTTTCCCACCAAGCCACTGCTGTACGTCTACTTCTGTTGTTTTCTTCCAGTCAATGGTGAATTGGCTGAGAAAAAAAATAAGAAAAAATAGATGCGAAGATATTGGGGAAACTTTATGGCTGAATCATGTGAAAATTGTTTTGCTCCTATTTTTCCTTTGAAATAACTGGGTTTTTAGTGTTTTCTTTTCCTCTTTGGTACATGATCTTACTGGTTATTTCAGGACGCTAGTAGAGGTTCAAGGGACCTATGGCAGATAGCAAACGAAAGAGTGGGAACACGACCTTTCAGCTTTTCAGGGTAATCACTAATTTTCTCTCGTCTTTGCAACTTAGAAATAGATACATAAAGGAAAAAAATAAAGTTATTTATTCAATACATGTCAACGGAGTTTTTTTGATTTTACAAGAGGGGTTAAGATAATAACATATATGGTATTTTATTTATTTTGTACTTTTTTCATATTTTTAAAAGACATATGTCATCATTTTAATCTCGTTTGTAGGAACATATGTCATCATTTTAATCTCGTTTGTAAAATCTAAAAAATTTTACTGACGATATATTAGATATTAATAAAAAAATTAATGCCTTTTTTTTGTTCTTTTCATAGCCAGCCGTTGAATTTAAGGATATGTTGTTATTTGCATGAGCGATAGATTAATCAGATCGAAAGACGCATGCGGAACCGAACTAAACTTTGCAATTCTGAAAAAGTTGTCGAAATCCTTTATTTTATTTTTATTTCTACCTGCAAATGTCCAGAAACAAGCCATCATACTTCAATAAACCTTCACAACTTACTGTATTCCCTTTATGGAAATGGAGCTTATGAGTTATGGTAGCCTTGTTTGATTTGAAGTACGGAGTAGAAGTGGCATCTTTTCCCGCTTCAGTTTATTCTCAAGAAACCCTCTCTAATTTCAGCCAACACGAAATTTGATAGTACTCCAACAATCTCTCATTTTTTACTATAAGCAAACCAATAGGCGATAGGCATTATAGGTTTAAGTAACTAAGTTTTCCAATCCGAATTTCTAAGATCAATTTAAAGATACTTGCTTCAAGAACGTTCAAGGATCTATATTTTTTACCCTTGGCCTACTTAATCCTTTTCCTCATGGAGCAATCTATTGGAGTTATTGCTAAACTTCCACGTCAAGTCTTAAGGCGTTCTCTTATGGATATCGAAATTAGAGCGAGTTTCTAACCGAAAAAAGAATAAAAGAAGTTAGAGCGAGTTTATGAGAGAGAACTTCTACTTGTATAATCGAGATTCCTATTTCTGGTTATTCTTCATAATGATATGTGCGTATTTGTATATTTCACATATCATAGTCCTATTATTTGGAATAAGATTCCAACTCAACACTAATTAGGAGTAAAATATATGCCTATGTGGATGTTCGTACTTGTTTTGGATCCACTTTATCTTACCTATATGCTATCCCAACATTTACGTTGGGATGTGTCAATGTATTGTTTGTTTCGGTTCATTAGATCTTACAGTTTGTTATTTTTCCTTAAAAATACCTCAAAGTTGAATGGTAGTGTGAGCACTTAAATGTAAGACCACACTCTAGTACAGTGGGTGTGAACTTTCCTTGGGGTCGTGACACAGTGGCTGTGATTGTGAACAAGATATGTGGTAGCAGAACTAGTTTTAAGCTTTCGATTATATTAATCTAGATTTTTGTAGGCAGAGAGGAGTTGAATTTTGACTACCAGACGTAGCAATTGCTCAGTATTTGTGCAATTTCTATGGCATTAATAAATTTTAGTTGATACATTTTACAATAAAAACACTATTTTTGCAGTTCTCCGGAGCATCAACGTGCTTCCACTCCGGTACAAATTGTAGTGCTAGACAACGTCCCCGCAAGGGCGGTCAATCCCAGGCTTTCAGAGCCCTTTCCAAGGTTCACAGTCCAGCAACATGTCCATCTCCCAGTTACCCCTACGCGGCAAGAGGATTTCAGATCATCAAATCAAGAGGAGCAAAACAATGTTTTAAGCAAGCTGAAGAAAGAAATCTACAATCCCATCCCCAAGCAGATGACAAGGAGATTGAGCTCGTACTATAGAGATCAAAATCGAAGCAACTATAATGAGAAGGGAAAAGAGAAAGATGACGATGGCAAGAGGTGTGCAATTTGCTTGGAAGATTTTGAGCCTAGAGAGCAGGTGATGCTCACTCCATGTGAGCACATGTTCCATGAAGAATGTATCGTCCCATGGGTGAAGAGTAATGGCCAATGTCCGGTGTGTAGATTTGTTCTTAGCGAGCGCATTAGACAGACTGCATCTTCTACAAGCAATAACAACTTCTCAAATGTATCTGCAGCTGACTTGTTTGCAGGAGAGTTGATCTCTATTATAAGAGCTATGGAGGAGGTTTTTTTATGGGGCAATTCCCGCTGATATGTACGTTTTCATGTGATTGAATCTATGGAATTATTGCTATTAGCTTTTCAACTTCGTTTTTTTTTTCTGCTCATACTATTAAATTCAACAATTCTAGTAAAAATGGTTTTCTTTCTGCGAACAAAGCATGAATAAAAGGAATTAAATGTTCTTGTGAAGTTATATTTCATCATTTAGTTAAATGTGTCCTATCTTATTGAATTACAATTATAAAACAAATTTGTTTTACACATGTGTAAGTAGATCCCTCTTCTATTTGAAATGAATCAACTTAATTATTAATTAATAGGACAGAAAAGTAATTTTTTTCTTTAAATGTTATTAACAAAAAAAAAGCTTAGTCGAGCCTTAGCTTTTAAAAGTAAGATCAAGGCCCGATCCATTTTTTAATTGGAGCTAATTTGTTAGTGCAAGCCTATACAATGGGTTTAATATTTTTGCCTAAATTCACCAAAAAATCGAGTAAGCTTTTGGATTTAGGTAGATAGCTTGATCAATGAACAAGTTTGATTATGCATTGGGTACTCTGGAGTATTGCCAAGTGTTTGAATTGATACATTTTGGGGAGAATTTGTGCTATGGATGTAGAGTCATCAGAGGTTGATGTTTTATGCGGAGAAGTCATCAAGCTTTCATGAAAACTCCACCATAAATCTATTGTTGAAAGCGGATTGCTAAGAATTGATCACTAAGGTTTTGTTTAGTAGAATAGAAAGAAAAATGAAAAAATAAAAAAAATTTTAAAGGTGAAAAAAGTGAAAAATGGAAAACATATATATATATATATGCATGATAAGAAAAATGAAAAAGTTGAAAAAAAATATAAATTTCTTTTCATCCTGCCATTTGTAGACTTTAAAAACGTAAAAAAAGAAAGAAATTGAAATAATATTATTTTACCATTATACAATTATTTATATAACAAAGAAGAATTTTAAAAATAAAAGATAATTTTATAAAATATACATAATTAACTTACATCTTTTTTATTTTCTCTTCACTATATATATATATATATATATTTAATTTGAGATGATTTGTTTTTGTTAATAAAGATAAAAAAATAATAATCTTTCCTATTTACATTCTCTCGTTTTTCTATCTTACCCAGCACCAAACACTACAAGACAATTCACTTTATAAGTGCCGCTAAAAGGCCAACCAACCACCGATAAAAACGTTAGTTAATAAAAGAAAAAAATTATTGAAATATTTAATCAAAACAAGAAAACTTCCTATAAACAAATTAATAATTCGAATAATAAAAGAAAAAACCTTGATATGGTTCAAGGAGTCCATCTTGAACATTTGAGGCACATCCCTCCAAGTCTTGTAGCCCAAAGGGCATAAATAGCCATTTCTTGCTAAGATCCCAAGACAAGAAGCTAACATGCGGCTTCACATCTAACTAGCTGACCCTTCTTGTTAAAACATACTTTAATTTGTTTTCTAGGTGGAGGATTCCACACATCGACCATCTTATTACGACCATGAGTATGACACTTCTTGCTTTGTTGAGAGAATGAAGTTTGCTGAGGAGCATCTTGTTGAGTATCTTCAGTATCTTGTGTTACAATTTCACAATTTCGAATAGTTCTACTCTTTCCCATGAGGTATGGTGAAGCAAACCTACATAGAAGAGGAATAAATCAGTAGAAAAAAAATAAAAATAAAGTAGAAAAGTTGCAATCATACTTATAAAAAGAGTTTGGTTCATCTTCCTCTCCACCAAAATCTGTTCTATGGATTCAATAAACTCTCTGCAACTGGATGTCAGGTTTGGGATCTTAGTTATCTGCAAGAAGTAGAGTAACCTTAGCTAATCTCATTGGTCATCAACATAAAAAAATACAAGTTCTCTCTTCTTTCTCCGCTTATTGATTTTGTACATACAACTATAGAGAGAAAGAAACATAGTAGATAGCAGAAACTATTTTCAAGTACTCTTAACTCATCATTCAGGGAGAAAACCAACTGTCATGCTTTGTAAAAAGATGCTTTCAACACTCATTCAAGCATCAAAACTAACACAACATAATTAATTCATTAAAATCCATACATCAAATGACATCCTAATATCATAAAGCAAATAGTAAGTACCAGAACCTAAAAAAAATGAAAATTGAATTGAAAAGAAAGGTTTGAATTTTTTGTTTGAGAATTAGGAAAACAAGAAAGGAAGGAAAAAGATTACTACTTATGTTGTTTAGTTTGGATTCTCTCTTTTTGGTTCATTGTAGTTGATCATTTCTAGTGTCCCTTGATTTCTTTTACTAAGTTTGTTGAGAGCTTGATGAGCCAATGACTGGTTACTGGTTAGGCATATTGCTTATTCCCTTCCTTTTGCTCGATTTGTATCAACAGGCCTGTTGTTAAGCACTTGGTTTCCCTGTAGATTGCTTTTTTGATATAAACAGAAGCCACAAGAAGAAATTTCATGTGACTTTTTTTTTGTCTTGCATGTTTTAGTTCTTGTAACTTGTTCATTAACATGCCATTTCAATCCAATGTAAATTAGAAATGTAAAAAGTATTTAAAAGAGTGTAATTTGCTTGATGTGCTTAAAAAAATTGTAAAAAAATTTATCACAAAAGATTTTGGAGATTAAGGAAAAAGAACAACAGTTATAATTTTGAAATATACTCCTTTTTGGTGTTTTCGTGCTTTTAATCCTGTTGAAGTATTATTTACTCCATATGATTAATAACAGAAAGTTGAGAGAATGAAGTTCTAGATTAGTGAATCTGAAAATGATGATAGTTCTCAGTAAAAACATTTAACCAGAGCTGTTGTTGTTGGGCAAGTATTGGAGAGCAAAAGCATGCATCAAATAGTGGAAAAGTCAATGTGGAGGAAAAAGCTAAGAATGAAACAGCTGACCTTAGTGGCAATGAGGCTGAAGATGATGTTACCATGTTAGGCTGGACAAATGTTGCAATAGGTGCTCAGCCTGAAAGGTAGGATTTCTGTATGACTTATAAGAAACATATATGAATATCAAATATATTCATATTCATATATGACTATGAAACACTAACAGTAACAGTATAATTTCTTATCTTGAGTAGCAACATGGAAATTAGACACAAGGTATAAAAAGTGAATAAAACTCTTTTTGATTCCAAAATCCAAATACAAGTCAATAAAAGTTTTCAACGAAAACAAAGTAAATATGAAACTGAATTAGATACAAATCTCTTCCTCAATTGATTCAACCTTCTGCCTCGATTGATTCCATACCCATATCATACAAATCTCTTGGTATTGCTTTCAATACAATTTTCCAATTTTGATGCCAAGGATCTTGTACATAAAACACTTGTTTTGCTTGGGATGTAAGCACAAAAGGTTCATCTCTTATATCATTACCTGTATGAATTAAATTTGAGAAATTCACAAGGGTAAATCCATATTGATCTTTCTTAATGCCCTTTCCTTCAATAAGGCTAGCCTAATCACATTGAAACAATACAACCTTAAATCTATCAAAGTAATTCAACTCTATTATATCTGTTAATACTCTATAATAAGTATCTTCCATAACAACAGGATCTCCACCTCTAGCATCTGGAAAATGAGTGGTTTTTGCAATCACAGCTACTCCATTGTTTTAAGTTTTTTTTTGTCCCTCTCACGACTTTTGGTATGAAACCTAAGCCCATTGATCACATAATCGTTATATCTTGTTGCCACCCTATTAGGACCTTGAGAAAGATACCTAATATCTGTTGTAGTTTTTGAAGGATCTATTTTTGCAACCTAATTTAACATTAAAAGGTATGAGACTTGCTATTTTGACCTTGAATATAAAACAAAGAGAAAAACAAAAGAAAATAGTCAATTGGAAAATTACTAACCCAATCATAAAACCATTCATGAAATGTAGTATTCATCATGTCACTTATTTCGATTGGACGAGCTCGTTTGCGCCTTTGTTGCCTTCTTATACTTTTCTCAAATTCTTTATAACAATCTAATCAAGTTAACTACAATTTAACTAAAAAAACTTTATAAGAGAAAGACAAGGTAGAGGGCTTACTATTGAAACTCATGAATTGCTTCATATTGAAATAGCACATAACGATGAGCTTGTACCCATGTTTTTTCATCTAGCTCAAAACCTATTGCCTTTCTTAATGGTCGCCCTAAGTTTGGAAATAAGTTTGATCTTTGTCGTGGTTCACAAGGGACATCATAATTCCTAATTGAAGGGCTAAATCGGGTTTCAAACTCTTCCAAATATCTTGAACAAAAAACCATACACTCTTCAGCCAAGTATGCCTCTGCAAACGAGCCTTTTGGGTGAGCTTTATTAGTCTTATAGGACTTCAGTTTAAAAAGGAACCTATAATAAAAGTGTTAGCTTTAAATTAACATACGTATTTTGAAATGACAAAAACTTAAGTAAGCTTTAATGTTTCATTCATATTATAAATTTACTTTATCACACATGATTCTCTCAAACTATTTTAAGTGTTCATATGAAACATTAAGACTATGATTTAATTGTATATTCTTATTGGTCTTAATACTTTACAAAGTGGGCTTGAATGTTTTTATTAAGTAATCTTCTCAAGAATATATTGAACACAAGTTTAGAAAATTACTTAACAAGCATTTGGACTAAGTCTTCATTTGAGAAAGTTAAGAAAAACTCCCATAAAATTCAAAAATGTTTTGGGTATATTAAAATCAAATCTACATCATTTCTAACCCAAAATGACTCAGAAAAGTGCAGGAAAAGCAGGAGGGATCGATCCCCCATGTTGAGGGATCCATCCTCTAGTGGAAAAATGCTCCAGGAAGCAAAATTGAGGTATGTGATCGATCCTCTAAGGGAAAGGATCGATCCCTTAGGGCATAAGATCGATCCCCCAACATGTGAAAAGCCTCCAACAGCTAGTTTTTGTGAGATACAACGGTAACTTTTGATTTTGGCTCCAACCAACATCAAGAATACATCCAAGGGACTATAAATAGAGGCTTGGAAGCTTAAGAAAGAAGGCAGAGCAGCTGAGACATTTTATTCTTCATTTTCTTCAAGTCTTAACAACAATTCAAGAGCTAGAAATTCTTCATCCTTTATCACTCACATCTTATTGTATTTCATAGCACAAATACTTTAGATTTTTCCTTTTAGAGCTGAACCTTTGTAATCATATACCTACCTAGAGGTTTTCTTTGATTACACTCTTTGTAAACACAATCATATATTGTAAAGGGGAGTGAACCCTTGAGTGCTATATTGGGTAGATAAGGTTTACTCCTTGAGCCCGAAAAAAGGAAGGGATAGGTTTCTCTTGAGCCATGAAAAAGAGAGAGGCTTCTCTTAAGCCTACGAAAAAGAGGGGTTGTAAAGACAAATTCAAGTTAGTGAATTTGGCGAAAATCCTTGGGAGCTTCTCAAGGTAGAAGATGTAGGCAAGGTTGCTGAACCTCTATAAATCACTTGTGTACATTTTCCTTTCTCTCTTTATTTACTTGTAATTATATTGTGTTTGTTGTATTGAATTTGGATTGCATGCTTGCATAGCCTAGAGAACTTAGAAAACATTAATATAGGCTAGTGAATTTAGAAGAACCGAAAAACGAACTTAAGGTTAGCTAAAAACCGATTCACCCCCTCTCGGTATTGTTATAGAGCCAACAATTAGTATCAGAGCTTGGGCTCGAGATTGATTTAGATTAATATCCATCGAGCAAAACGATCATAGATGACTCATTTGAACATAGGTACACCCTGTAACGACCTTTTATACCGAAAATATGAAACAAAATTTTCCTTTTTCACTTACTTGGTTGGGCTGTACATAGTGTCACTAATCAATTCTTAAGCTAATATTATATTAGCTAAGTCAATGTCCTTTAGTTACCTTAGGTCCTGGTCAAATTCTCTCACTAAGCATGCATTTATAATTTCGAATTATTCTACAAGATTAAATATATCTCTACCCAAGTTGCATGCATTGTTATAAACCATAACTATATCCTATACTTCCTTTAATTACATCCCCATATTATAAAAGTATTGAATATAGAAGTCTGAATATAAAAGAGAATACTGTACATCACATACCTTCAAGAGTGGTACAAAAGCCTCGAAAGACTTGCTTAAACCTCGTGTACAAAGCACCTACTGCAAATAATCTGGAAGGTGGAGAGGGGGGGTGAGCCTTTTGGAAAGCCTAATAAGAAATATATATATATAAGAAATAGATATCGAATTTCTATATGCAAGTTTCAAAAATATTTATTAAAGCTCGAATACTGTATTTCATACCATTCAAAAATCAAATCATGCATATGCAATGCATCAGAAAACATTTCCTTTAAACTGAAACATAAATAACTGAATTTTAAACATAATTCGAAATATACGTGCTTATCACATTAAGTTTCAATACGGATCATCAAATCAAATTCTTATTAGTTTCAGAATCCAAATATCATACACTCAGAAATCATATACGAAGATAAGCACGAAAAACCATATACATACTAAGCTTGAGACATAACGACTAAACAATAATCAAGCTGTTCAAATTGACATATGGCCATAGTTTAGAGGGTGTCCACAGTAAGCACTGATCAGGTGTCAACTGGGCCCGCTGTGGACTAGATCAAGGTCACACAGCAATAGAAACTCTACTGTAGATTGGATCAGGATCATACAGTAGCATAAAACATTACCTACTATGGACTGGATCAGGGTCACACAATAGTCCAAAACATTATTGCAGTGATTGTTAGTCATGTCTCAAAACATTTCCATACATATAGTTCCTACTGCGGACTGATTCAGGGCCACACACAATAGTCCAAATATAAATATCTACTGTGGATAGAATCAAGATCACATGCAGTAGTTTCAAAACAATACTATACTGACTTTAGTTAGTCATGTCTCAAAACATTTTATACATATATCTTTCGAAATTCGAAATAGTATTTTTCGAGCTTTAGGAAAGTTCATAACAAAAGTTGTATACTTTCCTTTCAAAAGCATATAAATGATACATACTCATAATATCTTCAAAATAATACCATAGGTTGATAATTTCCTTGAGATTAATATCTCGGTTGAAAGTCTTATAAACAAATCAAAATCATAAAATTTAACCGTTTTCAAAATAAGCTTGCCGGATACTTTGCCATTTTCAAATGGTTGCTTAAGTTAAGCTTAAATCACCAAAACCATTATTTTCATAAAAAATCCGACAGCATAACAGCTTATATTTCTTAAAACCTCATGCAAGAAAATACAGTTTATAAAACCACAAGGTAGTTGATTTTAAAATTGTATTCAGTATCCCTTACGTTCCGATATATATCTCTTACCTTACGCATTTAGCAAATATCTCCTTCACGTTTTTGAACCACGAATCAAGCTCCTAGCTGCTCCAAGTCACTACAAACCAAAATCATCACCGTCTCAAAACAAATCTTTAATCACGTTTAATCATCTACCAGAATCATATATCTTAAAGCGACAATTTAGTCGGCTTCACTTCTACATCCAAACTAATCTTTCATTGTCATACTAATAATATATGTGTACATATTTATATATTCGTATGTGTGTATATATATACACGTGTGCATTTATAACTTTACATTACTCATCCTTCTCATTTTAACGATTTATATGTACTTGCATAATAGCATTTCAATTCGTATCATGTCCTATATTTCTCTTCTAAATATCCATTTGAAATCCTATACCAAAACTCATCCAAAATTTATTCCTCATTATCACAGTAACAATATATATATATATATAAACATACTTAATTTTATAGTTATGCATCAATTTGTCCTCATCTTATTTTTCTTAGTGTACATATATATACACATCAAAGCAGAGAAAAGGAATTGTTCTTACCTGAAATATACCTTAGTCGTCCTCCCCATTTAAATGTTGATTTCCTTCTAGCTTGACCATTATTTCTACCTCAAGTCCACCTGTTCATTTCATTTCCAACACAGGTTTTATTACTTCTATAGTTAACTTCACGTCCTTGTAATAGATATATACATTTATTAACTAACAAACATGTGTGTGTATATATATATTAAACCATAATCTCATAAGAGCCTACCCTATGGTTTTAAGATCCAAGCCGAGCTTAACTCTTGCCATTTTCCAGCCTTTGTTCAGCACCTTGTGTTGCTATGGAAACCCAAGAATGAGCCCCTGTACTGTCCTGTTTTAACTCTAACATCAGCTCTAATTTTCAGCCTTTAGCAGCCTTGATCTCAGCCACAAAATGCCACAAGAAAATACACTATTCAGCCCTTCAAGTCAGCACCTAAGGAGCCCTCTTCAGCCACCTAAAGGCAGCCAAAACTCCAGCCTAAAACCAGCACTTAAACACCTCTGTTTCAGGCCTCAACTTTACCCCTAATGGCCACCATTCAGATTTTTTTTCAGTACCGCTTTAGCCCAAAAAGCCATCGAAATCCTCTGCATTTTCCTTCAATTTAGCACTCAAAATCATCCCATGCACTAGTCACATTTTGACTACAAATAGACCTATCTTCCAACCTTATATCAACGACATCTTATCCTCAAACATAGCCTTTTATTAGCTGTTGTCTTCAAGCTCTAAAACACGCCCGAAACCCAGCCTTTCAACCTTGTTTTGGCACTGATTGATGCCAAGTTTCATCCTTTCCTTCAACAGCCATTCACTCTCGGCACACTCTTATATATTTTTTTTCATCATTTTCCTTCTTGCCTTTCCTTCTCTGAGCGAGAGCCAAACAAGCAGTCACCAAAAGTAGCCAATGTATTGCTTTTTCCCTCCTTGTTCAGTCACTTCCGCCACTCTCTTCGTCCACAAACTTTGTTGTCGGTATTCTCCAGTTTTGATTTGCAGCAAGCCTATGGAAATGATGATGGTTGTGATATTTTCACGCAGCTGGAGGCCAAGGAAAAAGGTTTAAATGCTGGTGCTTTTGTTGGTGATAATGATGATGATAGATGGTGATGGTTGTAATGGCCGGTGAAGGAAATGGAGATAGTGGGAGTGGACTGTTTCCAAGCTTCTTCAAGAAGCCACACCCACTACCTAATGTTTCCTTATTGTTAAATTAATTCATTTATTTATTTTACCACTTAATACTTAATGGTTTTATTTCCAAATAATCTTACTCCTATACTATATAATGTTTATTCCATCAATATTTCATACTCTCTAAATTTATTAATTTATATTTTCTATTGGCACTTAAATCCTACAGTTTTTAATTTAATTTAATTTCTCAATATATAAATTTGTCTCCAAATTACATTGTTTAATCCACCAAAATAAAAATTTACAACTATTTCACACCCCTAGGAGAAGAAGGACACTCATTAGTTAGATCTCTACTCTTTAATGGAGAAAATTACTCATATTGGAAAACAAGAATGATGTTGTTTGTGCAATCAAATGATTATGAAGTGTGGAGAGTTATAATTAATAGTCCTAAAATCCAATGAAGAAAGTGGATGGAAAGGATGTCCCTAAGAGTGAGGATGAATGGGACTCAAACGATATGAGATTGGCACAATTAAATGCCAAGGCTATGCACACTTTCTTTTGTGCATTAGGTCCAAATGAATACAATAGAGTCTCTCTATATGAGAATGCTAAACAAATATGGGACCAATTAGCCATTACACATGAAGGGACAAATCAAGTTAGAGAAACCAAAGTAGGTATGCTCACACATGATTATGAACATTTTAGGATGAAAGAAGATGAGTCCATGAGTAATATGTTTACTAGGTTTAATGACATAATCAATGGACTTAAGGCATTAGGCAAGACCTATTCCAATGAAGAAATGGTTAAGAAAATTTTGAATAGCTTGCCAAAATCTTGGGAGGCAAAGGTAACCGCAATAGAAGAGTTTAAGGATCCTAATACCTTGTCTCTAGATGAGCTTATGGGCTCCCTACTTACATATGAAATGAAATTGAAAAGAAATGAAGTGCCTTCAAAGAAAGTAGGGGTAGCACTTAAGTCTTCCACTCATGAAAACATTAGAGGTGATAGTGATGAGAGTGGAGCTGAGGAAGAAAAGAAAATGGCAATGTTTGCCAAAAGATTTAATAGGTTCATGAGGATGAAGGAGAGAGAGAATAACAGGACACATGAAAGAAGAGAGTCAAGTAGAACAGAAAAGGACCCATTAGTGTGCTATGAGTGTAATGAGCCGAGGCACACTAGATTAGATTGCCCCTTACTTAGGAAGGAAAAGGATAGGAAGCCTAAGAAGAAAGCATTTGTGGCTGCATGGAGCGATAGTGATAGCTTCGATGAGGAAAACGTAGATGATGAGATAGCCTACTCATGCTTTATGGCTATTAGTGATGATGAGGCTAGTTCGAGTTCTAGTAAAGATAACGCTTATACATTTGATGAATTACAAAATGCCTTTAATGAATTAGCAAATGAATTTCAATGCATGAATTTTAAATATAAGAAAATCATTGCTAATTTGAAAATAGAAAAGGAAGCCTTGACAAATGCTAAGCTAGAACTAGAGAAGAAATTAGAAGAGGCCAACTTAGAGATAAATGAGTTGAATAAAAAGAATACAAATTTGCAAAACGTATTTCCTAGATTTTACATGGCTCAACAAAAATTAGATCACATGCTTGAGACCCAAAGAGCTTTCTTTAATAAAGATGGGTTAGGTTATAATGCAAATAAAAAGGAAACTAATCTTAAGAATTTTCTTGTGAACAAAAATTCTATGCATGATACATCTCTCACATGTTCATTATGCAATAGAATAGGACACTCATCACAAGTATGCATTTATAGAAAAACCACATTGTTAGCTTTAAATTGCTATATATATTTTGAAATGACAAAAACTTAAGTAAGCTTTAATGTTTTAATTCATATTGTAAATTTGCCTTATCACACATGATTTTCTCAATCCATTTTCAAGTGATCATATCAAACATTAAGACCATGATTTAATTACATATTCTTATTGGTCTTAATACTTTATAAAATGTTTTGAATATTTTAGAAAATTACTTGATGAATTCTTGGACCATGTTTTCATTAGAGAAAGTCAAGAAAAACTCCCATAAAAATGTCAAAATGTTTTGGGTTGGATTAGGATCAAAGGCCACATCATTTCTAACTCAAACGTGCAGGAAAATGGTTCTCTAGAAGCATGGGATCGATCCCTTTATGGAAGAAAGGTCCCTCAGCCCAGAATAAGCATTCTGGAATGAAGGGATCGATCCTTTTGCCCGAAAATAGCCTGTAACGGCTAGTTTTTGTGAGACAACGGTCATATTCAAGTTTTGGCTCCACCCAATGGCTAGAATACATCAAGGGACTATAAATAGAGGCTTAGAAGCAAAACAAAGGGAGAGGAACTGCTCAGAAATTCTATTCATCATCTTCTTCATTTTCCTCAAGCCTCAACAACAAATCAAGAGCTACAAAGTCTTCATCATCCATCATTCTCATATTCTTTGTATAGAATAGCACAAATCTTGTATAGGCTTTTTCCTTGTGCTTAAACATTGTAATCACTTGCCTATCTAGAGGCCCTTCTTTGATTACACAATTTGTAAACACAGTCATTTCTTGTAAAAGGGGAGGTTTCTCTTTAGCCTAAGAAAAAGAGGGAGGTTACTCTTTAGCCTAAGAAAAAAAGGGAGGTTTCTCTTGAGCCTAGAAAAAAAGAGAGGTTTCTCTTTAGCCTAGAAAAAGAGGGAGTGTAACAAATTCAAGGATAGTGAATTTGGGAAAATCCTTAGGAGCGTCTCAAGGTAGAGGACGTAGGCAAGTTTGCCGAACCTCTATAAATCGCTTGCGTACATTTCTCTATCCTTACTCTCTTTACTTATTTGCAATTATATTTGTGTTTATTATTTTGAATTTATATTGCATAATTGAGTAGCTTAGAGAACTTAGAAAATATCAATATAGGCTAGAGAATTTAGAGGAACCGAAAAACGAACTTAAAGTTAGCGAAAAACCGATTCATCCCTCTCTCGGTATAGCCTATAGAGCTAACAATTGGTATCAGAGCTTGGGCTCGAGATTGATTTAGACTAACCTCTATCGAGCAAAACGATCATAAATGGCTCACTTGAATGTAGGCACACCTCTAGGAGAAGAGGGACACTCATTAGTTAGACCTCCACTCTTCAATGGTGAGAATTACTCTTATTGGAAAATTAGGATGATGTTATTTGTGCAATATAATGACTATGAAGTGTGGAGAGTAATAGTTAATGGCCCTAGAATCCCAATAAAGAAAGTAGATGGGAAAGATGTCCCTAAGAGTGAAGATGAGTGGGACACCAATGATATGAGATTGGCACAATTGAATGCCAAGGTTATGTACACCCTCTTTTGTGCATTAGGTCCTAATGAGTATAATAGAGTCTCCTTATGTGAAAATGCTAAACAAATATGGGATAAACTAGCCATCACACATGAAGGGACAAATCAAGTTAGAGAGACCAAAGTAGGAATGCTCACACATGATTATGAGCTATTTAGGATGAAAGAAAATGAGTCCATTAGTGAAATGTTCACTAAGTTTAATGATATAATTAATGGACTTAAGGCTTTAGACAAGACTTATTCCAATGTTGAAATGGTAAAGAAAATTTTGAATAGCTTGCTACAATCATGGGAGGCAAAGGTAACCGCAATAGAAGAGTCTAAGGATCCAAATACCTTGTCTCTAGATGAGCTTATGGGCTCCCTACTTACATATGAAATGAAAATGAAAAGAAATAAAGTGCCTTCAAAGAAATTAGGGGTATCACTTAAGTCTTCCACTCATAAGGACATTGAAGATGATAGTGATGAGAGTGGAAATGAGGAAGAAAAGGAAATGACAATGTTTGCCAAAAGATTCAATAGGTTCATGAGAATGAATGAGAAAGAGCAAAATAGGATACATCATAGGGGAGAGTCAAGTAGAAGAGAAAAAGACTCCTTAGTGTGTTATGAGTGTAATGAACCGAGTCATACTAAGTTCGATTGCCCCTTACTTAGGAAGGAAAAGGATAGGAAACCTAAGAAGAAAGCATTTGTGGCTGCATGGAGTGATAGTGATAGCTCCGATGAGGAAAACGTAGATTATGAGGTAGCCTACACATGCTTTATGGCCATTAGTGATGATGAGGCTAGTTGTAGTTCTAGTGAAAATAATGATTATACCTTTAGTGAACTTTAAAATGCCTTTGATGATTTAGCAAATGAATTTCAATGCATGAACTCCAAATATAAGAAAATCATTGCTAAATTAAAAATAGAAAATGAAGCCTTGACTAATACTAAGCTAGAATTCGAAAAGAAATTAGAAGAGGCTAACTTAGAGATAAATGAGTTGAATGAAAAGAATACAAATTTGCATAACTCATTTACTAGGTTTTATATGGGTCAACAAAAGCTAGATCATACGTTAGAGACCCAAAGAGCTTTCTTTGACAAAGATGAGTTAGACTATAATGCTAAACAAAAAGAAACTCATCTTAAGAATTTCCTAGTGAGCAAAAATACTATGCATGATTTATCTCTTATATGCTCACTTTGCAATAGAATAGGACACACCTCACAAGCATGCACATATAGAAAAACCACATTTAGAGGAAGAGTAGTTAGAAAAATGTGGGTGCCAAAGCATGCAATAAATAACGATGAATTGTGCTTGAAATGGATCCCAAAAGGATCAAAAATTGTTTACACTAACTCTCATGGACCCAAGAAAATTTGGGTACCAAAGCATGCATAAATTTGTTTGTTGCAGGAGTGTTAGAGCATGGGAATACAATGAAACAATGGGTTTTGAATGCTCTACACACCTTTATGGAGATTGCTTGTGCCAATGAGAAAAAGGAAAAGCTTGAGGATCCATCACAACAATTCTTCAAAGAATGGCTCAAGGTGGACTCAACAATTCAAGGCAAAGCATACTCAAGCAAAGGAGTTTTTGTAAGCTTAATTCTTTACTCCTTAAAAATTTTATTTGATTATTTGTGCTTTGATGAAAAATGTGGTTGATAATCTTTGTGAGTTGAATGATTGAACAAAAAAGCATGACAAAGATTTTTGATTGTTTGATGAATAGTACTTGATGCATTGAATGAAAAGCATGATTTATGATGATTATTGGATTTCTGCAGTTTGAGCAAGTTTACTTTGTGTTGATAATATATTTACTTGCTTCAAATGATTAAATATATCATTTATACAAAATGCTATGTCATGAGCATTAATGAAGAACTTGTATGTTGGAAATCATGGCATAATGTTCACAAGTATGATGATTTAATGTTATATGTGCTTAAAATCTATGTGAACAAGTTTGTTTTGGCATATTTGTGGTTTCTAATGCTTTGGTTTTGTCAAAATGTGCTTAACTCTCAAAATGACATCCTTTGAGGCCAAAAATGCATTTTATTGTGTAAATTCTTCCAAAATTGCAAAATCTTTTGTAAAATGGTTTTTCATTCATGTTTTTCATTCATACAAGTCCAAAATCATGTTTTACAAATTTTTAAACCCTTACTTGGACTTAAAATACTCAAAAACGAAGTTTTGGTACCTCAAAGGTTGGATTTTCTGTCAAAAACTGCAGAAACAGGATGAGGGATCGATCCCTCAACAAGTAGGATCGATCCCCCTTGAGCAAAATGCAGGAAATCTGCATTCTGGAGTTAAGGGATCGATCCCCCTCCTCTAGGGATCGATCCCCCCAGGCCAAAATGGGTTTTCTGCACTTTTTCAACCAAATTTGAGAAGGATTTTTCACTTTCTTGATATCTTCTTTCTTCTCAACTTAAAATTCATTGTTTTAACTTCTTTTTGATGATCTTTACAACATGAAAATCCATTATTGATTAATATCATGCCTCAACTCCATCAATTTGTATCATTTCCAACAAATGGTATCACTTTCAACAATCAATATCATTTTTCTTGAGCTCACAAGTGCAAAACTAGTTTTCTCATTAAAGATGGTCCTGAATTACATAAATCTTGAAATAATCTTGAAATATATTTTCAATGAATGCTTAAACATAATTTTTAAGATTTATTTAAATGATTTATGGATATATTTGAGAATTTGATGAACTTGTGCATAATGAATATTTTTTCATTCTTTTTGTTCATCTTAGTCAAGCATGCTTATAGGATTATGTTTCTTAGCTTGACTCAACTACTCCACCCTAGGTTTCATGATAATTATACATCTAGTGGAAGAATAATTAAAACTTGACCTTAAGGATTGATTTCAAATGTAAACTCAACAACTGGTAATGGTCATTGGCCTATAACGTGTGATGATAAATGGATCCTAAATATTCAAATGCATGAAACTTTATCATCCATGTACTTAAATTTTTCTTATGGCCAAATTATTAAAGAACTTGAGCTTTAATGACAACACCAACATTCAAAGGTAAATACAAACTTGAACATATGTACCTTGATTAATATCCATGCATTTATTATTTGAATCTTTCCTTGCTCATAATTGGCTAAGGACTTGAATTAGAAAATGAGCATAGGATTTTTGTGCTTGAAGCCATGGAAGAAAATGTGTTTGCTTGAATACCTCGATTTTTTGAATCTTCCATATGGTATAATTTTGTGTGATTGTGTTCTTGCATATTTAGAATGATTATTTTCTTGACATGAACACACTACACATAGATATTGGATTCATGCAAAATGCCTAAGTCAACCATTAGTAACAATTGGTATTTAGATTGAAATAACAATTAGTATCATTGGCAATCATATTTTCAATAATTGGTAAGCCAAATCTAAATTGCCAATTGGTATGAGCTTTAAATTGACAATTCTTATCATGCTCTTTAGTTTGAAATGACAAATAGAGAAGAATTCTCTATAGATATTTTTGCATGAAACTCTTGTGTACTAGAATTTGTAGTTAATTGCTACATATCTTAATTCTAGGCACAATACTTCTTAAAAATGATTTATGAGCACATGCATGTGATATGTTATATAATTTTAGCTCATAATCATGATGTATTGACATGCCCCTTAGTTGGACTTTAGAGAACAATTGATACACTTAGGTGCTTAATAGGATTGAAATAAGCAAGTCATAGACCTTAGTAGATATTTATACTCAACTTGCTTCACTTCTTACCAATTGGGAACTTCTTGCAAAATTATTTATAAATAATTGGTATAGGATCATAACTCATAATCCTTACATGAATATTTCATACGCTTTATGGATATTGACTTATTTATTTATGCTATGAGTCCCATGTACTAACATGTTTCTTGTTGGATGGAGCATATTTTTATCTCTTCTCACATAGCCATGATTTTAGGGGGAGCATATTTTTTATTATTTTTTCCTTCTTTTTGCTATGACAAAAAGGGGGAGAGATAATGGGAGAGAAATAGTTTGAAAATTCATTTTCAAAACCCATGCTTATATTAAGGGGGAGCTTTATAAAATCCTGCTTTATTTGAGGGGGAGTATTTTATCAAAGAATTTTCAAAGCAAATTTACATTAAGTTTTGTCATATCAAAAAGGGGGAGATTGTAGCTTTAAATTGCTATATATATTTTGAAATGACAAAAACTTAAGTAGCCTTTAATGTTTTAATTCATATTGTAAATTTGCCTTATCACACATGATTTTCTCAATCCATTTTCAAGTGATCATATCAAACATTAAGACCATGATTTAATTACATATTCTTATTGGTCTTAATACTTTATAAAATGTTTTGAATATTTTAGAAAATTACTTGATAAATTCTTGGACCATGTTTTCATTAGAGAAAGTCAAGAAAAACTCCCACAAAAATGTCAAAATGTTTTGGGTTGGATTAGGATCAAAGGCCACATCATTTCTAACTCAAACGTGCAGGAAAATGGCTCTCTAGAAGCATGGGATTGATCCCCTATGGGAAGGGATCGATACCTTTATGGCAGAAAGGTCCCTCAGCCCAGAATAAGCATTCTGGAATGAAGGGATCGATCCCATATGGAAAGGGATCGATCCCTTTGCCCGAAAATAGCCTGTAACGGCTAGTTTTTGTGAGACAACGGTCATATTCAAGTTTTGGCTCTACCCAAAGGCTAGAATACATCCAAGGAACTATAAATAGAGGCTTAGAAGCTAAAGAAAGGGAGAGGAACTGCTCAGAAATTCTATTCATCATCTTCTTCATTTTCCTCAAGCCTCAACAACAAATCAAGAGCTACAAAGTCTTCATCATCCATCATTCTCATATTCTTTATATAGAATAGCACAAATCTTGTATAGGCTTTTTCCTTGTGCTTAAACATTGTAATCACTTGCCTATCTAGAGGCCCTTCTTTGATTACACAATTTGTAAACACACTCATTCCTTGTAAAAGGGGAGGTTTCTCTTTAGCCTAAGAAAAAGAGGGAGGTTACTCTTTAGCCTAAGAAAAAGAGGGAGGTTTCTCTTGAGCCTAGAAAAAGAGGGAGTGTAACAAATTCAAGGATAGTGAATTTGGGAAAATCCTTGGGAGCGTCTCAAGGTAGAGGACGTAGGCAAGGTTGCTGAACCTCTATAAATCGATTGCGTACATTTCTCTATCCTTACTCTCTTTACTTATTTGCAATTATATTTGTGTTTATTGTTTTGAATTTATATTGCATAATTTAGTAGCTTAGAGAACTTAGAAAATATCAATATAGGCTAGAGACTTTAGAGGAACCGAAAAACGAACTTAAAGTTAGCGAAAAACCGGTTCACCCCCCTCTCGGTATAGCCTATAGAGCCAACACACATTTAGAGGAAGAGTTGTTGAAAAATGTGAGTACCAAAGCATGTTGTAAATAATGATGAATTGAGTTTGAAATGGATCCGTAAAGGATCTAAAATTTTGAACACTAACTCTCATGGACCCAAGAAAATTTGGGTACCAAAACATACTTGAATCTGTTTGTTGTAGGAGTGACAGAGCATGGAGCTACAATGAAACAATGAGGTTCAAATGCTCTACACATCCCATTAGAGTTTGCTTTAAGAAAGAGAAAGAGCTTGGGAATCCATCCTTGGCAAGGTTACAACAATTCCTCGAAGGATAGCTCAAGATGGATTCAACAAATCAAGGCAAAATATTCTCAAGCAAAGGAGTTTTGTAAGTTTAAATTCTATCTTCTCAATACTCATATTTGCTAAAATTATTTGTATTATTTAATGAGACATTTTGTTGATGATCTTTGATGCATGAATGAATGAAAGGCATGATAAATGATTTTTGATTATTTGTGGACAATTCTTGACAATTGGATAAAAAGAATGTAACATGATTTTGAAATGATTATTGGATTTTTGTTATTTGAGCAAGTTTGCTATGTATTGATAATATATTTACTTGCTCTAAAAAATGGCAAATATGTCATTAATGAAAGTGCCATGTCATGAGCATTAATGAGAAATATGCATATGAAAATTATGGCA
The DNA here is from genome assembly GCA_032173925.1 of Heritiera fomes. NCBI lineage: Eukaryota > Viridiplantae > Streptophyta > Magnoliopsida > Malvales > Malvaceae > Heritiera > Heritiera fomes. Next base: position 24,418,942 of record JAPDPM010000009.1, read on the forward strand.
TAATGTTCACAAATGTGGTGATTTGATGATATGTGTGCTTAAAATCTATGTGAACATGTTTGTTTTGGCATATTTGTGTTTCCAAATATATTGGTTTTGCCAAAATATGCATAACTTTTAAAATGACCTCCTTTGAGACCAAAAATGCATTTTATGGTGCAAATTCTTCCAAAATTGCCAAATCTTTGTTAAATGATTTTTCATCCATATTTTTCATTCATACAAGTCCAAAATCATATTACACAAATGTTTAAACTTCTACTTGAACTTAAAATACTCAAAAACGAAGTTTTGACACCTCTAAAGTTGAATTTTTTGTCAAAATTCTACAGATTTTAGACTGAGGATTGATCCCTCATAGGTAACGATCGATCCCCTTGGCCAAACTGTAGAAAATTTGTATTTTGCATATTAGGGAACGATCCCCCTCCTCTAGGGATAGATTCTGCCAAGGCAAAATGCCTTATCTGCACTATTGATACTGAATTTATGAAGGATTTTGCATTGACTTTATACTATCTTTCTCTTTAAGCTTAAAATTCATTGTTTTAACTTCTTTTTGATGATCTTTTTAGTATGAAAAATCATTTTTCATTGATATCATGCCTCAACTTCAACAATTAGTATTATTTTCAACAATTAATATCCTTTTCATTGAACTCACAAGTGCAAAATTAGTTTCAATGTTGAAAACATTCATGAATTGCATAAATCTTGAAATAATCTTGAAATATATTTTCAATGAATTCTTAAACATCGTTTTTAAGAATTGTTTCAATGATTTGTGTGTATATTTGAGAATTGGATGAACTTGTGCATGATAAATGTTGTTCATAAATTTAGTTCATCTTAGTTAAGCATGCTTAAAGGAATATATCTCATAACTTGACTTACACATTCCACTTTAGGCTTCATGATGTATATGTTCTCAGTGGAAGATGAGTAAGTAAGGTCAATATATATATATATATATATATATGCTTGAATGATAAAATGATCAAAACTTGACCTTAATGATAGAATTCAAATATGACTTAGGTAAATGAAATACTTGAGAGACAAAAAGTTTTTACCTAAAGTTATAATTGTCCTTGGCCTATAATTTGTGATGATAAATGGATCTTAAATGTTCAAATGTATAAAAATTTGTCATCCATGAACTTAGATTTTGCTTATGGCCAAATTCTTAAAGAACTTAGGCTTTAATATTTTATGATAGGATGCTAATGTCTAATTAATCCATATGCATGTTTGATGGTGTGTGATTGTGCTCTTATATGTTTGACTTGATTATTCACTAAGTACACCACACATAACTATTAGCATCATGCAAAATGGCTTGGAAAACCATTGGTAACAATTAGTATGAGCTTTAAATTGACAATTCTTCTCATTCTCTTTAGAGTGAAATGACAAATAGAGAAGAATCTATTTTGGACATTATTGCATGAGATAATTTTTGTGCTAGAATTTGTGGATAATTGATATATGTATTAATTCTAAGCACATTCTTACTTGAAAATGATTTATGAGCTCAATGCATATGATATGTCATCTAATTTTAGCTCATAATCATGATGTATTGACTTGCACCTTAGTTGGACTTTAGAGAACAATTGATATTTCTAGGTGCTTGATAAAATTGAAATGAGCAAGTTATTGAACTTAGTAGATAATTTATAAACGACTTGCTTCATTGCTTACCAATTGGGAACCTTTTACAAAATTATTCATGAACAATTGGTATAGGAACATAAGCCTTGTCCTTTGTATGCCTAAACATCTCATATTTTTTCTCTAAGGACATTGACTTATGTATTTGTGCTATTAGTCCCATGTACTGACATGTTTCTTGGTGGATGGAGCATATTTTTGGGTTCTCACATTGATTAAGCCATAATATTAAGGGGAGCATAATTTTTCTTTTCTTTTTGCTATGACAAAAAGGGGGAGAAATAATGGGGTTTTGAAAATTCTTTTGAAAACCATGCTAATATTTAGGGGGAGCTTTATATTTAAAACCATGCTTTATTTGAGGGGGAGTATTTCATTCAAGAATTTTTAAAGCAAATTTACCTTAAGTTTTGTCATATCAAAAAAGGAGAGATTGTTAGTTTTAAATTGACATATGTATTTTGAAAAGACAAAAACTTAAGTAAGCTTTAATGTTTCATTCATATTGTAAATTTGCTTTATCACACATGATTCTCTCAAACCATTTTAAGTGTTCATATCAAACATTAAGACCATGATTTAATTGTATATTCTTATTGGTCTTAATACTTTACAAAATGGGCTTGAATGTTTTCATTAAGTAATCTTCTCAAGAATATATTGAACACAAGTTTAGAAAATTACTTAATAAGTTTTTGGACTAAGTCTTCATTTGAGAAAGTTAAGAAAAACTCCCATAAAATTCAAAAATATTTAGGGTAAATTAAAATCAAAGTCTACATCATTTCTAACCCAAAATGACTCAAAAAAGTGCAGGAAAAACATGAGTGATCCATCCTCTAGTGGTAGAATGCTCCAAGAAGCGAAATTGAGGCATGAGATCGATCCCTTAAGAGAAGGGATTGATCCCCTCTTGGCAGAATGCATGGAAGGCTAAAAATGAGGCAAGGGATCGATCCCTTAGGGCATAGGATTGATACCCCAACACGTGAAAAGCCTCTAACGGTTAGTTTTTGTGAGATACAATGGTAACTTTTGATTTTGACTCCAACCAACGTCAAAAATACATCAAAGGGACTATAAATAGAGGCTTGGAAGCTCAAGAAAGAAGGGAGAGCAACTGAGACATTTTATTTTTCAATTTCATCATTTTCTTCAAGTCTCAACAACAATTCAAGAGCTAGAAATTCTTCATTCTTTATCACTCACATCTTATTGTATTTCATAGCACAAATACTTTAGATTTTCCTCTTTAGCTCTTAACCTTTGTAATCATTTGCCTACCTAGAGGCCTTCTTTGATTACAATCTTTGTAAACACAATCACATATTGTAAAGGGGAGTGAACCCTTGAGTGCTATATTGGGTAAATAAGTTTACTGCTTGAGCCCGAAAAAAGGAGGGGATAGGTTTTTCTTGAGCCTTGAAAATGAGAGAGGTTTCTCTTGAGCCTACGAAAAAGAGGGATTGTAAAGACAAATTCAAGTTAGTGAATTTGGAAAAAATCCTTGGGAGCGTCTCAAGGTAGAGGATGTAGGCAAGGTTGCCAAACTTCTATGAATCACTTGTGTACATTTCTCTTCCCCTTCTCTCTTTATTTACTTGTAATTATATTGTGTTTGTTGTATTGAATTTTGATTGCATGCATGCATAGCCTAGAGAACTTAGAAAACATTAATATTGGCTAGTGAATTTAGAAGAACCGAAAAACAAACTTAAGGTTAGCTAATGTAACAATCCGTTACCACATTTTTCACGTGATTCTACACAACTTATTCGGTTGGGCTGTCTGTGATACTTCACTTCACACTTAATGTTAAACAATTTTTGCACAACAATGTTAACATTATACACATCCCCTCTCTTACTTATAAAAATGTAGTACTGTATACATGTCTAAATACAGAAAATAAATGATCGTACCTCATATATCTCAGTCGGCCTGTCACATTGTCCTTTGTGTACAGCCGTGATCCACAATCCTCGGATCTCACAATCATCAAAAACCTGAAATGTTAAAATTGGGGAGTGAGCAAACCACGGCTCAGTAAGAGAGTTATCTGCTACACTTGATATTCGGTTAACTATATGCTGAAAATATTTTTTTTCACTTTCTTTAAAATCTTCCTAATAGGCTCTAAGCTCACATGTAGGAAGGATACTACAGTCGGCTAGGGATCCAGATAGAGTAAGGCAGGTATTTTAAAATACCTGACTTGTTCCGGAACCTAGAAGCAACTGTAGAGAATATTATCTTAGTTGTTCTCAAAACGATATAATATTCGTTTTCGTAAAGTAAACCATTTATTTCTCTTTACTTCAGTATATTTTAAAACACGTGACAGTTCAGTAGTAAAATAATGGTTTACTTCTGTTCTCGTCAGTACAGTTAAAACACATGACAGTACAATGGTTTATAAATATCCAAAACCGTTGGATCAGTAAACAGTAGTTTTCGATACTATTTATTAATTCAGTACCTTACAATTTAGTAAAACCGTATCTTATAGCTTAGTAAAACAGTAATATTCAATAAAATAATATCTCGATACGGTTTAGTCAAAAAACAGTAAACGATAGCTACCAATTCAGTAAACAGTATACGGTAGCTTTCAGTTCAGTAAACAGTAAATGGTAGCTTTCTTTTTAGTAAAACTGTAATCAGTGACTACCATTTCAGTAAACAGTACAGTTCAGTAATAAACAGTGTTTTGGTATGATTTTTCATCAGTAAACAGTAAACAGTACAACACAGTAAACATGATTCCGCAGTAAGCAATAAGTAGTAAGTGAGACTAGGCAACACCCTACAAGTAAATCATGCTATCATTGTCCACTAAAGGACACAGTAACAGTAATGAGATCTATGGCCATGATCTATGATATGTCCTCGGTGTACACTTGCTAGGTGATAATCCGAGACGTTGATGACTAGCTGGTCAATCAGCCACGTGACAATAACAGTATGGTATGATGCATGAAGCTTGGGGCCTAAGCCTTAAAACAGTATAAAAACCGTACCATAGCCTTTATGGATTTAAAACACAGTAAATCGAATTATTTTACAATTATCCATAAGGCTCACATGTATAAATCATCACCTTTATGAAATTTATAATTTAAATATCATTTCTCAAAATATTTCATAAAAGTATAAATCATGTTTTCCATACGGTGAAAATAGTTATAAAATCGTCACACTGAAAACACATATTGTGATTGTGTCTTTTTCACCGTAAAAACATATACGCACGTTTTTCCGTGCTTTCTTTCCAAAACATGGTTTTCAAAGTTATCGGGATTCAAATCAATTATTTTTATGATTTATGGAAAATTAAAAGATTTATTTTCCAAATCAACACTCCCGTCACCATGTTTTCTTCTAAAACACTGTAGAGACCTCTAATCTTGAAATCATAGTTTTCTCATCATTTCTTAACCTTTATGGAATTTATGTAATTAATTATTTTCATAATGAAAACCATAAAGGTTTTATATAAAATCAAGTGAATATTTAAGAAATATTTATAAAATATTTATTTCGGTCCTTTTTATTTTCTATCTCGTTTCACGTGAATTATCACCTATCGGGTAATTTTCGGTGATTCCATTTTCACCATTCTCGAAAACATGAATATTTTAAATTCAAACTTCCATATATTCATGTTTTATGAAAAATACTTGATTTCTCGATTTTCATGACTGAAAATCGATTCTCGTGAAATCAAATCATTTATTATAATTTTCGGTAATTTTTGGTAATTTTCGGTAAATTTTCGGCAATATATCGGCTGCCGATTGGCTAGCCTCTTGCACGAAAAATAAAGTTTATATTTTCACAATCGGTACTTCACCATAATTTTAAACCGATAAATCACCACAAATTTCAAACCAATCATTATAAATTGCATTTATAAATTAAATGCATAATTTAAAACATGTGGTCGAATATCCTTCCAGGCGGCACATGTCTCTATTATTTGTCTCGGGTTAGCGACTGCCTCTCGAAGGTCGTGCCCATGTTCACCTCGCCCGATTCCATCGGCTCGGTCATTGAGGAAAGTTTTTGGAAATTAAATTCTAAAATTTAGAATTTTTCCATAATTATTTAAATAATTTAACACTTTTCGGGATTTATTACCGATTCCCGTAATTCTCAGGATTTCCCGTAATTTTCGAATTCTCAAAAATTTTTCAAATTCTCAAAAATTTTTCAAATTCCCGGAATTCCTTTTCTCTTTCTTTTTCTTCTTTTCTTTTCTTTTCTTTTTTCTTTTTCTTTTTTCCCAACCGGACCGGTCCAGACCAGTTACCTTCCCCTCACCGTCGGTTCTTCTCTGGCGACCGATTCTCCGATGGTTCGGCGGCTCCACAACTAGCCGGCACCACGACGAAGCTGGATCTGGTCTCCGTTCGGTCTGGATCGGCGGCACGATGGTGGATAGACTCAGTTTAGGTTCGGTCTCTTCCACCTCTTTGCCAACCCTCCTCCGCCATTCTCTGCCTCTTCGGTGGCCTCCTACCTCTTCCTGTTCCTCCAGCGAAGTTTCGATAGCAGTGGTGGTAGCTAATTTCGCCAGCACTGCCACTTTCCCATTTTTCCTCTTTCTCGGCTCCCGCCGGATTTTCCTTCTCCGTTTCTGTTTTCCTTCCATTTTCCGTCGCTGGTCTCTGTTCCTCACGTCACCGGCATCATCCTTCTCTCTCCCTCCTCCTTTCTCCCTCGCCGGCAATGACAGCTCCACTACCGTCGTCTCTGGTTAGGAGGGTCGAGATCCTCCCGATCTTTCCTTCTCTTCTTTCCATTTTTGTTTCACTTTCCTCTTTTGTTTTATTTCCATATTTAATATATAATATACTATATACTATATACTATATACTGTATATTATACATATATTATTTCATATATAATATAGTACAATATATATTATATATAAAATATATATTGTATATTACAAAATATATATCTAGTAGTATATATATGTATATTTATATATTTTAATTAAATAACCTTTATATATATTTTATTAAACTTTAATGTAAATTAATATTTACATTTCTTATATATATATATATATATATTGATATATATACATAAAATATCATATTTATATACATATGTATTATTTAAATTTACTAAATAACATATATACATATATATACTAATATATATTAAAATATACTATATAGTATTTCAATACATATGTATTTGTATAAAACTATATTTATATAATTTATAATTATATAAATATATTTCTCTTTCATTTCTCATTTTCTTATTTAATTTGGATTTCCATTTATCCAAATTAAATTTCCCTTATTTTATTTCCAACTTAATTTCCTTCACTCGAATTTCCTGATCTGTCACTTCTTCAATTCTCGGGATTTTCACCAATATCCTGTTCTCACAATTTTATTTATTTCCTTAAATCTCCAATATTGATAATTTTCAATAAATGAAAAATTTACGGTTATCACAGCTAAAAACCAATTCACCCCCTATCGGTACTATTATAAAGCCAACAAAAAGGACCACAAATAAAGAACAGAAAATACTCTTAACTCATAAGAAATCATCTATAATTGAAGGACCAAATTGGATCATACCTTTCGACTGGATACATCCATCTATAATAGACGAGTCCTGTAATTTTTGCCTCTTCAACCAAATGAACCACCAAATGTGCCATGATGGTAAAGAATGAAGGAGTGAAAATCTTCTCTATTTGACATAGAGTGAGCACAATCTTAGACTAAAGTCTCTCAAGCTCTTCTACTTCAAGAACTTTAGTACATAATGCCTTGAAAAATTGACCCAATTCAACCACAACCATGGTCACATGTCTAGTTAGAAGCCCACGTAATGCAAGTCCAAGGAACTTTTCCATCAATATATGGTTGTCGTGACTTTACAAAGGAAGAATTTTATGGTCTTTGAGACTGACACGTTGGGAGATATTTGAAGAGAAACCATTTGGAACTTTGATACTTTTTAAAACTTCTAGAAACATGTCTTTCTCCTTTGTTGACATCCAATAGCAAGCAGGAGGTATATAAAGTCTACCATCCTCATCTTCCCTTGCAAGTCTAGACGAGCCTTCAGATTATCCTTAGTCTTCCCATCAATATTTAATAAAGTCCCCAAAATATTATCGCACACATTTTTCTCTACATGCATCACATCTAGATTATGACGTAACAAACTGTGCTCCCAATATGGCAAACTAAAAAAAATGCTTTCTTTTTCTAAGTATCAGAATGAACTGGATTTTTCTTTCCAAAAGTAACATGAATGTTATCTACTTGACTTAAAACCACACTTCCTGAAGGTGAAATTGGGGCAACCCTTAATTCTTGAGTGCCATTAAAAGAGGAATCAATTCGAAATTCATGATTAATATCTAAAAACCGACGATGACCCATGAAACAGTATTTACCCCCATGATGTAGCCATTAATAACATGTGTCTTCAGAACAATGAGGACATGCAAAACGACTTTTAACATTCCAACCAAACAAATCCCCATATGCAGGAAAGTCATTTATTGTCAACATTAATGTAGCACGTAATTGAAAATTCTCTTCACAAAAGCATCAAAGGTGTTTACCTCAACTTCCCACAGTTCTTTTAACTTTCTTGCTAAAGGTTGTAAGTAAACATTAATATCATTTCCAGGTCCACTCCTACCCGGAATCACTAAAGAAAGAATAAAACTAAACTCTTTCATGGACAACCAAGGGGGCAAGTTGGATGGTATCACCATAATAGGCCAAACACTATGTAAGATCCGATTCTACATTACTGTAGAGTCTAATTTCATAAAATTGATAATGGAAATTAAATAAATAATGAATATTGATTTCAACTTGGGTGGAAAAGCTCTTTTATTTGAGATATGAACGGAGTAATTTTGGTGAAATACTTGACGGGCGAGTATTAAATGGAAGAGCTCGCCAATGGGATGACTAGTGTCTGATGGCCATACTGGCGAATAGGTGCATTCGCCAAGGCTGTGGATAATGATGGCTCGCGAGTGGCGAGGAGGGTGGTCGCCCATATAGAGGGGCAAGTAAAAGGACAAGTTGGTGAGAAAGGCAATTGCTACTCGCCAAACCTTTATGTGATCGCCAAGAAGAGGAAAATTCTCGTAATTGCCACATCTTAGGTTGGTATCAAGATAATGTGGCGATCTCAAGGATTGGCGAACTGAAGTTGAGGTCCCTTGATGAGGGGGCGAACTAGAATGACACTTGTGGACAAAATTGACTTATAAGTCATACGGTTGAAGAGAATTAATGAAGAAGTTGTTGAAGTCCTTAAGGAACTTATCCCTATTGGTTGAGAAACAAAATAAAGTCAATAGAAGCAGAAAAAGGAGTGTGCAAGGGAGACTTTCACGCCACTTGAGTTGCAGTTTTTCTTCATGCGTTAAATGCATGAAAGACGTGAACAATGATGAAAGAAACAGGATAAGGGACAGGCGGTAGCTATTGATTGGTTGAGCATGGTTATATAAGAAGAAACAACTGAGGAAAACCAAGTTAGCCAATTCCATCTTCTTCACGAAAACCACTCCACTGCAAGTTATCCTCTGTTTCTTCTATTTCTCTGCCATGATTGATCTACTAAACTTTAAACCTTAAAGTTAGCCAAATAAGAAAATCTGTTTGCAAGAACTTTCCTCCATCGTAGATGAATTAAAGGAAGAAGCAAAGTGAGGCTAACAGGAGACAGAAAGAATTCTGCTCTGGAAGTGCAGTTGGTTGAGGTGAGTTTCATATTTCTGAGGTGTTCTTGATGCTCAATGATAGATTTCTATGTTTTATGAAGTAATAAATATAGATATAGTCTTGTTTTTAGTTAGATCCTTAGAAAATATGAAAACAAGGAAAATAATGGAATAAGTGACGAGAATGGCGACTATTGTGATCGCCAATGATGAAAATTAGTAGCTGCCAATGAGGCGAGTAGATAACAAGGAACTCGCCAACCAGAAAGTTTTGTCCAAATGGACGAGGTCGCCCAACGCTCGTTAAATTCATGGGCGAGCTCAGTGATCATGGGCGAGCTGGAATGTTGTAGCGGCGAGGTCGCCACATGATAGTTTAAACCGAGGCAATGGCGGGCGGATTGATTGTTGGGCGAACTCCCTATAATTAACCAATATATGAATGGCAAAATATTGGGCGAGCTCCCACATGCAAGCCATTTGATGAATGGCGAGTTTGGATTGGCGAGCTAGTAAAATGACTGGGCGGGCTGGTTGATTTATCTTAAGTCTCGCCAAGTAATGGAAAAATATATATATAGAAAATATTAATGGAATTTATATTTTATTCGCAGCCAATAATTTGGAATGGCTAATGGTGAGCAGGAAGCAGGGCGAAGCAAGGCCTTGTTGGACCAGGTAAGGGAGATTTGTGTGAAGAGATGCATGTCCTGTGGAGTAAATTTTATGAAAACACTAAGTTAAATGTTTTGTTTTCTGACATGCATTGTTTGAGGAAGTTATTTGATAATTATTTTGAGTCGGGCGAGATAAAAGCCGACCCCTATGCTGTTTTCTGGATAAATTGGTTAAAGGCGGGCGAGCCCTTTTGTGTTTGTTTTGGGGCGAGTAACTCCGATTTTAATAGAAATTCGGGCGAGCCACTGATGGGCGAACCCTTTATAATGTTTAGTTGGGGCGAGCGACCCCTTTGTTGACAAAAGTCTTGGGTGAGCCAGTTTCCTGTTTAAATGTAGAAAGTGGCGGGCGAATACTAATTCCCGCACTGATGATTGACCATGGGCGAGCCAACATGGGCGAGTTGACCATGGCGAACTGATTTCGATGGTATTTTCTTAAATAAAAATGAGCCATTTTAATATCCTTGAAAATAGAAATATAAACCCTTTTGGGCAAATGGACTAATGGGCGAGCCACTGAGGGCTAGCCAGTTTTGCTTTCTGTTTTTAAAAGCAAGTGTTGGCGGGCGAACACAAGTTCACCGCACTGGGCGAGCTGCCATGGGCGAGCCAATTAGGTGAGCAGACCATGGACGAGCAGTTTTAAAGGTTTTGATTTTGGGAATGTTTTCAAGGGTTTTGTAAACCGAAAACCTAAACCTTTTTGGGGAATTAGATCATTTGAGTTAATGATAATGTGGGTGAAATAATCTCTTAAAGGTTGTCATGAGATATGAAAATGATTTTGAGACTTTAAGCCCTGAAATTCATGTATTATTATTCATATAGTTGCGTGACTTACCTGGGGCGGTGGCTCGGTCAATGGACCAATGAGTGCTGATGGACCCGCCAAGTCATCAGCGGTCTCGAGGTCATTTGGCAAGTGGACCCGAGGACCATCTATAGATTATGGCCATAGATCTGAGATAGCCGTGAGGGGCGATGGCCTACGGGTGCACCCCAAAAGCGGCAGATTCCTTTCTCGCAAGGGGGAGGGGGAACGATAATAGCATGATTTTTTTGTTGCCTAGTCTCAACTTACCAATTTCTGTTTACTATGAGGATTTGTTGAAATCCTATACAGTGTTTATTACATTTTAAAGTAAACTGTTTAGCCAGTGATTTGAATGGTGTTTTAAAAGAGTTGTTTACTATATATCCACTGTCTTTTCTACTGGGTTATTGTTAAGAAAAGAATAAATGCGTTGTGATATATAGTTTTGCTTTATTTAAAGCAGCATATGTTTCCTTTACTGAGCGTATGAATCGCTCACCCCTTTGTTTTAACTCCACAGATAAGAAGTACACGGAGTTGAGAGAATTAGCTCTCAGATGGGTATAGCTATGCTCAAAGCACTAAGGCATGGCACGTTAAATGTGACAGGTACAGTCTCTTCTCTTTTACATTTCAGACATATGTATACAGTACTATCTTAGTGAAATAAAGGTTAATAGGGGATGTCAGATGTAAGGAATAATGAAAAGAAATTTCATATTCCATAATTAATAGATAAATGTTTATCATTTATCACTGTTACTGTTGAATGTTAATGGCATCGCAGACAGCCCAACCGGTAAAGTTGTATGGAAATACGTGAAAAATGTGGTAACGGGATGTTACACACTATACTTATTGTTCATTGTTCTAAATGGATTAAATCCATCAGTAGCCAAGCCTAGCATCACATTACGAGGGTCTGAGGCAAAATCAAGATATCGCAAATCAAAAGATTTCCAAGCAAGAGAGTCAACTGGATGCCTCAATTTTCCATCTTTCTTATGACCCTTATCATGCCATGACATATCAGAAGCTATTTTTGGAGACATGAACAATTTTTGAAGACTAGGTTTCAAGGAAAAATGATGTAACACCTTCATAGGTTTCTTCTTTTTACCATTAAAATCACCCTCCAAATCATCATTATCACATCGCACCCACCTAGAAGCACTGCACACGTAACATGACTCTTCATTTGCTCTCTCATCAAGGTACAACATACAATCATTTGGACAAGCATGAATCTTGTCATACCCAAGACCTAAGTCCTTAATCATGTTTTTAGTTTCATGATAGGAATTAGGCAAAGTTTCACCCTCAGAAGTATCCTTTTCATTAGTGAAAGGAGCAAATTGAATGACTCATTACTCATCCCACCAGAAACCTTTATTTGAAACAACTCTAAGATGACAGACAATCTAGACATTTTTTTGAATCTCGGGTACAATTCTTGGTTTAAATTATCTAACAACTTATAAAACTTAGTTACTTCAACATTTAGCTTTTCTTGGGATTGTCTATATCACCCCCTCCACCAAAAAATTGAGATATGTCAATCTCATTCTCATATTCAACTCCTAAACTCTCTTCAACATTAAGATCTCGAAGTTCTTGAGAGCTTTCTGGTGAATGAGACTCACAAGCGGATAATGAAGTCTCACCATGACAAACCCAATGAGTATAACCAGACAAAAACCCATTCCAAATCAAATGCTCTTGTACAACTTCTAATGATTTCCAACACAAATTGACACATTTTATGCATGGACATAAGATCATGCCATCTCGACATGCATTCTCAAATGCAAATCTTAAAAATTGGCTAACCCCTTGCACATATTCACTACTAAACTTAGACTTTTCAATCCAACTCTTATCCATGGTTGTAGTAGTGATGGCAAAAGAAAACAACTAATGAAGGAAAGCACAACCTAGAAAACAACAAAGCAACTCGATTATGTATCTATAATCTATGTGTATATAAAACCAACCTAGCCCAAATCACATGTAAATAAGAGAAAGTTAGGCAAGGTTCAAGAAATGCATTACAGATCACATGTAAATCAAGTATCAGTTCAAAGATTTGTGATCATGAATGATTCATAAATAAAGCTGATGAACTTCCAAAATGTAATTGCATCAAAAAAAGATAAGTTCAAATCATAGAAAAGCAAACTTATGTAAAGCAACTCTAGGTTTCCAATAGCAGAGGGCTTTTGATCCAAAACTTGCAAGCACAGTACTCGAGTTGTAATGGAAAAGAGGACCATATCAAGGAAAAAGGGTAGAAAAAACTAAAAAAACTAGCAGAGATTAATTAGGCTAGCAAACATAACTTAGGCACTCACAAACTGAAAAAAAAAGGTTCAATTGACTAGCATAATATTAATTTTTTATTATAAACTGAAAAAAATAATTTTAAATAACTATTAATTTTTTATTATAAATTATTTTTATTAATTGTTCTGCTAATCATTTATTAATACTAATGAGTCAATCTTTTTGGAAACCTTCCAATTTCCTTCTCCACCACATTAGCATTCTTAAGGTCCTTTATACACTTTGAAAGATGAAGTTCTGAACTGGAAAATTAATGCTAAATAAAATTTGACAATGAATCCATTCAAATTTCACATTTCCAAGTTCTTAACAAATGTACAAAACAAGTTCCAAGGAGAACACCAAAAATATCTCATGAACTATGCCTACCAAAGCTGAGCATTTGTATTCATTAGTTGTAAGATACAGATGAGAATTAATTTGAGAAATAGACAAATAAACAATATCACACCAAGCCTGGCATGTAGAAGCCTTTTTTTTTTGAAGGCAAATGAATACATTAGAAAACCAAAAACAAGACATCAACTTCATAAAAGGCAAACTTTCTGTCTAGTCATCTTCTGATACCAAAGGATATAAACACAATGGACAATCACCATCAGGGTGATTCATAGAAGAAAGCTTCTCAATTGCTTCTTATAAATAAATTTGAATCAATCTTTTTTTTTTTTGTAAAAAAGTAAAGTTCCACAACCTAATAAACTATAATCTTTGCCATTTAAACTGCCAAGTTCGATGAACTAAGATGTTCATAAAACTATTCACAAAATGTAGAAGTGCATAATCTAGTCATTCTTATACCATTAGCAAACAAGATACAAAATGCAAAACTAGAAAGTCATCATGGTTAAAAAAAGTCATAATTCAAAAAAGTTTATAAAGTCTTGAAGTACACTAACTAAATTTGTCCCATGCTTTAGTTGCCAGTATACCTCATACGAACTGCTCAGACATTTTAGAAAACAATTTAAATAGAAACAATAATGCAAATCCACCTTACAATACTGTGGTTACCTCACAAAGTGCTACAAGCATAAAACAAAAGGGAAGCTCACAGGCTTTGTCTCGTATGTCATTTATAAGATTTTTTTTGCCTTTGTTCATCAAAACCCTTTGAATCTATAAGAGAAATAAGAGGTGGCTCCTTGGGATACTGCCATGAAAATAGATAGTTAGTGGCAGAATAGAAAATCCAGCAAATACAACATAAAAATCAAAATTTCTCCAACATGGTTAAGCACATTTACGCATTAACCAGAATCTAATTCTAAGTTAAGCAACATAGTTAAGCACATTTATGAGCATTTGTATTCATCAGCTGTAAAATACAGAGAATTAATTTGAGAAACAGACAAATAAACAATATCACACCAAGCCTGGCATGTAAAAGCCTTTTTTTTAAGGTAGATGAATACATTAGAAAACCAAAAATTTGCTCAAAACAGAGCAGCAGACACTCCAAAAAAATTATGTAGCGAACTCATAGATAAGCTTAATAGGAATGAAATGTGAAGTTGAAACCCATCAACCCAAAAAACTAACTGCTAGAAGCAACCCAATGGAGATCAAAAAAGTGCAGACTTCTCAAAGTCCTCATAACAATCTTATATGTTTTTCAGACACCAATTTAATTCACATGATATATATATCAGCAAATTTATCAATTCCATATGCTTAAAACTAAATTTGTCTATAGATATCAGCAAACATTCTCGTCAATCCCATCTGCTTAACTAATTGAAAGGTTCCACCGACCTAACTTGTCGTACCACCAGGGAGACCAAAAATTGCTTCAAATAGTGTAATGAGATCTAATCAAGGAGAGGTTAGACCAGCAAGGTTGAGACCTATAGACATGACTTACTGTTTAGTTAGTAGGATATCAAACTTTCGGATGTTCCCAACAATTAATGTAAAGGATTAGGAGATCATTTGGTGTGCGTTATGAGGAAATATAGTACAATAAATCATTAAAATGTCATTATTTTTTTGGTTGTTAACGAAACCATATGCTTAATAAACTTTAAAGGGTTAATTTCTTTTTTCCCAACAACTCTATAGTTAATTCATTTGTTTGAACACTTTGAAATGTTTAAATCTATTCTTGTCTACTACACCATGAGAAAATAATTAAATCTGCCTCAACATATCCTTCTGAGATGGTAAGGATGTAAAAAAATAAAAAAAAGAAATATTGAAAGCAAAAGATCAGGAGTAGTGTCAAAGGGAGGGCCATAAATGAACTAATCTAGCTAATAATAATGGATGTTTCTGAGCCATAAACAAGAATTACAGATGGGAATTAATTTGAGAAACAGACAAATAAACAATATCACACCAAGCCTGGCATGTATAAGCCTTTTTTTTTAAAGCAGATGAATACATTAGAAAACCAAAAACTTGCTCAAAACAGAGCAACAGACACTCCAAAAGGGAGAGTCTACCGTCCCATGAAGCAAAGCCTGGTAAGAATAACAAACATCAATCAAACCTTAATTGGTTAATCCCATCTACCTGAGCTATGCTAAAAAAATGAGATCATTCCAACTATAATTAGACATTAAAAATTTATCATGATGCATTCTAACTTTCTCTACACAAAAAAAGATAGAAACTGGATTTCTTTACAAGACGAGAGGCAGCAAGAAGTAGATAACAACATATGTTTTCAGTCAACCTTTTGTTGGAGATTCCAAAATAACATGTATCTTCCAAATAAATGAGGCAAAGAATGCATTCATATATGTATCCGGGAAATGCGATTGGAGAAATCGTTCAACTGTTGGCATACTTGGTATTTCGCATTTGAATACTTCTTGGAACAATGAGAAATCTATCTCTATAGTATTAGAATTTCTACTACAATCTAATCCATGACTAATTACTCAAACAAGCAAATCCTATCAGAATGGCTACTCAGCACCAAATCACAATTGTCTCAGACCCAATAGATTGAGCAAATCCTATCAGAATGGCTACTCAGCGCCAAATTACAATTGTCCTAGACCCAATAGATCGAGCAAATCCTATACTGGCAAAAATAGCTCTTGATGGAGTGACTGATTCGGTAGTGAATGCTATTTCTATTCAGAAAATGCAAATAATACTTAGATTTATTTATTAGTTGTTTCAACCAAACAAAATAACTTTGCCAGCAACTTGTAATAAAAAAATTCAGGCCAACCTTATCCTCACTCTCTTCCTCTGCCATTTGTACTGATTCTTCCTCTGACATTCATGTTTTAAGCAAGCAATGGAAAAATCGGACTTACCTCAAGTAGAGGACCGAAGAAGAGAGACTATCGGAGCAGACAACCGATGGCTTGAGAGAAGAGAAGAGGTGTTGGCGAAGGCCCAAAATATGTGGAGACTGGTGAACTAAGGAGACGATGGAGACCGATGAAGATAGAGTTGAGTGAGAATGTGGAGAACGATGATGTTAGGCGATGTGATGGAAAGATATGGGGAATGGGTAATTGATAGCCTGTAATGACTAAATGTGGTGTTACGTATGGGTAATGGAGATGAAGAGAGGAGACAGAGCTCAGCAATGGAGAGCTTAAAACTAGAGATCGTGAATGTGGAGAGAAAAATTGAGAAGATTAGGTTTTTTTGGGTAAAAGGAAATTAGGAAAGTTAAAAAATAGAATTGGGAAAAATTTTATAAAAAAAACAAGTGTTTTTAATTTTAAAAAGTGTCGTTAAATGTTTTAGTACTACCGGCCCATGAATTTGTGCCATTACATACATACAAATAGCGGCAAATTTTATAACCGCCACTATCAAAGTGTCGGCAAAGCCATAGATTTTTGTAGTGAGAAAATATTATTTTCTTTCTAATTTTCCACTCATCCTCATCCATCCTTCCACTTTTTTACTTTACAAAACACATTGTTATGATGTAAATTGGGTTCTAAATGTGGCAGATAACCTGATGACGCCCAAGGTGGTATCTAAGGAGTTTGGTTGGGTTCAAAGAATTGTTGTAATTGGTGGTTATTTAGGTTGTATAGTGGATCAACCCTTTATTTAATAAACTTAATACTCAAATATGCTCTCCAAAATTAGTGCAAAATGGGTTAAAGCTCTTACCTTTTATTTTATGTAATCAATCCATCATATTTTATTTTTCAATAAATATAAATTTAATAAGTAAAGGATAATTATTTCATATATCGTCGGTGGAGGTTTTTTATTCTACAAGTGGTGTTAGGATTATGAAACATATCCTATAAAAATATTAAAAAAATAAAAAATAAATAAAATAAGACATGTGTCATGATCTTAACCTTACTTGTGGAATAAAAAAACTTTTACTGACGGTGTATTGAATAATTGTCTTTAAGTAAAAATCAAAGAAAAAGTCCGATTGTTGTTAATTGTTGTTGACTTCCATTATCTTATACAATTGGATGCCATATGTCATGATGGTAGAAAAATTATTTACACATTGCACGATGATGTGGCAAAAATAACAAAGAAAGTCAAATGTTAAGTTGATGTGGCTTTAAAATCAATGCAATGAAGGCCATGTCAACCTTTCTATTTTTTTTTTCAAATTTTTGAAACAAAATCAAAAAATAAAAACTTAAAAAAAAAGAATTGGGAAAAATGGATAGGAAGAGAGAAAAGGGAAGGTAAGGAGAAGGGAGAGAGAGAAAGAGAGAGGGCGAGGATGCTTGGCCGATAATTAGGGATGTAAACAGATCGGGTACCCGTTAAATTTGAGATATTCGAACCCGAACCCGATTAACTACTCAATTAATTTAATTTATGTTACCTGAACCTTAATAAATAGAGAATACCCGTTTAACTACCCGAACCCATTAACTACCCATTTATTGAGTCAAAGTTTGACTTTCAAATTTAAATTTAAAATCAATTTTGAAATAACTTAATTAAAAAAATTAAATTAGTAAATTTAATTTAACTTATAAAAATAAATTAAACTTAAAATCATAATTATAATATTTAATGAATTAATTTAATTAAATACAACATTAATAATAAATAATTTATATATAAAAAATATAGATATTATATTAATTAATTATTATTTATAATCAGATTCAGGTAACGGGTACCTTAAGATAACTACTTGAACTCATGACGGGTAGTAATTTTACTACCCAAACCCGATTATATACTACCATAATCCTACTTAAACGGGTCGGATAGTGCCGGGTACCCGTTTATAGGGTACCCATTGCCATTTGTACCGATGCTGGACTTAATTGGCCTATAGGAAAATGGGCCTTAAACATGCTAATGGTTCTTGAGTTTGAGATACATAAGGATGATTGAAGTAACCCAAAGAAAATTAATCCAAAAACAAATAAAATAGTCTTAGCAATAATGTACCATTTTGATAGAGAAGGCTAAGATCACCAAGCCAATGTGTATTTATTCTTAATGAAAGTCTCAAACTTTGGTTTATTCTTTTAAGTTTCAGCTTCCAGTTTGCTTGTGAGCACTTTTCCTTTATTCTGAGGTTGGCTCTCATATTGTTGGAAGACGAATCCTTGCGGACTTCTCTTTGGTATAGATTTTGCATGAGCATACTAATAACATTTAATTGGGTGCCCGACACATCCAATCTAACTATATCGTATTTGGATATCTTATAATAGGGTAATCATAAGGTTCGGATAGTAATTTTATTATCTGTGTTGACTTTGAGTAATATTTTTAAGATACCCTATACTCGATTATCTTTTGACTCGGGTCCAGTTTATTGGACTTTGTTAAAATGCTTATAAAGAGATTTGAATCTTGGTCAATAACTTCAATTACTAAATGTTCTACCAAGTGAATCAAACTTTGTATTTGATTTGACTTACTAAGAAAATAAATTTATATAATAAAACATTGTGGCTTAGAAAAACTGATTAATGAAACATATAAAATTAATTATGAAATTAAATTAGTTAATTATGTTTCTGATAATAAAATTTTTATTTTTAAATATAAGGTACAAAAATTAAATTAATAAAAGTTTCATTATAAATAAGATACAATTCTTACTCACTGACAATTTACATACATATAATACTTTAGTATAATGTGTATGTATATGATACAAACTGTACTTAAAATTGTAACTATCAATTTTAATAAAATATTATTGACTCAAAAAAAATTAATAAAACATAATAATAAAAGAAATTATGAAATTAAATTAGTTACTTATGCTTAAGATAACAAGGTGTTTTTTTTTAAATTTTAAATATAAGGTATTGAAATTAAATTAATAAAAATTTCAAATAAATTAATACACATTTCTTACACACTGATAATTTGCATACATTGACAATTTTGTCTAACTTAAGTAGTAAACTACTTATTTGTATCCCCAAAAAATATGTATATGTATATCAATACATGTGTAAGTGTAACTCTTTATAATAAATTGAAAAAAAAGGCTTAATATCAACATATGTCCTCAACGTTTACAAAATAGAATTAAGCCTTCAACATTTAATTGCATTAAAATTAGTCCATTAAGTTTTATTTTAAGCAATTTTTTTGTACGAATTTTATTTTAAGCAATTAAAATCTAAGCGTTTCAGAATAACAGAATTAAATACATTTCTGTTAAATCTTTTAACTATCGTTACCCTTACACAACAGTAAAACTTAATGGGAGTTAGAGGGAATTAAAAACAAAAATGTACTTAATTATATTATTTTGAAACGTTTAGATATTAATTTTTTAAAATAAAAACTTTATGGGCTGATTTTTATAAAATTAAATGTTGAGGGTTTAATTTAATTTTGTAATAAACATTGAATGCATATTAGGATATTAAGCAAAAAAAAAAAACGTTTTTCTTTTATTTGAAAAAAAAGATTTAAGGTCAATATCTATTTAGCCGTTAAAGATTATGATCATTGATCATGGCATCAAGCTAATATATGTTATATGAATACAATATAAGAAATTAAATGTTTAAAATTAAATACAAGATTATCATTCAGCTTTACAATATAATCTAATTAGAATAAAATTCAACACCAACATATTGGGAATAAAAGTTCTTTTTTGTACTTTTAGAGTTGTTGAATTATGATTGAACTTGAATTTTAATTTTGGTTCTTTTTTGATTTTATGCTTTTTAATTAATAGAGAATTCCATAGATTAGATGTTAGAACAAAGTTTTTTACTTGTAAGGGCTCGGGTTCAAGGTCTAAAACAGGTTTTTACCAAAATTGATTTAATAAGTGGTTTAATTAAACGGGTTCAGATAATAAACGAGTATTGTTAAAATTATTAAAATAGAGTTCAAGTAGTGAATTTAAAAAATAGTGGGTAATTATATGATTTGGGATTTTTAGTAAATAATCGAGTTCGAGGTCGAGCACTTCAAAATTAAGGGGTACCCACCTCGATAACATCCCTAACATACTTGTTTTTTTGAAGTGCAGCAGCTGACAGTTGGTCATGGGGCTAATTTTGTGGAACAAGGTTTTTCATCTAAGCATCTAGCTAAACTTGTGAAAGGTGTGAACATGGGTTCCTGAGTTGCCTTCTATTGTTCTTTTCCTAAAGCAGTTTGTCATAAAGATTTTGTCCGTTGACTCAATTGCTAGACACTTTTGAAAACTCAAAGAGAGTCATCACCAATATTTTTTTGACTAGGTGAGATTGGCCACAGAAAGACTTTATCTTTTTAACAAAATTTCAAAATTATTTAAGTTTTATCAATTTTTGGTTTGCGAAAAACAAATTTTAGGTTTGAAAGTTTGGTTACGTGTAAGGAAAGATTAACACTTCCACAACAACACAATACCATTTTAATTATGTATTATCCTTTAATTTTAGTAAAATGGTCTTAATTCGATATTTAAAAAGAATTCTTTTTTTTGAAACCATAATTTTATATTTTATTTATTTAAAAGGTTAAATTTTATTTTTTAGAAATATATAAAAATCTTTTGTAATGAAAATTATACCGACTTACTCCAACATTATGATAGCATTTTGAATAATTTCCTCACCTAATGATTTCATAAGAATCGCTATTTGCAATTTTTATAGAATCTCGTCTTTGGAAGATTCTTACTTATTTCGAAATTTACATGAATGTATATGATGCAAGTATATTATGGATGATGCATATGAAATTTTATTATTATTATTATTATTATTATTATTATTATTATTATTAAAACCTTATTTACTTATTTTAAGCTAGGATTTGTTTTATTGAAAAATCACATTAAATATTTTAATATTTTGGCAACATTTAATGAATTTTTTGTACCTAAAGATCAGTTAGAAATCACTACTTATGAATTCCGTAACATCTCATCACCGTATGATTCAAATTTTATCAAATATTTTTATACCTTTTTTAAGATAAACCATTTTGTAAAATCATATAATGAAACAAATAAAAAATCTTATATCGAAATAAAATCATTTAAAATGTTCCAATGCTCTGCAAACATTTAAGAATTTTTTTTTCACGTAAGGGTTATCTAAGAATCATTATTTGTGATTTTTAAGAAATTCCATCATTGAAAATTTCTTAATTTTATTACTTAAATTTCAAGAATTTTACAATAAATTACTGTTATGTGACATTTTAAATATTTACACTGTTTTTAATAAAATTCGAATAAAACCCCTTAAAGATCATTAAACAAGGGTAACTAAATAAATAAAATAAACATAAGATAGGCAAATAAATAAATAAATAAATAACAAAGTTAAAATAACAGCAAAAAATACATAAAAAAATCATTAAATCTTACCCTTTTTATCAAAACTTCGTTGTTTTTCAGTAGTCCCTTTCTCTCCAATGCCTTCTTCCTTCTTCTACTCGATAAATTCTTGTTTCTATACTGTCAATTGATACAGATTAGCAACAAAGGGGTGGGCAAAGTAGTGCAAGTAGAAACCAATAGCAGCGTAGGGTGGAACAACAATGCAGGCACCACGCAGCATGTATGCTTCTTTTTTTAATGATGCAAATGGAAAATGTATGCTCCTAAAAATATATCACAACGATGAAAATGAAATGCCTTCTTGTAAAATGTAAATGCCCCAATGCAATAGTTAAAAACCAAAATGGATGTGCCTTCTAGAATGATATTAATGCCTAAATGTCAAAAGATTCATTTTTCTCAAAATTCCTTTCTCCCCTTTTCTTTTGGTGCTGAAAATCCATTTCTTTCTTCATCGAAATCATTTCTTCAAGTTCTTTTCACAAGATTTTCTTCTTTATTTCTCATTTTGTTGATTGAAACACATGTATCATTTACATTCAACATTCTTGCTCCTTTTTGTTTTTGCCCTTTATCTTCTTTAGAATCTTTTCAAAGCAATGCTAAAGATTTTTATGTATAATTATCATTTATTTATCATCATTCCAATTTCATGACAAATGTAGTTCAATCACAAATTTCCTCAATTCATTTTGGGAAGGTAAGAACACTGGAAAGATTGGGAAATTAATTGAAAAGGTAGGATGATTCAAAGCAAATTGCAATGATGGGTCTTCAATAGGATAAATAGTATTTAAACAATGAAAATTTAGATGATTTTGACAAACTAGTTTAATATTCTTTGAAAAATCTACTTAATTGACATTCTTAATCATATTGAGTTGCCCCTCCTACCATGAGATCCTCAAATGACGCTGGTTCTCCTTATATCAAACCATCTTCCTAAATCTTCAGCTCGATCATCATTCATTTGACTCTAATTGTCCTTTAGATTTTCAATTTGAACCTTCCCCTTTTTCATATTTTCTTTTTTCTTTCATTTTTCTCTTTCTTATTTTTCTTTTCAATTTCTCATTCTCTCCTTTTTTTTTCAACCTTTTATTGAAACTTTTATCACTAATATTCCTATCAAATTCCAAACTATTCTTCAAAGATTGCAAACTTCTTGTTTTCTGATGGCACCATAAGCATGTCTTGGTTCAAGACATGATTATTCAATTTCAAGTATTCACATTTGATCAAAATAGACTTTTAAGGCACGTAATGTAGGCTCAGGTGACGTGTTATGAAAAAATGGATATAATTAGAATTAAAATCTATGTTTGAAGGTCATAAACCAAATGATCATTTATCATCATGCGAAGCATCTTAACATTATACCCCAATCTCAAATGATTTCTTCTTATTTCATTTTCATTATTTTATTTTCTTCTTCCATTTTTCATTTTCACCACTTTTCCTTTTCACATTTTTTCTTTACGTAAAGTATCATAGCTAACAACTCCTAATCTACCATGCCATAGATTAAAAGACTCCAGCAAATAAGTAGAATAACTAACTTTATTAATGCTAAGTTTAATCATGGTTACATTTAGCTTAAAAACCCATTGGATACCATATGAAATCCATGTTTGTTCAAAAATGAACCTGACAAGGTTCTTGCGGATTTCCAACACATGCAAAACATTATTCAGAGTTAACCCTCTCCCATATGTCATCTTTAGTACCACTTGCTCTTGAACCTTGATTTTTGAAGTAGCGAAATTTCCCATAAGTTTTTATCCATTTCCAATTAGTTCAAAGGCAATGAACATTGTTTTGTCTAAGCAGACATGTTTGTTTACACTAGTGTCAATCCTTTCGGATTGGACTTGACAAGGTTCACTTCAAAAACAACAACAAAAAAGCTTATGTCTAACACATCTTGAGCGATGTAGTTCACCATGTTTGCCTCATCGTTTCTGTTCTCCTTAGACAACCTACAATTGGATGCTTTATGACCCATTTTGTTGCAATTAGAACAATTGCCTTGGAACTTCGTGGTCTTCTTAGAGATTCTACCTTTTAGGCCTAACTTGGATCCATTGTTGTTGGACTTCTTTTTCTTTATGACTTTGAAGCTATGCTCTGCCACATTTGCCTTAGCCATAGGTGAGATGACCCCTTTCTTTTCAAAACCTCTATTTTTTTCTTTAATTTGAAGTCTAACAATTAGTTATTCAATATTCATTTCCTTCACTTGTGCTTAATGTAATTCCTGAAATCCTTGCATGTAGGAGGCAACTTCTCAATAATAGCAGCCACTTGGAAGGTTTCACTCAAATTCATCTCTTTACCATGAATCTTTTGTAAGATCACTTGGATCATTTGAACTTGATTGATCATTGTCTTGGAGCGTCCATCTTATAATCTATAAAGCGACTGACCACAAATTTCTTGGTTGAGTATCCTTAGTCTTATATTTATGGTCTAAAGACTCCTACAACTCATTGGTTGTTTTCTTTGTATTATGTAAATTGTGCAAAGAATTTGTCGACACATTCATGACATAATTTCGGCACAAAAAGTTAGAATATTTCTAATAATCAACATTGATCACTTGGATATTATGCTCATCCTCATTGAGTTTAGGAGCATCTTCAATCAAGAATCTCGTAGGATTCAAAGTGGTCAGATAGTTTTGTTGCTGCCTATTTAAGTTGAAACCATTAAACTTCTTCGGTTTCTCTCCATGGTTCAAAGTTATCGATACAACAGGGATTGAAACTTGAGTTGCCACAAGAAGGGTCTCAACATTAGTTTTATTTGTTATTTTTAAAAATAAGAAAAAAACTTTCATTTTTAGAATAACAATATATATATATATATATATATATATATATATATGAAATATATGTATCAAATTAACTACAATTGTTTGTTAATTTCCTTTCTCAACTGGGATGTTGATCAACCAAATACTACTCAATAGAAAGTTCACAGAAAAATTTAGAAGGGTCATATGTGGTACCACTTAAAACCTAGCCTCCTTAGATATAACTAATTGTAATAATTCAAAGTTTAACACCACACATTGAATCTTTATTTAAGATTGTAAGAAAATAATAACAGTAGATATATATATATATATTGGAATAAATCTTCAAGAATATTAATACAATTAATTATAACTTAAATAGAAAATGGTAGAAATACAAACAAAGTGAACCGATGCCTAAGTATCAAATAGTTTCTTTAAAGCATATTCACCTTCTCACTGGGTGCTTGAGTTACTTAGGCATTTGTCTCTTAGGATACAATGATAACCAAGTAGTAATGGTGCAACACCAATCTACATTAATCGAGCTTTTGAATGCTTCAACTCTATCGCACTAAGAGTCTTATAACAAAGAGCTTGAAGAAAGAATAAACTTTAGAGAGAAATTAAAGAGATGCTAGAGAATATGCTTTTGGTTTTGGTGTGTTAACAAAGGAGGGAGGTCCCTTTTTATAGCTTTCATCCAATGACATTTTGGTCCTTCAATATTTTTGAACTAAATCTAAAAATTAATTCAATCATTTATTTTAATGACAATTACACATTTAAAATTTAATCTATTGACAATTACAAATCCGAATTTTAATTTCGACAATTTAATCCGGTGGCAGTTACAATGAGTATAAAATTTTCATTCATCCATGTAATTTATAGTGTATAATCTTTTCACTGACACAAAGTGAATTATTACTGAAATTGTAACTTCTAAGTGTTTATTAAATGGCTCATTAAATAATCATTTTCCAATAGGACATCTATTCATCATCTTGAGGGAAGTGTTGAAAAGTTTAACACAATGTCGGATTTCATGTGGTTTTTCTCCTAGTTTCTAGTTTTTGATTTTATGTGTTTGATTTGTTTCCTTTTTTCTTCGTTCTAGTTGTCTTAATAAGGGAATTCCGCTTGTATATGTATGAGAGATTTACCACTGAATAAAACTGAATATTGTACATTTCAAAGCTAAATAACAATTGCCCTCCTCTCCTTAATTGCGTTTTTCATATTTAGTAATATTTCAATGGCCAGTCCCTATTCCCAGATTCGATATTGAGAGGAAACTTCTTCAAGGAGCTAGGAAACAATCGAACCCCTGCACATTCTTATCCGCAAAGCTCTAATCTAAAACTGTAGACCTCAAGACAGAGCTGGCTGTGCAATGCGCTGTCAATCACAATCAATCTTTGATTAGACCATATATAATTTTATTGCAACTTGCAGTCTCAGTCACACGACGAGGCCATCGGGCAAGCACATACACAAGGTCAATTTTCTACACAAATTTAATCTAGAACGGTAGACCTCAAGACTGAGCCAGCTGTGCAATGCTGTAAATCACAATCAATCTTTAATTGGACCATATCTATTTTCATTGCAGCTTGCAGTCCCAGTCACACGATGTGGCTATCGGGCAAGCACATGCACAAGGCCATTTTCTACACAAATTTTAATCTTTAAAATTGACAAGCAATTTGATTCTTCACTCAATCATAAAATATTGGCAATCAGAATGAAAATCTTGGACCTAATTTATTTATTTATTTTGGTTATAAGAAAATATTTAATAACTGGAGATAGGATTGTTTAGATTTGAACCGATATCTTACAAGATGTCATAATTCATCATTAATCACTCGGTGAAGAAATTGTTGGCAGCTGGAACCCCTTTTAAGTGTTGGATGTAAAGTTAAAGTTGGAACATGTTGTCTGTCGGAATAGGAGAGATGAGCTGAATCCAAGCCTTGATGTGGCTAGATCAAACTGCAGAAGATTGTCCTCTATCTGATACCCTCCGATTACTATCGAAGTCGTGGGGTTCAATCCTCCATCAACAAATCCTAGACATAATACATCATTGTTAACTTGCACCATTGAGTTTGCACCAAAAATCCTCCAGAAGACATCTTTGCTTTGTAGCACAAGATCAATTTGGGGCACTCCTGGGCCAACGCGAGTGCTGCCAAAGCTTTTGGCATTGAAACATGCCCCGAAAGGAGCTACTGCAGGAACTCTAGGAATCTTGGAAATTTCTTTGACAAAGGCATTGACTACAGCTCTGTAGATTGATGTTTCCATGACAGTATAGGGAGTAGCGGTGCTGATCTTTGTTCCGCCATGGCCTTCTTTGTCAATGGATAGCAAAGTTGTGTTCAATGGCACGGCTTTTCCGTTGATGGTTATACCCTTGACTCCAATGAAGTAGTCGGAAGAAGGCTCACCTTCAAAGAAAGCAGGCGCTGTGCTGACAGGATTGAGAATGAGTGGGGTGTAGATGAGAGATTTCGAGATGTCAAAGTTGTTGGGAAGGAAAGCATAAGGCCCATCGCCAAAGAAGACAACACCGTTGGAACTTGAAGAACTCAAACAAACTGCAAATTTTCTATGGAAGCTAAATGCAGCAGCAAATTGAGAAGGCATAGAAATCTTTGCTCTTCCTAGACCAGCCATGCCCTTAGCACCACCAGCAAGACCTTTCAAGAGAAATGTAGAGCCGCAAGTGAAAAGAAAGTTAGACACAGAAACAACTTTGCCAGGATTCTTTCCATCGGTAGATTGGATCGACACAACATCTTGGGCAACCTCACCAATGGTGCCAGTGCGGGTAACGGTGTTGGCTGGGAGGAGACTACAAGTGTTATTGTTGCAGCCTGGCTTGGGGCCCGAGAAACAACTTCCACAAGACTTGGACCGAGCCAAGGAGCATTGAGCTGAGTTACAACGGGCAGGCTTGTAGGAAGATGATACATAGCCTTGGTCACAATCAACCCAGAGAAATTCACCACCAAGATCAAGGGTTAACTTGACAGGTACCAGAGGAGTTCTTTGCTTGATTTGAGTGACATATTGGAGAGTTGAAGCATCTTTTGAGACCGGTAGGACTAGTGCTTTAGGCCTAAAGGAAGTTTGAAGGGATGGAGAAACAACGAAGAAGAAGAGAAAAGCTGCAAATGGAAGGAATTTACTCGAGACAGCCATTGTCTTTGGCTTGCAGTGGGTGGTGTGGAGAGCTAGTGAAAGCAGGTTTATTTATAGCTGCCCTGCGGCCAATGTCAACGGTGGCAACTGGTAACTTGGGAAATCTAGCTAGTTTTACGCAAGATTGCGAATTGAGAATTTGACCATTGACTCTGATTTTATAAAAGATAGTATCGAACCGAAGCAGTACGCGTTGCACATTAAAGATATTCAACGTCAAATCTCTTATTGCAAATAAATGAAAGAAAATATAGAAAAGATAAGGACTGACCATTGAGTGTCAAATGTTCTAAAATCCATAGAATTCTCAATAGACCAATTGTATGCATCCATAGAAAGACATCCTTTTGTTTTTTTTTTTTTTACGCTTTTCTTCTTTTCTTTGAGAAGGAGAAAGCATTCTTCAAACATTTAGGCTTTACTTGGTAGAAAGGATGGAAAGAGTTGAAAAAAAAATTTAATAATCTAATGATTAGATTTTATAACCACTTTTTTAATTTGTAGCATAACCATTAGATTAACAAATTTTTCATCCTTACTCCTTTGCATCATCCCTACCAAGTAAAGCATTAGTGTAAAACAAATCATTTTGCTTACAAGCCAATCAACAGATTTATGACATAAATATTGAAGATTCATATGAACCATGTACAAGTGTAATCATGGTTTCTTAAATAACAGTGTTTATCCATTTCAATGGGTAGTAATCAGGTAGTAGACAAATGAATGTTGAAAAATGTGCTTTATCAAGTTTGAAGCTTGGCAAATATTCTGGTTAAATTAAAATACACAATCATGCACATGTGCGCACACACATCAAATTTGAAGTTAATTGTTTAGCACATCGATTATCATTTATCGAAAAATGCATTTTAAATTATAAATTTAGAGTGTTCATTGAAAAACGTATCAATTTATTGAAAAACCATAATTCATCGATTATCGAACCACTGCATTGCTATATAAAACATAAAAGTTTTGTATCATGAGATAGTTAGGATTATTTAGTAGTGATGTCAAGTTCAAAAAGATAATGGATACTTCAAAGTATCCTTTCATATCCTATCTCGAAGCATTTTGATAGCATTATAGAGTCTTAGGGTCAGTAAAGTCAGTAAAGTAATTGATTATCGGGAAATGTGAATTTAATAAGCTATTGTATATTAGTATTTATATGAATTGGAAGTTTATCATAATTTCATGCATTGTAGAACATTATACAGTACGTAACTATCTTTGCACATGTATGGTTACTTATTGGGCTTTTTAGCTCATTCCCTCATTCTTTCGCATTATAGGTTTGGCTGAGGTAGTGCAGTATTGCATCACAATATCCAACTTTGTAAGTTTCCGACTACATAGCTCTTATAGTAAATATTCAATATAAGTTTTTAGTGTTTAAATAATGTTAATTCTGGATAGTTTTCTATAGTACTATAAGCTAGGATGTGTATAAGTAAAAAGTGACTTTGCTTCGTAAAGAGTGTCATTATTGGGATGTAAATGAATTTTTATTTGAAAATGTGACAAAACCCTAAAAATATTGTATTATTTGATTAGAAATTTTTTTGAGGGGTCAAACAACTTTAGTTCTTAGTGAAACTTTCACATGTTGTAGATTACAAAGTTTATGAGTGCGATAAGGGATAGAGAACAAAAATTGACTGCATTTTAACTGTTAAACCGGGCTACCGATTAAAAGGTATTAATGAGGAAATTTATCCGCTTTTACGTGGGAATTGCTTTATAGTATTATTGGATGCCAATTGATTAGAAATTGAACTTGGACCTTAAGCAAGTTTCTGTAAATTGTATAAAGTGAATAGTAACTCGATAGCATGATATGAAACTACTCATATGACAAACAAACATAGAAAAAATAAAAGAAAAAATTAGCCTCAAAATTTAAACTTTCGCATAAGTATAGTATAGGTGACCGAACTATTGCTTCTCTTAGGATGTGACAAAAACAATATATTACGTAAGAGGAATGAAAGGTGATTGCTGAAGAAGGACAAAGGAGAATTTAAAAGGTCAAGGAGAGGTAGAAATTTGGGAAATGAGAAAAGAAAAAGAATAAGGGAAAATGCATTTCAAAATGCAATGTGATGTGAGAGAAGTATGAATTGAAACATCAAGATATAATGCTACATTAGAAAGGACTTTGTTCGATGGCTGATAGTTGAATGGTGTATTATCTTGATGTGTTGAATAGTTAAAAGGGCAGTGGTTGTATCCATTCAAAAGGATGGAAGGGGAAGAAAAAGATATATAGAAAAAGAAAGATTATAAAACCAAAAGATCAATTTTCCAATTTTAAACGCAGGGAAGGAATTTATAAAGTGAGTAAATTTCAGAAGACAAAACATCAAACTTCAAAAGATTATGTTTCTACTAAAAACTATAAAAAAAATAAAGAATACATAGTAGTCTAATTAAGGTTAATTGGTCTTTTTAGATCTCTCTCTTTATATATAATAACACTACGTTTCAACTAAAAACAATAGTCATTTACTAGGCATTTAATAAGCAAAACAAGTCTTTCCATCTTCTATAAGAAACATTGTTTTGTAATTAAATTGTATTGTACAATTAATAATATTAATTACGGTAGTTAATAATATTAGAATGCACACGCTTTCAGTAATTGTAGTTTATATATAATTTTTTTTTTGGTTTTAAAAAGTGCAATGAAAAAAAGAGGAAATATAAACTAAGATTGCGTTTCTAAGAAAACTATAGCCATTGTATCTAAAGAAAATATAGTATAGGCTATGATTAACTATTAACCATAGTTTTTACTATAAGGAAATGTTTAATTTTTGAAAATATATGATGGTTAAAGACATAAATGTAGTATATATACAATTTATCTAGTTTCAGAAGGCATGTTGCAAAACGAGGGAAAGTAAAGAATAAGTTTTTTATATAAATGTAGTTAGAGCTATGATGCTGAAAGTTGAAAACATAGTTAATATCTTGAAACTGTAGTTAAAAGAGATTAGATTGCACACTCATTCAGTAGTTGTAGTTGTTGTTGCTCAAAACAACAATAAATGTTTGCTGACGTCGATATTGTATTTTTTCTCCACATGTCTTCAGAAAAGTTCTGCAAAATAAGAAAAGTCAAAGGGCGCAGGGGCTTTCCCCTGCGCGCACACTCTGATGTTTAAGTCAGACAGGATCCAAGCAGGGTTTTCATAAGCAAAGAGAGATTAGGGTTTTCATAAGCAAAGAGAGATTAGGGTTTTCATATTCTTTAGCCTTATTAATATAAAAGCCCAGTAATCTTTAGCTTAACCTACATCAATTGCTCCCCACTCTTTCGCAGGATTTACCCTGTGAAAGAGTATATAAAGAATAGGCTTTTCAAATTCTTTTGCTACCCTCTTTTTGAGATTATTACAAGAGTCTTTTCATCTTCACTTGAGGGCTCAACTAGTGGGCTTCATCATTCTTTATAACAGGAATGACATTGTGTCATTATTTCTTTTGTCAAGTGCCTTTTCAGAATACTACTGGAATACGTTTTCCTCCTCTGAGCTAAATGCTTCTTAAGTGGAATATGCCACCTTTCTTTTTGAATTTAAGGTCTTAGCTGACTGAAACCAAGAGCTATAAGGAGAAATTACAAGATTGCAGAACCACCAAAGCCTTCTATTAGCCTAGGGGAAGAAAATCAAATCTGAGTTGAGGCCATGAGGGCGCATCGTCAGGAAGTGCCACAAGAGGATACATATGTTCTTAACTGGTTTCATCAAAGGCGATTTGTACTTAGCATGCTCCTGATTGGTTGAAGCTTGATCCAGATGCTGAGGATTTGGAACCTTTTCTAAGGATAGGCACTTATAAAGATCGATTTGATCTTACCAACCCTTAGGAGCCTTTTCATTGACCCGAGATAGTCAAGGTTCTCACAAGCTTGGACGAAGATGATTTAGATAATCCAGAGACTAACTTTCCTAAGGATCAAACTCTTGACATTATAGCACCTCAGGACGTACATGCCTGGATGCTGTTAGTATCGATACTCCTTTTGATGCAGAAGTTAATCTAGAGTGTTTCTCAGTTTTTTGTGAAAGACCTTAGTCTTTTGCAAATTGATCAACACATTTTTAAACTCATCTACAGAGGCAACTACATATTTACCTTGTATTAATCTTACGTAATAATCAGACTTTCCTTGCGCATTTTTTGCTTTAAGTCTTTTTATTTCATTCATGGCTTACCTCGCTCATTTTTCGCTTCAAGCCCATGTGTTGCCCATCTCGTGCATTTTTCGCTTAGGGACTTTTATTTCTTTGTATGCTTGTGACAAAATATATGGTATGTTATTACAATGTTAAAGCCATTCCAAGAGTAACAACGTAACATACCTTTTGTCTTTCATATGGTATTGTCACTCTTCGTGTCTAAAGAAGAACTTTTTGCTTGAGCGTTGTGCCTATCTCGTGCTTTTTCCGCTTAAGGACTTGTATGTTTGAGTTGCCTGCCTCACGCATTTTTCGCTTAGGGACTTAGATTTGCCCGTTTCGCACCCTTTTGTGCTTAGGGACTTTGGATTCGCCCATCTCGCACCCTTTTGTGCTTAGGGACTTTATAGAATTGATAAGAATATAACATCGTTTATATCCGAAATGCCAACATAATGTTAAATGTATTTTGTCAACCAATTGTAGCACATATCCAATGATAAAATTGTAACATACCTCGTAACATACCTCACAGCCTACATACTGTGTGCTCCCCAAGTTTTTCTTTGTGACTTTTCGTGTCCAAAAAAGAACTTTTACTTTAGCGTTGAGCTTGTCTCGCATGTTCTTCGCTTAAGGACTTGTGTATTTGGTTTGCCCGTCTTGCGCATGTCTCGCTTAGGGACTTTGGATTTGCCCGTTTCGCACCTTTTTTGTGCTTAGGGACTTTGGATTTGCCTGCCTCGCACCCTTTTGTGCTTAGAGACTTTGGATTTGCCCGTCTCGCACCCTTTTGTGCTTAGGGACTTTGAATTTGCCCGTCTCGCACCCTTTTGTGCTTAGGGACTTTGGATTTGCTTGCTTCACATCCTTTTGTGCTTAGGAACTTTGCATTTGCCCATCTCGCACCCTTTTGTGCTTAGGGACTTATGTTTACCCGTCTCGCACCCTTTTGTGCTTAGGGACTTTAGATTTACTCGTCTCGCACCCTTTTGTGCTTAGGAACTTTGGATTTGCTCGTCTTGCACCTTTTTGTACTTAGGGACTTTGGATTTGCTCGTCTTGCACCCTTTTGTGCTTAGGGACTTTGGATTTGCCCGTCTCGCACCCTTTTGTGCTTAGGGACTTTGGATTTGCCATAGGCGGCTAGTTCGCACATTTTTCGCTTCAAGCCCTCTTCTTTGGCCAGCTTCCATTTTTTCTTTTTCTATTCCTGCACCATGTCTATCAAACATGGAGGATTATCATAGTACAGATAAAAGTAACTGGCCTTTCGTTTCATAATGTAGTATTTTCAATCAAATGGAACAAGTAACAACATAATTACAACAAATGTTAAAACAATAATAAGTGCTTTACAACCTAGTACAATTCCAAGTCTTTATCTTTGTAAAATCTATAAAATGCAAATGCTTGGATGTTTTGTGGTCAACCACAGATCGTACACTAAGTCGTGCCTCGGTTCTTCACTCATAGGAACCAGCAATCTATGTTCACGAGTTTACCAAAAGCTGCTTCCAATCTGGCTATATTGAACCAAGCTTTCCCTGGCTTGCTGTCTTACAAGATAGTGGCTAGTGCCTTCTTTGAACTCCTGCCTAATTTGATCACAACAGTTAGAGTGGACAAAAAAATCGAAAGCATAATATGAGGGTACCTCAAATCTGCTACCACTAGTATGTCCTTGCTTAGTCAGTGAAAATTATAACAATGTGCAAGGGACTTCGTTGACCTTGCATCCAAGCAATTGGCTAAGTGCTTTTTTCTAGTTCATCAGCAACTAGCTCTCGTTTCATGCTGTCAACACTAATGGGGCGTCCTACCTGGACCATCACCCCTTCACTGTCTCTGCTTGATGCATCTGCGTGCACTTCTGTGACATCACAAGGGCTATTAATTTGGACAAGAGTCGCCAACCTGACTGTCTTACCCTTTTTCCCTTTTTTTTCGATGGCATCGAGGACTTTTTTGCCTTTGGTCTCCTACCTCTGTTGGGACAAAGCACGGGAACCTCTCGTCACCAATCTATAGGCTGCCCGAATGAGGTATAGGTACTACTTTTGCATCAATAAAGAATTTCAACTGGAGGATTAGCTCGAAATCATCAAGCGATGGTGCTATAAGTATGCATTTATGTTCCCATCTTTCCACCTTTATTGCAATAGCAGTCATGCTTAGGACAGATTGTGCTTTGGCACTTATAGCCTTGATCTAACTTTGGCAACTTGGAGACGGTCAATCTAAGTCACTACGTAACTTACTGGGGTATCCAGCATGGCTCGCACACTTCGCCCATTCATCTTTGCCTTCATGTACATTAACCCATGATGGGGGCCTCGCTTGCCCACCGTAATGTGATAACCGTGAATTTTAATATTTTGATATTAAATATTTGTAAATTAAATCCCAATGCAAATAGAGAAATTAAGTAAATAAATAAATTATTCACAAGAATTTGAATATAGTTGAAAATAAAAAAGGGTGATGAAGGAATAGATTGGAGAAATTGTAATTAAGGGTGATGAAGGAATAGATTGGAGAAATTGTAATTAAGGGAAAAATAAATTTGGATATTAAGAAATCCAAACTTAATAAGAAATAAAAATATGTATTTTTATATATTTATATAATGATATTATATAAATATATTTTTAATAAATATATATATTCATGTATGAAATATATGTATATATTATATGTTGATATACCATTTTATATCATTGAATAAATATATATATGTATATTATTATTATACATATTTATGTTTATATATATATATATGAATATAAATATATATGAAATATAAATGGTATTTTAACTAAAAATTTATAGATATATATATTGTAAACATAAAATATATGTATATCTATATATAATTAATTATAGTATAATTATATACATATATTAATTATATTACATTTATATACATATATTAATTATATTACATTTATAAATACAATTTATAAATATAATATATATAAAAAATAAAGGGAAACGGGATTGAGATACCTGATCCCGTTCTCCTCTGTTACAAATAGAGGAGAGGAACCCAAGGAAGCTGGCTGACGCCGGCGGTGAGGAAAAAGAGAGATGAGGGAAGAGATGTCGTCGTCGGTTGTAAGATCCGATTCTACGCTACTGTAGAGTCTAATTTCATAAAAGTATAATGGAAATTAAATAAATAAAGAATATTGATTTCCACTTGGGTAAAAGGCTCTTTAAATTGAGTAGTGAATGGAGCAATTATGGTGAAATAATATATGGACGAGTATACAGAATAGCTCGCCAACGAGTGAGCAAGAAAGTTCGTTCGCCAATGGGCGAGCAGATCGCCAATGGTAATGGCGAGTTGAATGATGTTGAGGCGAATAGGCAAGTTCGTCAAGTGAATTGGATATGATGATCGCCCAAATGGGCGAGGACTTGTGATCGCCATATAGAGAGGCAAAGAATAGCCGAGTTGGCGGGAAAGGCAATTGCCACTCGCTAAATCTCAATGTGATTGCTAAGAAAAAGGAATTTCTTGTAATTGCCAAATTTAAAGTTTGCATCAAGATAAAGCTGGCAAGTTGAAAGGTTGGCGAACTGAAATCGTGTTGGCGAGATGATGCCTCAAATTGACTAGGCGAGCTAGAAATAAGCATGGGTAAAATGAAAACAGATTCATCCTAGCAGCCAAGATTGACTATTGTGAGTTATACGGTTGAAGACAATAAATTGAGAAAGAATAAAGTCAACAAAGGAAGTAATCTTATTGGTTAAGGAATAAGACAAATGGTGTAATAAGTCAAGAAAAGAGGCTATGGACTTCATGCCATTGGCTTCTCGGTTTAGACAATTAATGGCAAATGAAGTAAGTCAAAATGTGCAGAGAATAGCTTCTCATAGCCGTTGCTTTTGCTGCAGTTTTTCTTCATGCGTTAAATGCATGAAAGACGTGAAAAAAAATGATGAAAGAAACAGGATATGGGACAGGCGGTAGCTTTGGATTGGTTTAGCATGGCTATATAAGAAGAAATACTGGAGGAAGACCGGCTTATCAAACTTCATCTTCTTCCCGAGAATTATGCTACTGCCGGTTTATGTTTTGATTTCTATATATTTCCACCATGCTTGATTAACTAAATTTGATCCATAAGCTGGCTAAACATGTAAACCAGCTTACAAATCTTTCCTCCTTAGCTTGATGACCTAAAGGAATAAGCAAAAGGAAGGCCAACATGAGACAGAAAGCAATCTGTTCTGGAAGTGTAGTTGGTTGAGGTGAGTTTCATATTTCTGAGGTGTTCTTTGATATTCGATGGTAGATTTATATGTTTACAACGTAATAAACATAGAATGCAGCCTTGTTTTAGTTAGATCTTTAGAGAATATGAAAACAAGGAAAGTAATGGAAATGGTGTAAGAATGATGAAAATGGCGACTATTGTGATCACCCATGTTGAAATTTAATGATTGCCAAGGGGCGAGTAGGCAATATGAACTCGCCAAGTCCAAGAGGGCGAGGTCGCCCAATTTAGTGTAATTCATGGGCGAACTAATGAGGGATGGGCGAGCCCGTCTTTGAGTTGAAAGCCGTATGGCGAATTCACATGCATAAGGCATTGGGCGAGTAGAAATGTGGGCGAACTCCCACATTTAAGCCAATGTAAACTTGGCGAGTTGAATATTGGGCGAGCTTCCACTGGCAAACCATTTGATGAATGGCGAACTCCGTTGGGCGAGTAGTCATTTGATGTATCTCAATCTCGCCAAGTGATATAAAATGAAAATATTAATAGTTTTAATAAACTATTTTGTAGCCGGGAATTATGGACTCGGTAAAAGCGATCGGGAAGGCAATCGAAAAACAAAGCTTCGGTAGACCAGGTAAGGGAGATTGTATGTAAAGCAAAATGCATGCCCTGTGGAGTAGAATATTATAAAAATATTAAGAAATTAGTTTTGGTTTATGGCATGCATTTATTTTATAAACTGTTTGACTTGGGCGAGCTACAATGATAGCCAACCCCTTTGATTGTTGAATGAACTGATAAGGGCGGGCGAGCCAAACCCTTTATAATTTTGGGCGAAGAATCCCTTTTATTTGCCTTTGGGCGAGCAACCATGTTTTATTAAAATCCGGGCGAGCCAATGGATGGCGAACCCCTTTTATTATGTTTTCGACGGGCGACCCATGTTTTATAAAACTGGGCGAGTTGACCACGGTAGTATTCCATTGAGCGAGTTGACCATGGAAGTGTTGCAGTTGGGTGAATTGATCATGGCAATGCCGTAGTGGGTGAACTGGTCATGGGCGAGCCACTTAGGCTAGCCAGTTTTCAAGTTGTTTTAAAAAGACACAAATGCTGGCGGGCGAACACAAGTTCACTGAATTTGGCAAGTTGCCCATTATACGAGTTGATCAATGGGCGAGTTGACTAATTTACGAGCTGACCATGGGCGAACTAGCTATGGGCGAGCCAGCTCAACCTGTGCCTTTCTCACATGGAAAAATGTTGAGATTGTGGACTGTTTTACTATTTTATAAACCTTTTGGAAATCAAATCATTTTGCGGAAATGATAACATGAGTGAAATAATTCCTTAAAGGTTTTCATGAGATATAAAAGTGATTTTTGAGACTTTAGGCCATGAGTTCATGCATTGTTATTCATGTAGTTGCGTGACCTGCCCGGGGCGGTGGCTCGGTCGATGGACCAACGAGTGTATCTCAGGGCGTCACAAGGCTGATAGACCTGCCAAGTCATCAGCGGTCTCGAGGTCACTTGGCAAGTGGACCCGAGGACCACTTATAGATTATGGCCATAGATCTGGCAGAGATAGCCGTGAAGGGTGATGGCCTACTGGTGCACCCCAATAGCGGTAGTTTCCGTTCTCGCAAAGGGGAGGGGGAACGATGATAGCATGAGGATGCCTAGTCTCAACTTGTTGATTTCTGTTTATTGAACGGATTTATTAAATCCTATTTATTGTTTACTACATTTTAAAGTAAACTATTTAACCTGTGGTTTGAATGGTGTATTGAGAGTATTGTTTACTATACCACTGTTTTCTTATCGATGTGATTTTAGGAAAAACAAATATTTGGTGGTATATGATTTTGGTTTTATAAAGCAGCATATGTCTCCTTTACTGAGCGTATGAATCGCTCACCCCTTTGTTTTAACTCCACAGATAAAAGACACGGAGTTACAGAATTAGCTCAGATGGGTACAGCTACGTTTAAAGCGCTGAGGCATGATATGTTAAACGTGACAGGTACAGTATCTTCTCTTTTACATTCTAGACATATGTATACAGTACTACTTTATTGAAATAAAGACAATAGTGGATGTTAGATATAAGAAATAATGAAAAGAATTTCATATTCCGTATTTGATAAATAAATGTTATTATTTATCACTATCATTGTAGAATGTTATTGGCATCGCAGACAGCCCAACTGGTAAAGTTGTATGGAAATACGTGAAAAATGTGGTAACGGACTGTTACAGATTTAATGGTATCAGAGCTTGGGTTGGTCTGATGTCTGTTGATGCCTTTAGCATGAAAAGTGTTAAGAAAGGTTAACATCCCCTGTAGTACTGTATAGTCTGAATGTATAGAGGAGTCAAATGACTGTGAATTGAGTTAAGTGTTGAAATATGGTGAAAGCTGATGAATTAAGGGTTACAAATAGAGATAGTAATCCGAAAATTTTGCATGAGATAGACGATCTTATCATCATAATGTTGGGTCTATTCGATAAGGTGCAGTGAGGAACTCGGTGAGTGCCCCACCAGGACTTTTCTGTCCATATCGAACTAAGATCCTAAAATGATGATATTGAAAGGAAAAAAAAAGGGTTAGTATTAGTGACTTGACGTTTGAGGAAGTCAAGTGTTAGAGTCACAGCGGACACGAAAGAAAACCTTGAGGCAGGCGAACTCGAGCACGGTTGGAAGGACCGGGTCGACGAGGCTTTCGCCAAAGGGAACAATATGGATGAGTAGCGTTGTCACGACAATTGTGTCGATGGGCCCAAGAAGGGGATTGCCATGGCTGGTTGGGCTGGTCCGTTACAATATCCATAGAATCGAGGTATGATGAAATGCTTGTGAAATGACTTGAAGATGGTGGATTTGGTTGGATGTAAATAATGAGACATCCAAGATGATCTGAGTTTGTGAGTTAGAATTGATGAGATGAAATTCTAAATAAACTTATAGAATAACGTGGATTCGAGAGATTGTTGACTCGATTCACAACATAGAAATTGTTCGTAAGCTCTTACCAGTGAATTAGAAGAGCTTGAGAAATTACTCAAGAGATTGATGAGTAGAGAAAAATAAACTGTTTTGTATAAATGGTGAAAATGAAAATTATATCGTTTTAAGAACAATGGGATTAGTACTCTCTACAGTTGCTTCTAGGTTCCGGAACAAGTATGGTATTCTAAAATACCTATCATATTCTATCTGGATCCCTAGCCGACTGTAGTATCCTTCCTATTTGTGTGCCTAGAGCCAACTAGGATGATTTTAAGAGAATAAATATGCATATTGATATAAGCAATATCGTTGAATAACGTCACAAACTTCTAGGAATGGAAAACCTTACTGTTAAGTTAGTGAACAGGAGTTCTAATTGAATTATATATAGTAGAGACGTGAGGTCTCGAATGATGAAGTGAACATTGAAATTATATGAATAAAGGATCTCATTATTTAAGTGAGATTAAAGTGTGGTGATTAAAGTATAGGATTTATGAGATTTACCTGTATGGCATAAATGATTTGTTGAAGAGTTTGTAGAATTTGCTACCTTACTGATGTGACATATTCATGTGAGAAAGTGAAAGTGAATGGGTATGTATGAATAAAGTATTCGAAATGATTACGAGATTGTAACAGTAAAGTACTATATTAAGTGGGAAACAACTGTGGTGATGAATGTAAAAGAATGAAATTGTCTTGAGAGACAAGTTATATGATTACTAGGGAACACAAGCTATGAGGTAATTCCCAAGTACAAGAATAAATGTGATTTTGTTTGATCATCACGTGATTATGGCTGGAATTAATGACAAGCCAGATGTGGACAAAAGAAATTGTTATACTTAGAGAAGCAGATACAAGAAGTACTGCCAATCCTGAAAAAGGATATACATATGTGTATATATGTACATAATTGGGAATGTGAAATTGTATAAATAAGTGGTGATGAAAATCTGAAAGATAATAAATTTAAATTTCAGAAATTGATGTGAGGAAGTTATACTCTCAATTATATTCTCCAAGAAGTGACATTTTATGTACTAGGAGAATAGAAGATATAAAGTGATAACTCGATATAAGATAAGTTATCGAGGGGAAAATGATTGCTTGAGACGTAATCGATAGTTAATATTAAGGTTTGCAAAAGAATGGCAGTTATGGTTTAACCATGAAGTA
Organism: Heritiera fomes; assembly: GCA_032173925.1. NCBI lineage: Eukaryota > Viridiplantae > Streptophyta > Magnoliopsida > Malvales > Malvaceae > Heritiera > Heritiera fomes. The sequence continues at coordinate 24,459,551 of JAPDPM010000009.1, forward strand.
ATCATGGCGGGATGGTAAAGAATCTGAAAGAACCATGAGGTTATAGAAGTGATTATGGATTGAGTAACCAAAATAATTCACTTTATCATCATGATTTGGGATGTCTGGAATGCTTTAGTCGATAAATAGCTATGAAATAGTGAGAAGGTACGTGAAATCCCAGTGAGTGAGTACATGTGAAAAGAGATTCCCGAATTGCCATATGCTTTGAGAGAATAACAAGAGGCTTTAGGATTCCAAATTTTACCGTTAGCACCGCCTCTGATTGATATAAATATCCGAGCGCATTGTGTGGACGCTCCGGGATATATTGAGAGCGAGTGCGTGATATTTCAAGGACTATTGGGACAATTACATACGATTGATTAAAATCATCTAAATGATAGTCACCAAATTAGTATCGACTTAGCACCGAATGAGATGATAAGTGATAAGTAGTATGAATGAGTTACTATGTAAAAGGAAGTGAGAATTTGCTAACTCCCAAGGATGATAAAGAGTTCAGGGAGTGTAAATTTGTTTTGAGAGAAGAAGCCCGAGATTCTTCAGGACCTTGGGCAAAATCCGTGATGGGCGACCCACGAATTGGGTGATCGCCCAATAGCGGATAATATGTTGTGAGATATGGGCGAACATGTAGTCGCCGACTCACATGAAAGAGTAAATTTAGAGTGCGGGAAAGCGTCAAAGGGATGAATGTTGATGGCCTGAAGAGACGGGCAGGACTCTTAAAGACAATATGGAGTATAAAGAAATACTAGCATTCTCATCTTAGAGATGAAGTTAACTAAAAGTTGAGAAGGTGGTAAGAAAGAAAAATACCTATATTAGAGGTACTTCCTAAAGTAAGTGGAAATAATTGAATTAACCACAAAAGGGTATAGTGCTATCTGGATAATTGTGGATGTATTGAATAAGTCTGCTTATTCCTTGATTATGGAATTTATTGAGCTAATTAATGCCTTGGTTGAGTTATATGTCAGGGAAATGGTGAGGTTTTGCAGTATTCCAGGGAGCATTACATTTGATAGGGAGTCCCGCTTCGTATCTCCATGTTGAGAGAGATTACAGGAAGCTATGGGATCCCGATTGAGTTTTGCACCGTAGATTATCCGCAGACTGAGAGACGGTCCGAGCGTATGATATGAACGCTCGAGGATATGATGTGAGCTAGTGCAGTTGATTTTATAGGCTCCTGGGATAATCCTCTGCCCTGGCAGAGTTTGTTTATGATAATGGCCAAAGGAGAGTATAGGCATAGCACTTGAAAGAGGTTTATTTAGCAGACGATATAATCCACGATAGCATGAGAAAATGGGAGACCGAGAACTATTCTCGACTTGGTCGAACAGACTTCTTGAGATATACAAGAGATTATGTATATTAAGGTCTCACCATTGGGATGCATAATGAGAGGGAAATTGAGTTCCCGACGTATTAGATCTTTGGAGACCTTAGGTTGTGTGAGAGATGTGCACTACCTCCTGAGTTGTCAGGAGTGCATAATGTATTCCATATCTCAATGATGAGAAAGTACTATCCATATCCTTCTCACGTGATTCGAGATAAGTCCTAGAGATTGGAGAGGACATGAGTTACGTTGAGAAATCGGTACAGATTTTGGATAGGAAGGATAAAGTATTGTGATAAAGTGAGGAGATCAAAGATTAATTCTTTGATGGGATTATCTGGCAGTATGAGGCTACTTGAGAATTAGAATGCCTTATGAGTAAGAAATATACAGAGCTTTCATACTAATAGGTTCGGTTGAAATTTGGAGGACCAAATTTCTTAAGGTGGGGAGAAAATGTAAGATCCGATTCTACACTACTGTAGAGTCTAATTTCATAAAAGTATAATGGAAATTAAATAAATAAAGAATATTGATTTCCACTTGGGTAAAAGGCTCTCTAAATTGAGTAGTGAATGGAGCAATTATGGTGAAATAATATATGGGCGAGTATACAGAATAGCTCGCCAACGAGAGAGCAAGAAAGTTCGTTCGCCAATGGGCAAGAAGATCGCCAATGGTAATGGCGAGTTGAATGATGGTGAGGCGAATAAGCAAGTTCGTCAAGTGAATGGGATATGATGATCGCCCAAATGGGCGAGGACTTGTGATTGCCATATAGAGAGGCAAAGAATAGCCTAGTTGGCGGGAAAGGCAACTGCCACTCGCTAAATCTCAATGTGATTGCCAAGAAAAAGGAATTTCTTGTAATTGCCAAATTTAAAGTTTGCATCAAGATAAAGCTGGCAAGTTGAAAGGTTGGCGAACTGAAATCGTGTTGGCGAGATGATGCCTCAAATTGACTAGGAGAGCTGGAAATAAGCATGGGCAAAATGAAAAAAGATTCAACCTAGCAACCAAGATTGACTATTGTGAGTTATACGGTTGAAGACAATAAATTGAGAAAGAATAAAGTCAACAAAGGAAGTAATCTTATTGGTTGAGGAATAAGACAAATGGTGTAATAAGTCAAGAAAAGAGGCTATGGACTTCACGCCATTGGCTTCTCGGTTTAGACAATTAATGGCAAGTGAAGTAAGTCAAAATGTGCAGAGAATAGCTTCTCATAGCCGTTGCTTTTGCTGCAGTTTTTCTTCATGCGTTAAATGCATGAAAAAAGTGAAAAAAAAATGATGAAAGAAACAGGATATGGGACAGGCGGTAGCTTTGGATTGGTTTAGCATGGCTATATAAGAAGAAATACTGGAGGAAGACCGGCTTAGCAAACTTCATCTTCTTCCCGAGAATTATGCTACTGCCGGTTTATGTTTTGATTTCTATATATTTCCACCATGCTTGATTAACTAAATTTGATCCATAAGCTGGCTAAACATGTAAACCAGCTTACAAATCTTTCCTCCTTAGCTTGATGACCTAAAGGAATAAGCAAAAGGAAGGCCAACATGAGACAGAAAGCAATCTGTTCTGGAAGTGTAGTTGGTTGAGGTGAGTTTCATATTTCTTAGGTGTTCTTTAATATTCGATGGTAGATTTATATGTTTACAACGTAATAAACATAGAATGCAGCCTTGTTTTAGTTAGATCTTTAGAGAATATGAAAACAAGGAAAGTAATGGAAATGGTGTAAGAATGATGAAAATGGCGACTATTGTGATCGCCCATGTTGAAATTTAATGATTGCCAAGGGGCGAGTAGGCAATATGAACTTGCCAAGTCCAAGAGGGCCAGGTCGCCCAATTTAGTGTAATTCATGGGCGAACTAATGAGGGACGGGCGAGCCCATCTTTGAGTTGAAAGCCGTATGGCGAACTCACATGCGTAAGGCATTGGGCGAGTAGAAATGTGGGCGAACTCCCATATTTAAGCCAATGTAAACTTGGTGAGTTGAATATTGGGCGAGCTCCCACTGGTAAACCATTTGATGAATGGCGAACTCTGTTGGGCGAGTAGTCATTTGATGTATCTCAATCTCACCAAGTGATATAAAACGAAAATGTTGATAGTTTTAATAAACTATTTTGCAGCCGGGAATTATGGACTCGGTAAAAGCGATCGGGAAGGCAATCGAAAAACAAAGCTTCGATAGACCAGGTAAGGGAGATTGTATGTGAAGCAAAATGCTTGCCCTGTGGACTAGAATATTATAAAAATATTAAGAAATTAGTTTTATTTTATGGCATGCATTTATTTTATAAACTGTTTGACTTGGGCGAGCTACAATGATAGCCAACCCCTTTGATTGTTGAATGAACTGATAAGGGCGGGCGAGCCAAACCCTTTATGATTTTGGGCGAAGAATCCCTTTTATTTGCCTTTGGGCGAGCAACCATGTTTTATTAAAATCCGGGCGAGCCAATGGATGGCGAACCCCTTTTATTATGTTTTGGGCAGGCGACCAATGTTTTATAAAACAGGGTGAGTTGACCACGGTAGTATTCCATTGGGCGAGTTGACCATGGAAGTGTCGCAGTTGGGTGAACTGATCATGGCAATGCCGTAGTTGGTGAACTGATCATGGGCGAGCCACTTAGGCTAGCCAGTTTACAAGTTGTTTTAAAAAGACACAAATGCTGGCGGGCGAACACAAGTTCACTGAATTGGGCAAGTTGCCCATTATACGAGTTGACCAATGGGCGAGTTGACTAATTTGCGAGCTGACCATGGGCGAACTAGCCATGGGCGAGCCAGCTCAACCTGTGCCTTTCTCACATGGAAAAATATTGAGATTGCGGGTTGTTTTACTATTTTATAAACCTTTTGGAAATCAAATCATTTTGTGGAAATGATAACATGAGTGAAATAATTCCTTAAAGGTTTTCATGAGATATAAAAGTGATTTTTGAGACTTTAGGCCCTGAGTTCATGCATTGTTATTCATTTAGTTGCGTGACCTGCCTGGGGCGGTGGCTCAGTCGATGGACCAACGAGTGCACCTCAGGGCGTCACAAGGCTGATAGACCTGCCAAGTCATCAGCGGTCTCGAGGTCACTTGGCAAGTGGACCTGAGGACCACTTATAGATTATGGCCATAGATCTAGCAGAGATAGCCGTGAGGGGTGATGGCCTACTGGTGCACCCCAATAGCGGTAGTTTCCGTTCTCGCAAGAGGGAGGGGGAACGATGATAGCATGAGGATGCCTAGTCTCAACTTGTTGATTTCTGTTTATTGAACGGATTTATTAAATCCTATTTACTGTTTACTACATTTTAAAGTAAACTATTTTACCAGTGATTTGAATGGTGTATTGAGAGTGTTGCTTACTATACCACTGTTTTCCTATCGATGTGATTTTAGGAAAAACAAATATTTGGTGGTATATGATTTTGGTTTTATAAAGCAGCATATGTCTCCTGTACTGAGCGTATGAATCGCTCACCCCTTTGTTTTAACTCCACAGATAAAAGACACGGAGTTAGAGAATTAGCTCAGATGGGTACAGCTACGTTTAAAGCGCTGAGGCATGTTATGTTAAACGTGACAGGTATAGTCTCTTCTCTTTTACATTCCAAACATATATATACAATACTACTTTATTGAAATAAAGACAATAGGAGATGTTAGATGTAAGAAATAATGAAAAGAATTTCATATTCCGTATTTGATAAATAAATATTATTATTTATCACTATCATTGTAGAATGTTATTGGCATCGCAAACAGCCCAACTGGTAAAGTTGTATGGAAATACGTGAAAAATGTGGTAATGGGCTGTTACATCGGTCGAAGAGGAAAAGAAGGAAGTTGCCGGCAACGGAAAAAGAAAAGAGAAAGGAATAAAACGAGAAGAAAACTGAGAGGAAAAAGAGAGAAAAAAAAGGAAAACGGTGGTGCCGGCCGATCCAGGCACTGTCACTTCAACCCTGACACCGACGGAGGCAAGGGGAAGGAAAAGGGACCGCCGATGGTAAAGGAGGAAGAGAAAAGAGAAGAGAAGGGAAAGAAGCTACCATTGCCAGATTCGCCGTCATAGCCCCCGATCTGGGGAAACAGAGGCCAAATCCAGCTTCGTCGCCACCTCCGCCAACCGAGGAAGGGCTGAACCAGTGAAGAACTAGCCACCGGAGACTGAACTGGCTGGTGAGTGTTGAACTGGTCTGAATCGGTTCTGACCAAAAAAAGAAAAAGAAAAGAAAAAGAAAAAAGAAGAAGAGGAAGAAAAAGAAGAAGGAAGAAAAAGAAAAATGTGGTAGGAAATTTAGAATAAATTTTCAATAATTTATTATTATTATTTTCATAAATAAATTGTGTAAAATTCTAAAATGTAGAATTTGTTGTAGAAAATCATTCTCGATGAATGAGATGATGGAATCGGGAGAGGTGAATTACGGGTGCGATGGTAGCGAGGAAGTCGCCGACCCGGAACAGGTAAAGTATGCGTGTGTGAATTTGTAGGGATATCTGAATGCATGGTTTTCATGCTATGAATTTTATAAGATTTATTGGATATTGAATTGCCTTAAAATGCTACGAAATTGTGGTTTCTGGCTGTTGAGACTGTGTTTGAAAGTGCAGCGAGGCTAGGTATCTGGCAGTTGTTATGCCGCCGAAATTTACTAAAGATATTTTCAAAAATATTATTAAATATTTTAGTGCATTATTGGTATTTTTCCTAGCCTCCAAAGTGATAAATTAATTATTTTTCATAAACGGTGAATTTACCGAAAAGTATTTATTAAATATTCATGATACTGATTTCGGTAAAGATTAAACTACCGAAAATTCATTCCACGTGTTTTATAAGGAAATGTGTGATTGGTGAAGTGAAATGGTGAATAGTGAATGCCGTAACGATTTCATCCGAAAACTCGACCGCTCGACGATTTTGAAAACATTTAAAAACAAAGGGGAGTCGCCCCCAATCTTTTTTGATTAGGTGTGATTGGTCACCTAAAAATATTTATCTTTTTAACAAAATCTCAAAATTAATTAAGTTTTATTAAAAAGACAATTTTTGGTTTGCAAAAACAAAATCAGGTCCGTGAGTATGGTTACGTGTGGGGAAGGATTAGCACTCCCACTTCGCCCGTTAAAAAACGGTACCATCTTAATCATGTGTTATCCTTTAGTTTTAATAAAATGGTCTTGAATTAATATTTAAAAATAATTTTTATTTTTAAATCAATTTTATTCTTCAAAGTCATTTTTTATTTGTAGAAATCATTTTTTCTTATTTTAAAAAAAGTTAAATTTTATTTTTTTGATTTTATTAATGAAACTCTTGATATTGAAAAATTTAACTAAATATCCCAATACTCTGATAACATTTAGTTAATTCCTCTCACCTAGGGATCAGTCAAGAAATCACTATTTGTGAGTTTCATGACATCCCATCATCGAAAGAATTTTATTTATTTTGAAATTAATATTTATGCGTATGATGTAAGCACATAGTATATGATGCACGTGAGTTTAAAAACTTTATATTTTGGTTTTCTTAAAGAAACTCTCGATATTGAGAAATTTAGCTAAATATCCCAATACTTTGATAACGTTTAGCTAATTCTTCTCACCTAAGGATCAGTCAAGAAATCACTACTTGTTAGTTTCATGACATCCTATCATCGGACCATTGTTTAATTATTAAATTTCATTATTTATTTTTCTTTGTTTTTTATAAAAAATAAATTATTTATTTTCATTTTTAATAAAAATTTAAATTATTGAAAAATCATAATAAATATCCTAATACTCTGGTAACATTTAGTAAACTCTTCTCACCTAGGGATCAGTCAAGAAATCACTACTTATGAGTTTCATGACATCCCATCATCGGACATTGTTTACTTAAATTTTAATTTTATTATTAATAAAAAACTTATTGATTTAATTTTTACAAAATTTAAAATATTGAAAAATCATCCTAAATATCCCAATACGCTGGTAACATTTAGTACGACTCTTCTCACCTAGGGATCAGTTAGGAATCACTACTTGTGACTTCCGTAACATCCCATCATCGGAAATTGTTCATTTTTGTAATTTATTTATTTTATTCCCCCTCTCTTTTTTTTAACTTCCTAAAATACATTTCTTAATTATCTAATAAGAATTTTATTTTTATTTCAAAAACTATATGGTTATATATGTATTTTATATAGTTATTTATATATTTTATATATTTATACATCTTAAAACTATATATATTTCCTATATTTATTTATGAGTTTTATTTATTTATTTATATATATATAAATATTTATTTTTATTAGCAGAGTATATAAAATAACTTATCTAACAAAATAAATAAATAAATACTAAATAAATAAATAAAGGAGAAAAAAAATATACCAAACAGATTTGGGCTTGGGTCCAAAAAGAACCTTCCAAAAGGAGCCCAAAAATCAGGCCTAAACGGCACTTGGAACGGGTTGAAGTAGGTTGCGAATGGACCGGACGCGGGTCGGCGCGTGGGTCGCGTGTGGAAGGTGGAGTCGGGTCGAACGGTCAGGTCAGATCGGCGCGCGAATCCTCTGGGCTCACCAAAACGCAACGTTTAGTCCTCTATAAAAATCTCCATTTTTTTCTTTCTTCATTTCAGCTGACTTTCTCAAAAAAATTTCGAAAACTCCAAAAACAAATCCTCTCAAGCCTTTAGCCTTGCCGAACAGCCTTCGACCGCTGTGCGCCACTATACGCCGATCATCGGTGGTACTCCCGAAACCCTAGAAACACTCCCCTCGTTTCCCTCTCTTCAGATCTAGCCTCCGTTTAACCAAAAAACTTCTCTAACTCCCTAGATCTACCTAGGCCGAGACACTCTCCGTTTCTTTTCCCTTTTTTTTTGTTTGATTTTTTGGTTGATGGTTCGGTTGTGGTTTTGGTTTTATGTTGTTGTCTTGTCCTTTTTTTGCAGGTATCCGGGAATCGTTTTTTGGGGTTTAGGCTTTAGGTTTTTTCTTGGAGGGGGCTTTCGGGTTTGAAATTTGTGTTTGGTAGTGCTAGGGGCTGTGTCGATCTTAGTGATGGTAATGATGGTGGTGTCTCGGTGGTTGCTAGTTGGTGGCTATTTAGGTTTCGGTGATGGTGATGATGGTGGTGTCTCGGTGGTTACTGGTTGGTGGCTGTTTAGGTTTCGGTGGTGGTGATGATGGTGGTGTCTCAGTTTAAGCTGTGAAAATGGTAGTGGGAGCTTCGGTGATGCTCGGTGGTGATGAGTGTTGGCTAAAAAAATGGTCATGAGCCCCCCCGTATTCCCCTCTGGTCTGTAGCTTATTTTTTGGTCACCAATGGCGACTGGTGTGACGGGATATAGGGAAGAGTAATGTGCAGGTGATTGAGAAGATAGAAATTCGACTGGCAGGGGATAGGTGATAGTGGTGGTGGTAGATGGACAAAAAAAACAAATAATAATAATAATAATAGTAATAAAAAATAAAATAAAATAAAAAAATAATAAAAAAATAAAAAAATCAAACTCAACCTATTTTAATGGGCCTGGAAGCCCAATGTTTCAATTTGGACTTTGAGAGCCTAATTGAATGTAGTACTACAGATTTGGACAAAATTTGGTGTCTATAGCTGCCCCTTTTTGCTCATTGCTGAGGATCAGGAATAGAGCAAAGACAATAGACAACAATTTTGTCAAACTCAAGACCTAATCCTTCCTTTTTCTTTTCTCTCTCTCTGCTTCTTCTTCTTCTTTTTTTTAATGCGCTCCTCTTGCAGCAGAGGCAATGAAACTTAAAAAAAAAATTTCCTGAAAGGTTCTCCTCTTGCAGCAGAGGTAATGAAACTTTAAATTTTTCTTCTGAAATGTGCTCCTCTTGCAGCAGAGGCAGTGAAACTTTAAATTCCTTTCTTGAAAAGTGCTCCTCTTGAAAGGTGCTCCTCTTGCAGCAGAGGCAGTGAAACTTTAAATTCCTCTTTTGAAAAGTGCTCCTCTTGCAGCAGAGGCAATGGAACTTTAAATTCCTTTCTTGAAAAGTGCTCTTCTTGCAGCAGAGTCCTTGAAACTTTAAATTCCTCTCTTGAAAAGTGCTCCTCTTGCAGAAGAGGCAATGAAACTTTAAATTCTTTTCATGAAAATTGCTCCTCTTGCAGCAGAGGCCTTGAAACTTTAAATTTTTCTTTTGAAATGTTCTCCTCTTGCAACAGAGGCAATGAAACTTTAATTTTTTTTTTCTGAAATGTGCTCATCTTAAGATTGAAAGATTTCACATATGAAGATCTATTTCGAGGAGTTACATCCAAATATCTACTTCGAGGATTCACATTCAAAAACTTATCTCGAGAATTCACATCCAAAAGTTTAGGTATTCACGTTTGGATAATTTATTTCGGGGATTTACATCCGGAGATCTTTCAAGAATTCACATCCAAAAGTCCAGGTATTCACATCTGGATAATTTGTTTCGGGGATTCACATCCAAACGTCGATTTCGGGAATTCACATCCGAAAATCTAGGAATTTACTTCTAGAAAATTTGTTCGAGCATTCGCATCCGAATGTTTGTTTCAGGGATAATCTATCTCGAGAGTTCACATCCGAAAGTCCATGTATTCATATTTGAAAATTTTGTTTGGGAATTCACATCCAAAGGTTTGTTTCGGGGATTCACATCCAAAAGTTTATCTCGAGAATTTACATCCGAAAGTTTATCTCGGGAATTCACATCCAAAAGTCTATGTATTCATACTTGAAAAATTCTTTTGGGAATTCACATCCAAAGGTTTGTTTCAGGGATTCACATCCGAAAATCCAAATATTTACTTCTGGAAAATTTGTTCAGGAATTCACATTCGAAGGTTGGTTTCGGAAATTCACATCCGAAAATCTAGGAATTCACCTCTAGAAAATTTTTTTCGGGCATTCGCATTTGAATGTTGGTTTCGGGAATTCACATCCGAAAATCTAGCAATTCACTTCTAGAAAATTTGTTCGGGAATTTGCATCCGAATGTTAGTTTCGGGAATTCACATACGAAAATCTAGAAAATTTCATCTAGAAATTTGTTCAGGAATTCACATCCGAAAAGTCTAGAAAATTTCTCACATCTCAACATTTTCTCTTTTTTAAATTTTATTTTATTTTAATTTCCTATAAAATTCAAAGTTCATCATTTTAAAATCTTAATTCTTGCTTTAAAATTCTTGAAAGTCATGCTTCCAAAATTTTACTCAACTTAAAATTGAAAATTCTTCTACTCAAGGTTAAAAATTTTTATATTTCTTTCCCAAATGTATGCGATGAATGCAATGTAAAGGTTGATAAAAAATGCAAAAAAATGGTGGTAACAAGGTTTACAAAGCCATCCTTTCTTTTCCATCCTAAAACTGATTTCACAATCTCAACTAATTTTCCTTCATTCTTCACTCCTTAATCAACATTGGCATATTTCAATTGGAGACTTCGAGCATCAACACTCTTCGTTATCATTTTAATTCTCATTTGCCTTATATCATCCCTAAAATATTTGGTAATGCATGAACTTTTATGAATATTACTACTCATTTATTTTTCATCATTTCAGTTTCATAACAAATGAAATGTCATCACATTTTCTTGATTTGTTATTGGCATGCAATGGGATAAAAATTAAAGGAGGAGTATTTATGATGAAGGGAATAGGAATAGTTTTGTCAAAGAGCAAGGAAACTTGAAGGAAAGAAAAGGCAACAATTTTCAAACAACAAATATTCAATCAATCTTGATAAAAAACTCGAGATTCTTTCTCTAAAAAATCTATTTCCATGATGCCCTTAATCTTTTTGAGTTAATTGTATGGAGATTAGCCCCTATTGAGTCATTATTTTTCTTTCTCCTTTTTTTTTATCATTTTTCATTCCTTTTTTATTATTATTTTTTTGTCATTTTTCACTCTTTTATTTTTCGTCATTTTTTATCCTCAACATCCTCATTATGGTCTACTATCAAAGAATCACAATCTTCATGGAATTTCTTGGCCTAATGTATGGTCCTTCAACTCAAATTTTCACATTTGATCAAAATGAACTTTTAAGGTACGTAATGTAGGCTAAGGTGAGGGATTATGAAAGAAAGGACATAGCAGGCCCAAACTTTGTGTTTTAAAAGCTTATAAACCAAAGGATCATTTTCTAATACATGACTCATTTAGGCACTTTGCCCCATTCTTTATCCATTCTTTTTCATTCTAATTCCATTTCATATTTTTCTCCATTTTTTCACAAATAACTTTAAAATGTAAAGGGGTTTTCTTTTTTATTTGCCCCTTAAATTCTTTTCATAGATTTCAAGTGAACGAACTTTTTTCTTTTTTTCTTCCTTCTCTCTTCTCTTTCCTTCTCTCTTCTCTTTTTTTTTTTTACTTTGCCCCCCAATGTGGACGGTGATCCTTGGTGGGTTTCTTAAAAAAACAAAACAAACATACTAGGCTCAAAGGGGTTAGCAATGGACAATTTTCTTATAGTGAAATGTTGGTGAAAGATGGCCATTGTTCCTTTCAAATGTGAAAACTCTTATCAAAGAATCATTTACTGAGCAAACACCAACCTGTGGAACCATCTGTCACAAAATTGCATGTCAACTCCCATCTTCTCTATATACAAATCATATTTTCACTGCAATATTCATGCTAAGATTTTGGACAAGATTGTCAACACGAATGAAGCTTTGGTAGAGCTCCAATCCCAAATTGTTATCAACATCGACATCATATTTATCGTTTGAAAATTTAAAAAAAATGGAGGGAATGTAGTGAGGTATATAAAGAAGACAAAACCAAATTTGAATCAAGGGAGAGAGAGAGAAACGTGATGAAAATGCATATGCTACTTCATTAAGATGATAAAAGATAAATGAAAGTCTATACATAAAAAAGCCATTAAAGTTGGGCCATAACTTTAACCAAAAACAACTTCACATCATCATGGATGACTCGCCAAAAGGATCTTTTTTGTAGTTATACCCTGGCATGGTTGGACGAGAGATTAACATTCATTCATTCCTTTGTCTCAAGATTCAATAAACCCTTTCTGATCAAACTTTGCACCTTATGCTTAAAAGTAGGGCAGCTTTCTACCGAGTGACCCAAGTTTCCATTATGATAGTCACATCGGGCATCAGGTCATATCACTCTGGGTATGGAGGCTCCAAAGGCTTTAGTGGGATCGGGGTAACAAGTTGGTTCTCGACAAGGTATTGGAACACTTTAATATAGGACCAAGGAATCAGATCAATGTCGGTCCCTCTCCATTTGTTTCGAGATCTTCTTTGGTTACTTTAGGTAGGCATGGGTGTTTGGAGATCCATTTGCCAACTAGACTGCGAGATTGGCTTATGGGTATTTAGGCTTGGAGTGACATTATTTGTGGTGGGGTAGTGGGTTTCGTACATTGGATAAGGATGATACAGAGTAAAGTATCCCACATGTTGCCCCCTATAATTCATAGCATGAACATCTCCTTCACTCCTTAATGTATCACCTTTTCTTGCATTCATGGCATCATCTCCTACAAGCTTGCCAGTCTTGATTGCATTATCTATAATTTCACCAGAGATCATCATATCTACAAAATTCTTTGTGGCATTTCCAACCATCATTTCATAAAACGGTGTTGGGAGTGTGTTGACAAATAAGATAGCGGTTTCTTTCTCTGTGAGGGGCATTTGAACTTGGGCAGCTACATCCCTCCACTTTTGAGCATATTCTCTAAAGCTCTCCTCATGTTTCTTCCTCATGCCCTGTAAGGACAGCTGGTCTAGTGCCAAATCTTCAATGTGCTTGTATTGAGAGATAAATGCCCGAGCCAATTCTTTCCATGAGTGGATGGGCTCGATCTAGTTGGGTGTACCACCTGGCAGCTGATCCAGTTAGACTATCTTGAAAAATATGCACCAATAATTCATCATTCTGAGCATAGGCAGCCATTTTCTGACAGTACATCTTGATATGAGTTGTCGGGCATTTGGTCCCATCATACTTTTCAAATTCTGGAACCTTGAACTTTAGTGGGATAACTACACCCGGTACCAAACAAAGCTCGCTTGCATCCAAAAAAACCATATAAATCCATCCCTTCAATAGCTCGTAACCTTTCTTCAAGGAGATCAAACTTTGTTTGAGGCTTTAAATTCTCTTTCGTTGTTGATACACTCATTTTCAGTTTCTCTTGTTCTTTAGGATCAACTGAATCATGGACAGAGATTGGGTCTGATGGCTTCCTCCTGGGGTTTGGAATGTCGTGCCCTAAAAATAGCATAGGCTATGAAGTACGGACTTGGGGTGGAATAGGACTTTGTGGATATGAACGTTCACTGTCTTGTGCCTACCTTTCTTGAGTAGTTGTTTCCCCTACTAGTTCCTTTCCTCTATCCATTTTAGTCATCATCTCCATCATTGCAGCCAATTGCCCTTTCATCTCTTCTTGCGCCTTTTCTATTCAGCTAGCCTGTCCTTCTTCCATGGTCTAAACTTGTGAGAACCCCAAACTGCTTTGTAACCATTGATGGTCGAGAGGCCTTCAACCTTATTACCACAATTTTCTAATTAGAAATTCATATTACTATCTTACCTTTGTCTAAAAAAAAAGAACTTTCTTTTATTTCTTTCAAAAATTTTTGGAACAAAAAATTTTTTCTCTTTTTTTTTTAATGAAGAGTATTGGCATATTTACTGAAGTATGACAAGTGTATGATGTGAGTTTTATGAAAATCATGTTATTTATATATGTATGCAAATGATATGTATGACAAAAATCTGTTCTTTTTACCTTGAAACATGAAATGGAACAATTTTTCTTCTTTTTTGTATTTTGTTTTTTTATTTTGTTAATTTGCATAACTTTCTTAACTTTATATGTTAGGTATTTAGGTCTTTACTTTAACCAAATCTTAGGGAGGAATAATTTCAATGAAAATAATCAATCAATAACACATGTACATAAATTTGATAAAAAAGAAAATTAAAAGAATAAACAAATTCAAGGTTGTAAAAGACTTAGTCTAGTTTCCCAAAGAATTATCTACAAAATGTGATGCAGCAATGTAAAATGCATACCAAGGTTCAAACTAAAATTTGCCCCTTACTTAACACATTCACTTATTAACTTAAGAGGTCAAGTCCGAGACAAGTAAGAGAAATTGAAGAATAACCTTGAACCATACCAAACTTGTTTCAAAATTCTCTCGCTCTCTTTTTTTTGTTTTTAATTTTCCATGAGAAAGAACATATTCTTTTTTTCTTTTCTTTTTTTTACTATGAAATGCTATGTAAAATGTTTAAGACATGACACAATAACAAGGCAGTAATGAAAGAGATGTTTATGCAAAATGCAATTATAATGAAAATCAAATTTTGTTTTATTCCACCTAACTTATATAATTCTAAAATGCACATGACATGATTATCAACATATGTAGACATAATGATATGAAATTCAAATGATATATGGTGCTAATATGCTTGAGAAAGATGAATATTTGTATTCACACTACCTAGACAAAAATCTTATTATTGCTTAATCTAACATGCAAGGAAAATGGAATTTCTAACTAAAGCTAAACATTCTTCTCAATTTTTCTAAGAATCGTTTCTCTTTTATCACCATACATTT
This sequence comes from Heritiera fomes, assembly GCA_032173925.1. Taxonomy (NCBI): domain Eukaryota; kingdom Viridiplantae; phylum Streptophyta; class Magnoliopsida; order Malvales; family Malvaceae; genus Heritiera; species Heritiera fomes. The sequence goes on from JAPDPM010000009.1 coordinate 24,474,556, forward strand.
TTTTTTTAATTTTCTATTTTTCTAAAAAATTTCATGTTTCCTACTACATTTTTCTTTTCAAAAATTATTTTTTATTTTATTTCATCTTATTCTGGATCAAATTATTCTTTAAATTCTTTACCAATAAATTCAAGGATAATTTTGTTGACATCCATTTTTATTATTCAACCACATGTTTTGCAATAAGATAATCAAGAAAATGAAAGAAAAAAAATTTGTAAACCCCTTTTTTTTAGCATTTTTAGACTCTCATTTAAAATTCCTACACAACCCCCAAAAAAGGATAAAGATATATTTTTGTTTATTTTTGCATGTCAATTTATTCTTTGAAAATTTTATACAAAAAAATTATTCATCTTTTTTTTTCAATATTTATTTTGACTTTAAAAAGAAAGAAAAATAAAAATAATTTAATTTTTATATTCATTTCCTCATTTTATTATAACTCTTTTTCCAATAGAGATTAATTAATTTCCTACTCAAACCCTTTTGCTTTTTTTTTTATGCCTTTATCTTAAAAAATTTTTTCAAGAATAATAAAGAATAAAGAATTTGTTTTTTAATTAAAAAAATTTAATTGAATTTTTTTCTATTATTTTTAGTGAAAGAGGCATTTTTTTAACAAAGTTTTTCATTTTTTATTGTACAAAGAAAAGTTTATCCACATTTTATCGTTTCATATTTTTCTTTTAAAGAGAGAAAAGTGAAAGAAATTAAAATTTTTTATTTTTGTATATAAAAACATGTTGTAACCAAATATACATAAACCTCTTTTTCTTCCTCTTGCTTTGGTGAACATATTTTTATTAGTTCCCATTTTTATGAACCTATTTTCAAAAACAAAATCTCTTTTTAAAAAAAATATATGAAAAATTATTTGCACTTTTAAAAGAAAAGTTACATATTTGTTTTATTATTTTTATCACACATATTTATTTTTTCAAAAATAAGTGGATTTTTTTTTTACAAGATCTTTTCCAAAGAAAATATATTTTTTCATTTTTATTTTTCAAAAATTCTTCTTTAAAAAAAATCAAAGACTTAAATTATATACAATTCAAACCAAAATCAATAATACCTTTCTATTATAGATATGAGAAAAGGGTCGAATATGTTCCCTCGTGTCCTAATTTTGGATAATTTCTACAAAAATTAGGCACAGCTGTACCAAAAGCTGGTTTCTTAGGGTCCTTTACATACTGGGTTGAGATTTATAAAGATCTAAAGATTCCCAAATTATACCTCACTGTCGTCCACACTAGACTAGTAAGGAACAAATCTGAGTGGGAGTATACCACTTGCCATTGCGGAGGTTATTACCTCACGATAGCATAGCTACTTTTCCCCCTCTTAAGGAGGATGGAGCCCGGGTATAGAGCTTATGTTATGCAAATGCAAGTGCAAGTGTGTGTATGAGGGAATACATCAAACATTCATCAGACCCTAACCCCTATCTTAGATGCCCCACAATTTATTAACAATAATATATACAAAATAAAGAATGCCATAAAATAAACATAATAATTAAAACACAAATGCAACAAATTATTTAAAATTTAAGACATTAAATTTAAATATTAGTTAAGACCATTAAATTAAAACTTAGGATAACACATGAGTACTCAATGGCTTGACTCTCAAAAGTCCCCAGTGGAGTTGCCAAGCTGTCATAACGATTTTGTCTGAAAACTTAACCGTTCGACGATTTTGAAAACATTTAAAAACAAAGGGGAGTCGCCACCAATCTTTTTTGATTAGGTGTGATTGGTCACCTAAAAATATTTATCTTTTTAACAAAATCTCAAAATTAATTAAGTTTTATTAAAAAGACAATTTTTGGTCTGCGAAAACAAAATCAGGTCCGGGAGTACGATTATGCGTGGGGAAGGATTAGCACCCTCACGTCGCCCGTTAAAAAATGGTACTATCTTAATCATGTGTTATCATTTAGTTTTAATAAAATGGTCTTGAATTAATATTTAAAAATAATTTTTATTTTTACAATCAATTTTATTCTTCAAAGTCATTTTTTATTTGTAGAAATCATTTTTTTCTTATTTTAAAAAAAGTTAAATTTTATTTTTTTGATTTTATTAATGAAACTCTTGATATTGAAAAATTTAACTAAATATCCCAATACTCTGGTAACATTTAGTTAATTCCTCTCACCTAGGGATTAGTCAAGAAATCACTACTTGTGAGTTTCATGACATCCCATCATCGGAAGAATTTCATTTATTTTGAAATTAATGTTTATGCGTATGATGTAAGCACATAGTATATGATGCACGTGAGTTTAAAAGAACTTTATATTTTGGTCTTCTTTAAGAAACTCTCGATATTGAGAAATTTAGCTAAATATTTCAATACTCTGGTAACGTTTAGCTAATTCCTCTCACTTAGGGATCAGTTAAGAAATCACTACTTGTGAGTTTCATGACATCCCATCATTGGACCGTTGTTTAATTGTTAAATTTCATTATTTATTTTTTTTGTTTTTTTATAAAAAATAAATTATTTATTTTCATTTTTAATAAAAATTTAAATTATTGAAAAATCATACTAAATATCACAATACTCTGGTAACATTTAGTAGACTCTTCTCACCTAGGGATCAGTCAAGAAATCATTACTTGTGAGTTTCATGACATCCCATCGTCGGACATTGTTTACTTAAATTTTAATTTTATTATTAATAAAAAACTTATTGATTTAATTTTTACAAAAATTTAAATTATTGAAAAATCATACTAAATATCCCAATACGCTGATAACATTTAGTACGACTCTTCTCACCTAGGGATCAGTTAGGAATCACTACTTATGACTTCCGTAACATCCCATCATCGGAAATTGTTCATTTTTATTATTTATTTATTTATTTTTTATTCCCCCTCTTTTTTTTATCTTCCTAAAATACATTTCTTAATTATCTAATAAGAATTTTATTTTTATTTCAAAAACTATATGGTTATATATATATATATTTTATATAGTTATTTATATATTTTATATATTTATACATCTTAAAACTATATATAGTTCCTATATTTATTTATGAGTTTTATTTATTTATTTTTATATATAAATATTTACTTTTATTAGGAGAGTATATTCAAATGACTTATCTAACAAAATAAATAAATAAATAAATAAAGGAGAAAAAAATATACCAAACAGATTTGGACTTGGGTCTAAAAAGAACCTTCCAAAAGGAGCCTAAAAATCAGGTCCAAACGGCACTTGGAATGGGCTGAAGCAGGCTGCGAATGGGCCAGATGCTAGTTGGCGCGTGGGTCGCGAGCAGGTCACGTGTGGAAGGTGGAGCCGGGTCAAACGGTCGGGTTGCGCGGAGCTCGGGTCGGGTCAGAGCGGGGCGGTGCGTGGATCCTCTGGGCTCACCAAAATGCAGCGTTTGGTCCTCTATAAAAATCCCCATTTTTTCTTCCTTCATTTTAGCCGACTTTCTAAAAAAAAAAATTCGCAAAACTCCCAAAAAAAATCCTCTCAAGCCCTCAGCCTTGCCGAACAGTTGTCGGCCGCCGTGCACTGCCATACGCCGGTCATCGGTGCTATTCTCGAAACCCTAGAAACACTCCCCTCGTTTCCCTCTCTTTAGATCTAGCCTCCGTTTAACCAAAAAACTTCTCTAACTCCCTAGATCTGCCTAGGCCGAGACACTCTCCATTTCTTTTCCCTTTTTTTTGTTTGATTTTTTGGTTGATGGTTCGGTTGTGGTTTTGGTTTTATGTTGTTGTCTTTTCCTTTTTTTGCAGGTATCCGGGAATCATTTTTTAGGGTTTAAGCTTTAGGTTTTTTCTTGGAGGGGGCTTTCGGGTTTGAAACTTGTGTTTGGTAGTGTTAGGGGCTGTGTCAGTCTTGGTGATGGTGTTGTGGTTTCGGTGGTGATGGTGATGATGGTGGTGTCTCGATGGTTGCTGGTTGGTGGTTGTTTAGGTTTCGGTGATGGTGATGATGGTGGTGTCTCGGTGGTTATTGGTTGGTGGCTATTTAGGTTTCGATGGTGGTGATGATGGTGGTGTCTCAGTTTAGGTTGTGAAAATGGTAGTGGGAGCTTTAGTGATGCTCGATGGTGATGAGTGTTGGTTGAAAAAATGGTCATGAGCCCCCTCATATTCCCCTCTAATCTGTAGCTTATATATTTGGTCACCAATGGTGACTAGTGTGATGGGATATAGGGAAGAGTAATGTGCAGGTGATTGAGAATACAGAAATCCAACTGGCAGGGGGTAGGTGACAGTGGCGGTGGTTGATGGACAAAAAAAAACAAACAATAATAATAATAAAAATAATAATAGTAATAAAAATAAAATAAAATAAAAATAATAAAAAAATTAAAAAAAAATCAAACTCAGCCTATTTTAATGGGCCTGGAAGTCCAATGTTTCAATTTGGACTTTGAGAGCCTAATTGAATGTAGTACTACAGATTTGGGAAAATTTGGTGTCTATTGTGAATATTTTGTAAATAATTTTCAATATAATATTCACTAATTTGTTATGATTTTCCTTTATGGATTAAATAAATTTTATCACGTGTAATGATTTTCATAAAGGCTTTATCACTGTATAACTATTGTTTTGAGACTAAATATCTCTGCATGTGTTTTATAGTGAAAAATGTGTTGGTGGAATTATTGTTAATTTTGAAAAATAAATATTTTTATTTTTCCATTAAGTATGAAAATATTGGAATTGATTTCCAATAACTTTGAATTTCAAGTTTTGGAAAGAAAGTATAGAAACATGTGTGTATGTATTCTACGGTGAAAAAGAACAGTTATGAAATTTTATTACTACTGAGTGATTATCTTATAAACTGTTTTTCACCGTACGAAATATTATGATTTATACCTTTATGGATTTTCTAGAAAACATCATTGATCTTAATAAATTTCATAAAGGTAATGAGATTTCTTATATACTGTTTTGAGACTAAAAGGCCTCGTATCATGCTCACGTGTCACGTGTTTCTTGTGTTACTCATGTGTGAAGCTGTTGACACTGATCCTGTCTTTAGCGTCATGGTTAACACCTGATCAGTGTATGACTGAGGACACCTATAGACTATGGCCATAGATCTCATATGTTTATTATACTGTCCCTATAGGAATCTCATGTGTACCCTATTCCCTGCGGCACTTATAGCATGATATCATCTGGGTGTTGCTTAGTCTCCATTATGATTTCATGTGTTATTATTGATTTTAGTGATAATTTCAAAAAACTATGATGATTTTCTGAAGTGTTTTATTACTTAACTGTTATTATAATTAAACAGTTATTTTACTATTACACGTGTGAAAGTAATGATTTTAGTGGTGGAAACTTTGTGATTATCAAGTGTATGAAATATTTATATGCAGTAATTTGAAATAAGTATATATGAAAAAAAATAAATTTCTACTCCCTATAGTCGCTCTGGGTTTTCAGGACAAGACAGGTATTTCAAAATACCTTTCTTACTCTATCTGGATTTCCCGACCGACTATAGTATCATTTCTTTATAGCGTGCCCAACATACCGATAGTAAACTAAAAGGTTTTTGTAACATCCCGTTACCACATTTTTCACGTATTTTCATACAACTTTACCGGTTAGGCTGTCTGTGATGCCATTAACATTCAACAGTAACAGTGATAAATGATAAATATTTATTTATTAATTATGGAATATGAAATTTCTTTTCATTATTCCTTACATCTGACATCCCCTATTAACCTTTATTTCATTAAGGTAGTATTGTATACATATGTCTGAAATGTAAAAGACAAGAGACTGTACCTGTCACATTTAATGTGCTATGCCTCAGTGCTTTAAGCATAGCTATACCCATCTGAGAGCTAGTTCTCTCAACTCCGTGTACTTCTTATCTGTGGAGTTAAAACAAAAGGGTGAGCGATTCATACGCTCAGTAAAGGAAACATATGCTGCTTTAAATAAAGCAAAACTATATATCACAACGCTTTTATTCTTTTCTTAACAATAATGCAGTAGAAAAAACAGTGGATATATAGTAAACAACTCTCTTAAAACACCATTCAAATCACTAGCTAAACAGTTTACTTTAAAATGTAGTAAACACTATATAGGATTTCAACAAATCCCCACAGTAAACAGAAATTGGTAAGTTGAGACTAGGCAACAAATAAATCATGCTATCATCGTTCCCCCTCCCCCTTGCGAGAATGGAATCTGCCGCCTTTGGGGTGCACCCGTAGGCCATCGCCCCTCACGGCTATCTCAGATTTATGGCCATAATCTATAGTGGTCCTCGAGTCTACTTGCCAAGTGACCTGATGTCTATGGATACTTTTGAAAGGAAAAGAGTTATATATCCCCGGTAGTACTGTGTCGTCTGAATACATAGAGAAAATAAATGATTGTAAATGGAGTAAAATGATTTAAAGGGAGTGAGAAAGTATAAACTGAGAATGTTAAAGAAGAAAATAGGCTCAGAAATTACCGAATTATTGGTGATTCTTCTAGTCTAAATGAAGGCCTGTTCGGTAAGGAACAGAAATAGACTCGGTGAGGGCCCCACTAGTACTTTTCTGTCCGAACCAAACTGAGACCTGAATGTGATGGTATAAAGTAGGGGAATGAAATATCATCATTAAATAGACTTTAAGATCATCGATTGAGGGTAATTTGAAGAGAGAGAAAATTTTTAGCCAAAAATGACCAAAATACCCCTACCCTCAAAATTTTACCGGGAGTCAAAATAGATCACCAGAAGTTGGAATTGATCGATTTGACAGAGAAATTAATGATATAAAGCTAAATTACAAGCAAAATAATCCCATTGTGGATTTTAGTGAATTTCTCTGTCGAAAATCGTATGAGATCTAACTTGTTGTTATAAGTATCAGAAAGGATACTATCAACGTATAGATGATCAGTTCATCGATTTAAATGTATATTGAGGAGATAGAAATAAATGTCGAAATGACGAAAATGCCCCTATATTGGGCGATGTTCGGTATAGTGATAAAACCGAGCTGAATTGGAATCCATTGATAGTAATGGAATTATTAATGGCATAGAGGATGTCATACGAATATAACGATCCCTATTACTGATTCCACTAACACTTAGATTACGGACGCGAAGAAATCCGTGAGGGGCTAAGTGCCACATCTGTGTGACGGTGGCCACCTCTAGAACCCAGAGCGGACAGTACGGATGAGTAGCGTTGTCACAGCAACCGTTGTGCGTGGGCCCAAAAGGGGTGGCCATGGTCGGTTGGGCTGGGCCGTTACAGTTGTGTACAGGAGGACGACGAACGGGCTGGGCCTTATATGATGCGATCCAAAGAGTGTAGTGGAATGTCATTAGATGATTGACCCGGTTATTGACTGTAAGGGTCGAAAAATTTAGAGTGTACTGAACGGGATCATTGAATACTATGAAAAATGAAATGATTTTAAGATCAATTGCATTGTGTTTTATGAACTACGAATGATTTGCAAGAGACTTTAGAAATTTGATATCGTTATGCTATCGAATTTTCGTAAGAATATTGATTTTTGCGATTTCAGCTAAAAAGGTAAGAAACTTCTTAAGGATAGAACTTTCTTGAGGAATTCAGTCTCGAAAATATTAAGTTGCCTGATTTTAGCATAATCATGAATATTTAAATTAAATTTTATCTTATGAAAATTACCAAACTTTAGTGTTTTAGAAATATTTATAAAAAAATTGTGAAATTTCAGATTTCTGAAATTCCTTGCATTTTAATTGGTTTCAGAACCTTTATGAGTTTTGAAAATGCTCTTTCGAACTAAGACTTATGAAACTCTGCATTAGCATGAATTATCTAAAGAATTCAGTTTTTATTGAAAGCTTATTAAAATTCATGATTTTAAAGTCTTGTGATTTTCCATCTTAAATTTGGTTTTACGAATTTATTATAAATCATGGCGCTAAAAATCTATTTTTTTTCTTTATATATATTGTTGAAAATTTACTAAGTTTTTAAATATTTGGAAAATAATTATGATTTTCTACGATGATCTGCTTTATGAACTTTTATCAATATCTGTATGATTTGACTTACGGATTTGAACTCCAAATTATCAAACTTTTGTTTTGAGACATTGGCTAACCATCATCCAGCAGTGTCTGGCTGCAGTGTGACCTTCGGGGCCTGCAGTATCTAGCTATAGCGTGACCTTCGAGGCCTATAGTATCTGGCTGTAGTGTGACCTTCGGGGCCTACAGTATTTGTATCTGATATGAATTTTGTGCACTGTGTTGCTGTGTGATTTGATCCAGTCCGCAGTGGCCACAGATGACACCTGATCAATGTTCACTGTAGACCACTTGGACTATGGCCACACGCCTATCTGTTATTATCCTTATAGGATATCTTTGCTGCTTGATGTATACAGAGTTACTGCCATGTCTCCACTTTCTGTTATTTCTGATTTCTGAATTATTTGATTTTCGAACTCTGAAATATGTGCTACAGAATGAAGTACTGTGTGGAGTACTGTAAGCTAGAGAATAATTATAAGAGCAGTGAAGTGATAAAAAAAGATGACAGCGAACCTAAAATTCTTCAGGACCCTTGAGACAGAACTGTGAAATGGTGGGACACAATGATGAAGGTCCAAAATGATAAGAGAAGTGTGGTTAAAGAAACTATCGGATGAGAATCCCGATAAATTTCAGAGTAACATAAATTGAGAAATCAGGTTAATGTTGACTCGATTGTGGATATGAAATTTATTCTTAAGCTTGTATCAAAGAATATAGAAGAAATCTGACAAGCTTAAGAAAATAATTTTTGGAAAATATTATGGATGATGAAATTCAGATGTATCGATGTAAAGGATAGAAATACAAATGATATTGAGTTGTAGATGAATTAAAAAGGATGTATTAATTTCCTATCATTGATAAAGTTCTGGTGAAGAACAAGTATTCATCTACATGAAAATAGACGCTTTTATGGATCTGATTAGGGATGTGTGAGGAGTTAATAAGACTAGCCTCAGTATAAAAAGTCCTTAGGTAAAAGATTGAAGATTGGTGTCCATAAGATGATGATTTGAACTCGGAGTGAATTTTACGAGTTCCTATTGAAGTTACGAGGATAATGAGTTGCTTTGTAAAGTATATAAGCCTAAAGAATGAGGCATCCTTACACGAGTAATTTGATAAAATACTAATAGAGTCTAAAGTATAAATGGAACATGAGCAGCATTGTAATATGATCCTTAGACTCTTAAAGGCTGTGAAATTATGCTAAGATTAGCAACTAAGAAATTTGGCTAGATAGTATCTCTTCTTGAGATATAAAATCTCGAAACGACAGGATGACAGTGAACCTGTCTATGATATAAAGATAATGATTGAGATATGAAAGTAATGAGTCTAGCTAAATCCTATTGTCAGCCTATAAAAGAGTGATGAGACTAGTTGCTCTATAGAGGAGATCTAATTAAAGAAATTAAAGTCGGTAGATGGATAGTGTAAAGAAAAAGATGGTATGCAAGATTTTAAAAGATCTTAACAGTATAGTACCATATCAATTGAGAAAAACCGACAAAAAGGGATGAGAGTAAGAATATGAAAACGAAAGTGAAAGTGGAATAAGGAAATAAACTGCATGATGAGAAGGGAACATCAATATGAAACAGTTCCCGAAGTTAAGACTGAGGGTGATTTGTGTTGGTTATCACATCAAAAGGGAAGACTTCGAACCTCGGACCTCTTGGTCTTGAACAGAGGACTTTTCCAATCAGGATACTCGTTTCATATATATATATATATATATATATATATATTTTAATTGGAGATTTAAAGACCATACTACATGAAGAGAAGATGATAGTCTCATGAATTATGATCGTAAGATATGATCTATAGTAAAGTCGGCAAATGAGATGCAGCCTTGATGGAATAGGTGTGAAAATGATATTGTGGACAATAAAGAGTCCAAAAGAGAAACGATGATATGGAAGTGATTAAATACTGATGATCTAAATAGAATCACTTTCCATTATCAGACATCTAGATCCTCTAGTGCCTTAGTCGCAGTATAAGTGTTAAACGGTGTGAATGTGTATGTACAGTTCCAGTGAGCCTTACATTTGATGGGAGTCTCTGAGTTGCCATATGCTAATGAGAAATAGCAAAAGGCCTTGAGATCCCAAGTATATTGTTAGCGCCGCTCCATACTGATATATATATATGAGTGTGAGATGTAGACGCTCCATGATATTGAGAGAGCGTGTGCATGAGAGGTGAAAGCTACTGGGACACTTACATCTAATTGATCGACATGAGTACATGATAGTACCAAATTATGTCGACTCGGCAGTAAGTGAGAAGAATGGATGATGAACAGCATAGATCAGCTGTAATATTAAAATATTATATATGGCTCTTATATGAAAAGAGTAAAAGTGAATAACTCTCGATTTGAGAAAAGAAATTACATGAGCATAGACATATATGATGAAAGACAGCATGTAGTGGTCTAAAGTACTCTTGATGTTGGAAGTGTACTGGCAGTATTACTTGGAGGATGAACTAGAGGTCAGAAGTCGTAAGTATACGGCATATACCCCCTTTGGACTTAAGTTAAATTCGGAGGACCGAATTTCTTAAGGTGGGGAGGATGTGATAACCGTAAATTTTTCCATTTATTGGAAATTATAAATATTGAAAATAAATATCGGAGAAATTAAATAAGAGGAAATAAATAAAATTTGTGAGAACGGGATATTGGTGAAAATCCCGAGAATCGAGGAAGTGAAAGAATCGGAAAATTCGTATAAAGGAAACTAAATTGGAAGTGAAATTTAAAAATAATAGAGAGAGGAAAAAGAATTAATTTGGATAAATTAAAATCCAAATTTATTAAGGAAAATGAAAAAAATAAAATAAATAAAATAAAGTATGTTTAAATAATTATAAAATTTATAAATGTATATTATACAAATACATATGTATTTAAAATACTATATAGTATATATTAAATATACGTTGGTATATATAAATATATATATTATTTGATAAATTTAAATAGTACATATGCTTTATTTACAAACTTGTACGTATATATATAAGTATATACCTATTTGAGAAAATATAAATATCAAATTAGTTAATATTTGAATGTATATATATTGTAAATACGATGTATATATATATATGTGTGTGTGTGTGTGTGTGTGTGTGAAATTATTACACTTATATAAATATTTATATTAATGTTATTTAATTTTAAGTATGTAAATATACATATATATATACTAGACATATAATTTGTAAGATACAATATATGTATGTTATATGATATATATTGTATTGCATTATGTATGAAATAATGTATGTATAACATATAATATATATTATATGTATAAAAATTCATTGTATAATATATAGTATATTATATGCTAAATATGGAAGGGGAATAAACTAAAAAGGAAACAAAACAGAAAACAAAAGAAAGGCAAAATCGGGAAGGGCCCGATACTTCCCCAGGCGGACCGCCGGTGGCGGAGCTGCCACTGCCGGCGAGGGGAAAACGAAGGCGAGACGCCACCGGCCAGAGAAAAGGAAGACGCTGCCAGCGGCGTGAAGAGACAGAAACAGATTCGACGGAAAACAGAAGCAAACGCCGGAAGAGAAAAGGAAAATGGCTGACGGCGGTGCCGGCCGAATCGGTGGCTACCCCCACCACCAAAGCTTCATCGGAGGAAGAGGAAGCTGATGGAGGCCACCGGAGACGCAATGGACGGCGGAGGAACGCCGGCGAAGAGGAAGAAGAACCGAGGCAAAACCGCCTCGATCCGCCGCCGTGCCGCCGATCCAGGGCAAACGGAGGGCACCGGCAAGTTCGTCGTGCAGCCGGCCAACTGAGGGATGCCTGAACCACCGGAGAACCGGCCGCCAGCGAGGAACCGACGAGGAAAGGAGCTGGACCGGTCTGATCGGGAAAGGAAGAAGAAAAAAGAAAAGAAAAAGAAAAGAAAAAGGAAAAAGAAAAAGAAAAAAGAAAAAAAAGAAAAGAAAGAAAGAAAAGAAAAAGAGGAAAAAGGAAGAAAAAGAGGAAAAGAAGAATTTCGGGAATTTGAAAAATTCCCGAAAATTCGACAACCCGGGATTTACGAAAATTCGGTAAGAAATTTTCCGGAGATTTAATTTTCAGAAAAATTAAATAAATTATGAAAAAATTCTAAAAATTAGAATTTTAATTCCAGAAATTATTTTCAGCAATCGGGATAAGGAATCAGGAGAAATGGAGTGCGGGGGCGATCGATAAGCGAAAGTCGCCGACCCGAAAAAAGGTAAGGGATGCATGTGTAGCACTATAAGGATACTTAGTCTGCATAATTTAATTGAAATATTTTATGCAATTATTTTATGAAAATTATTATGATGCATGATTTGCTGAAAATAATTTGGGAAGAAGTACTGGCTGAAAAATTTTAAACTGTATTTTCCGTGCAGGAGGTTAGTAAATCGGCAGCTGTTATGCTGCTGAAAATTTTAGAAAAAAAACTTTATAAAATCATATTAAATGATTTTATTTCCGAATTTCGATAGTAAATCACGAAACATGAGGAAGTTTCTAAATTTCATAAAATATGAATATAATGAAATGGAACCTTAGAATATTCATGTATTCGAGGATGGTGATAATGAAATCACCGAAAATTCTCGGAATAGATAAATTACATGAATTACGAGACGAAAGATGAAGTGAAATATAGTGAATATTTTTATGAATATTTTTATAAATATTCACTAAAGGATTATAACCCTTATGGTTTTAAATCATGGAATTATATATTTATATAAATTCCATAAAGGTGTATTTTATGATGAAAAATACGGTTTTGAGACTGGTTGGTATTCTTATCATGCTGATGCATGATATGTGACATGTTTAGTCCCGGTCGACACCTGATCCGTGATCATCCACCGGGGACAATATAGATTATGGTCATAGATTTGACCGGTTTAGTCCTTTACCCTCTGGGGCTTATAGTACGACAAGATTAACGTCTATCTTAGACTCCATAAATGATAGGTGACATGTTAAAAAGGGAAATATTTTACATGACATGGAATATGTCAAACGGAAAAAGGCCAGACCGAGCAGAGGCTCGATGATTGAACCGTGGGAGCCACCTCTAGAGTCCTTCGGGAACTAAGTGCTACACGTGTTCTGATGTTTTAGTAAAGGCCAGACCAAGCAGAGACTCGATGATTGAACCGTGGGAGCCACCTCTAGAGTCCTTCGAGAACTAAGTGCTACACGTGTTCTGATGTTTTAGTAAAGGCCAGACCGAGCAGAGACTCGATGATTGAACCGTGGGAGCCACCTCTAGAGTCCTTTGGGAACTAAGTGCTACACGTGTTCTGATGTTTTAGTAAAGGCCAGATCGAGCAGAGACTCGATGATTGAACCGTGGGAGCCACCTCTAGAGTCCTTCGGGAACTAAGTGCTACACGTGGTCTGATGTTTTAGTAAAGGCCAAACCGAGCAGAGACTCGATGATTGTACTGTGGGAGCCACCTCTAGAGTCCTTCGGGAACTAAGTGCTACACGAGTTCCGAAGTGTTAGTATGAGAAATCGTAGGATATTGTGACGATAAGTAAGTGATTGTGATTCGTGAATTCGATAAATGTCAAAGGATGAAATAGATCTTGTGCATATGACATATGATGTGTGTGATATATCGGATGAGTAAGGCACTGGGTGGTAAATCCCTTGTTAACAGAGATCCAGGCACTCCCGGTCCTTACAATAAGTTCGTTTCTTTCACACTTAATCATACTAATAAAAAGAATGATGCTTGGTGAACTTAAGGAAGGAATGAAAGCAAGAATAAGTTTAAGACGTCTGGGTACATACGAAATGAGTTTTAAAGAAAAGAAAATGATGATGATTTAGCTAATATTCTTTTCAAAGAATATATAAATATTAGTTATTTTATTTAAATCCTTTATTTCGTGAAAGCATCATTCTGAAAAGAATACGAAAAGATTTTGGGATAAAAGGAAAAAAAAGGATTTATTAATTCAAAATGAAATGAAAAATCTCTCTCTACAGTTGCTTCTAGGTTCCGGAACAAGTATGGTATTCTAAAATACCTACCTTACTCTAATCGGATCCCTAGCCGACTGTAGTATCCTTCCTACATGCGAGCCTAGAGCCCATAGGAAAAAAAAAGAAAAAGATTTTCAGCATATAGGAAGCTGAGTATCAAGTGAGGCATATAATTCTCTTACTGAGCCATGGTTTTGCTCACCCCTTAATTTTCAACATTTCAGGTTTTGATGAATGTGAGTTCAGTGGATTGTGGATCCTGGCTGTACACGAAGGACAATGTGTCAGACCGACTGTTTATTTGAGGTATGATCGTTTATTCTCTGTATTTAGACATGTCAACAATACTACTTATCTGATAAATTACGATAGGGGATGTGTATAATATAAACCATACATTGTAAAATTGTTTAACAGTCAGTACAAGTGAAGTATCACAGACAGCCCAACCGGTTAGGATGTGTATAAGAAGATGAAAAATGTGGTCACGGGTCGTGACAGCTAGAATGGGTGAGGTGTCCATGGCTGATGTGGGCACTTAAATGACATGAAAATATCTACTTTGAAAAGCCAAGGACATGAAACCAAGTGGCAATTAATGCCAACTCATCTAGGATAGGAAATTACCTTTGTATTCCTAGGTGCAGTGATTATTTAAGCTACCTTATGAGATGCAACCTAGAGTGGGCTGCATAGGGTTTAATTTTATTTACTTTTCTAGTACATTTTTATGTTTTTACAATTTGAGAGTAGCCACCATATGGTTGAAGTTCTTTACATTTTTGCAAGTTAAATACAAGTTTTGATGATGTTTTCCTTTACTCCTTACTAATTTCTTGCACTCTATCTTTGATCTTTTTGTTTCTTTAAATTTTTAGCAACTTGAATTATCTTCTACTATTTCTTTTTCTCTTATTTTGGCTTATGATTGAGCCCCATGATCATGGGAGCTTGAGAGGTTGAAAAATCACCTCTTTAACTCTTGTGAGGGAGCTTGATCCATAATTTCCTTCTGCAATTTTTGCTTTATGCTTTTAAGCTTCTAAACAAATTTTTAGTTTTTTTATACTACTGTATTAGGGGTCTATTTTACTGGGTTAAAATAGTTTTTTAAAATCTTTTAAAACAAAAAAATGTTTAGAGTAGTGTACGTAGGGAGTTAATGTTATTTTGGACTAGTCTAGAGTAGATATTTTTATTTTCAAGTTTCAAGCTTTAAAATGATTTTTTAGTATTTTTATTTTACTATTTTAGGGGTCTAATTTAATGTGTTAAAGCAATTTTTGAATATCTTTTAAAACAAAAATATAAAAAATATCAAAGTGGGGTACGGTTAGCTTAGCTGTGAATATCTTTGGTTCTTGTCCATTTTTGGTTTCTTTGAAATTCCAGCATGTGGCGTCCTTCCCTAAGGTCATTTTACATTCTATTTTGCATTTTCTTTCCTACTATTTATAGGTTCTTTTAAGTATATAAAGTGTCATGCATGTTAGGGTAATGTTTAGAAGGTATTTGATTAAAGTTTTCATATAGCATTTACTTTGTTTCATCTTGCATTTTATTTTGCATTTTCTAGCACTTTAGGCGTTAATGTAAGGCACTTGTAGGTTCTGTTTTCAGTATGTTTAAGGTAAATTTTTAGTAGTTTATTGTTACAATTACAATATATTAAACTTAGGAAATATTTAGGATTCAATTAAAGTTACATAGGCAATTCATTGCATTCTTTACATCTACATTTAATTCTGTTTTCTGTTTTCTGTTTTACTGGTCTGGTTAGCATTATTTATAGGAATTATGAAGGCCTGTTTTTCATGCATTTTAAGCTAAGGAAAGCATCTAGAATCGGTTTCATGGCATTTTCATAGCATTACTCATAATTAAATTCTGTTTTCCTGATCTATGTATTTTGTTAGCTTCTGTTTAGGGGTGTTTTAAGGTGTGTTTAAGTAGTTTTAGACCATATTTAGACTATAGGTTCATTAGATAAATTTTTAGGCTACCTTAGGATGCATTTTTATAGCATTTGCATAACATCTTTGGCATTAATTCCATGTTAGGCATCCTAGCATTATATATTCTGTCCAGATTTTTAGCTGTTGTTTTAGGAGTCTTCTAAGGGTAGTTTCATCGTATTTAGTCCATTTTAGGATCATATACATAATGCTTTAAGTGTAGGTTAAGTTATGTTAATTTTAGAGAACATTTAGTTGCAATTTTAGGATCATTTAGTGACAATTTTCAATTCTATCCTGGTTTGTTATTCGCATTAATTTCATGAGTTTAAGTGCTATCTTGGGCGCATATTTAAGAGGTGCACCAACAATACCCTATAAATCCCTATGATTTGTGTTAGGAAAAGGAAGAGGAAGGTCCTCTACAATTGGCATACCCTATGGTATCCTTGTGAGTTGTTGTAAGTACTGCAAAGGATGCTTGGAAACTTTTTCTGCAACCTTGCAAGAAACCCTAAAGTTGCCACCCTTGTATCTATATCCAAGATCAAGAAGTGTTCTAGATTCTTCTTGGTGGTATGTTTTAAGAAACTCGGGCTACTAGCATAGCTGCATCCATAACCCAATTCTACCTTATCGAAGGTTCGTGTGTTTCTCATGTGGATCATCGTTAGAGGCTAGGCACTTGAATGACATTGGTTTGACTACAACCAAGTACATGAGTGATATCAACTTTGAGCAATATTCTTGAATTACAAGATTCAAGAATAAATATATGAAAAATTTTAAAACTCCATGGTTGCTTACAATATTTATAAATCAATTCTATTTGGTTATTAAGTTGCACTTGTGTATGCTTCAGTATATTTATGTTTGTTTTTCGCTGCGTTATATTCTTAATAATATGGTTATGTTAGCATGACCTGAAGAATGGTGAGGAAACAAATACTCACTACTAAGATATCAAATATGCTTGAAATAATTCTAATCAATTAAGTAAGTGCATATTTGTGTTTTAAACCTCCTTACTAACATGTAGCATGAGTTTAACAATTTAGTTCATGTAAACACTCTAGTAATAATCATGCTATTAATTAAAATTATATTCTTTTAAACACCACGATAGGTCATATCAAAATCCTAGGTATTTCAAAGCTAATAGTAGCCTACATTCTCAAAATGTGACGTCCTCGTCACTACACATTTATCTATAACTTTTTCCTTTCATTTAACTTGATTTGACTCGTTTAGTCAATGTCATTCATTCTTCTTCTTCTTAAACTTAATCTTTAATAGTTTATCATAAGGAATTTAATTTCAAATAAAACATAATAATGATATATATACATATCCTTCCTTTCCACTGGATCTTACACATCTTACTTAACCTAAATCCCTAAAATCTTAAATACATTAATGTACTGTAATACTGTCTGACTTACATAATTACATGATTACATAAGTATACCTTCAATAATAACTGGGAAGCGTATCTCGAAGGTAAACTTTCAAGATCCACTAGTAGGCTCTTCTATCAAGAGCAGGGGATCACTTCAGATAGTTTGTATGAAAAATGTTCGTAAAATGGTGAATTTACGCTCAGTAAGAAATATATGTAAAGGAGCGTACTATGTCTCTATATGCAGTTTTCCTGCTTGACTCTATAATGTTATGTAAAATCATTATAAAGCATATTCGTATACTTTCATCAAACATATAAAAGTTCTTCATAATAGCATATGCTTATAAATCAAGCAAATCATATATTTTTTTTTAAATAGCATATGCAAACCTACATCACATACTTCTTCAAAACATGCATATCATATACTTTCTTTAAAACATGCATCATCTTCTTTCTTCAAAAACATACATCATATAGCTTTCAAATAATAGAGAGACTATTCGCAATTTAACAGAATTATGTACTGAATCATGTGGTGTACCCCCGTAAGAGCCAGGAATCCTCCCCTAACCAATATATATATATATATATATATATATATATATATAACAGAGACAATTTGGCCAAACGTCAGTAGCTACAGTAAACACTAGTCAGGTGACATCTGTAGCACTGAGGGCTGGACTAGAGCTCCTCAGTCATAAATATATACAGAAGTGCATAATCAGTAAGTACTTCATAGTCTCAAAACATTTGTCATATAGTTATTTGCTATGACATTCATACTTTCTTGAAATAGGTTTTAAAACCTCTTTTCAAACATGACAGTCGACTAGCCTCACAGGGCAGTCGGCTGCTGCCTCATTTTTCATTTATCGAAATCATTTTCTTTTAAAATTTCGATGTTTTTATTTTTCTGAAAACACATAGGGCAGTCGACTGGTCCATATAGCAGTTGACTGGTTTTGAAACAAAATGCTTTTCGAGAATGGCAGTCGATTGGTCCTATAGGCAGTCAGCTGGTTTTGAAACATAATGCTTTTTAAGTAAAAGCAGTCGACTGTCCCATATAACAGTCGGTTGGTTTGAAACAGAATGCGTACTAGAAAATAGTAGTCAACTAGCTTACATAGCAGTCGACTAGTTTGCATCGGTTTTCAAAAATCTACGCTTTGGTTGTCTCTAGGCAGTCGGCTGCTACTTGAGGCAGTCGGCTGCTCCTAGCCAAATGGGTACTAGGAGTAAAACCCAAAAATCACACTTCTTGCACTTAAAACAGCTGATACTTCTTTCCAAAATCATTAAAACCATGCGGACATAACCACCCTACGTCTGTTACATAAATTCCTTACCTCGATTGCACCGAAACACGAAATCGCTTGGTGGCTCTGATTCCTTTCCTTTACTCCTTCAAAGCTGTAAACATCATCATTCAAACCTTTAGCTTTCTTTCACTTTAACACCATAAGTAGACTATACCAACATGATACGACTCCAAACTATGAACAGAATTGACTAAATCAACTTCTTCTCTTACCTTGGTTAGTCACCAATATTTCAGAACTTCAAATCTCTCCAATTACTTGGATTCAATCCTCTAAACTTTAGATATAGCTTAAGCTAGTGATGAGGATCGATTTTCGTTCAACAAGCTAATTGAATTAATGACTGGACAAGGGTGTTTGTCAAGGTAGCTAAGATGGAAACTTATGGAAATTGGAAGGGAACGAGAGGGGCTGGAAAGAGGGCTGCTGAATTGGTGATGGGAGAAGATGATAACTTATGCAACTTTCATTTAATACTCATTAATCCATTAATCATCTCAGCCACTACTTTGACCCTTTGACCATTTATCTATCTTCTTCCATTCATATGCCACATGTATTTTAATTACCAAAATCTGATATTTATTTTACCATTATCCCATCATTCTCAAAACATCAAAATTTATTCATTGACTAGTTGACTTTCAATTCCCTTATTTCTTTTCATGTTCCATACATCATTCATACTTATTTACATCATTTAAGCTAGAAACATTATATAATGATGAGAATTTACATGAAATTGGGGGATTTATGTAAGATCCGATTCTACACTACTGTAGAGTCTAATTTCATAAAAGTGATAATGGAAATGAAATAAATAAGGAGTATTGATTTCCACTTGGGTGAAAAGCTCCTTAAATTGAGTAGTGAATGGAACAACTATGATGAAATAATATTTGGGCGAGAGCTTGTGATCACCAATATGAAGTAAACTAAATAGATGAATGTGATCGCCAAGCCTATATGTAATAGCCAAGGGAAGGGAATCATCTTATATTTTCCTAATATTGAGTTGGCGAACTGAATTACATTTGGCGACCTGAGATTAAGTTGGCAAGTTGATGACTCAAGATGAGGAGGCGAACTGGAATCATGCACGGACAAAACGGAAATAGATTCAAAACATGTTTGCAGCCAAAATTGACTTGTAAGTCGTACGGTTGAAGACAATAAATGAAGAAAAGTTAAAGTCAATAAGGGAGTTAGCCTTATTGGTTGAGGAATTAAGCAAAGTCTGCAGTAGAAGAAAAAGGTGTGTGAAAGGGAGACTTCCACGCCACTTTGAGCTGCAGTTTTCTTCATGCCTTAAATGCATGAAAGACGTGAAAATGATGAAAGAAACAGGATAAGGGATAGGCGGAAGCTTTGGATTGGTTTAGCATGGCTATATAAGAGGAAATGCTGGAGGAAAACTCATTTTGGCAAACTTCATCTTCTTCACGAGAGCTATACAACTACCAGTTTATGCTCTGATTTCCTTCCACTTCTGCCATGCCCAATTTACTATATTTCATCCATCAGTTGGCTAAACATGTAAACCACCTTGTAAACCTTTCCTCCTTAGTTGGATGAGCTAAAAAAATAAGCAAAGGAAGACCAACATGAGATGGAAAGCAATCTGTTCTGGAAGTGCAGTTGATTGAGGTGAGTTTCATATTTCCGAGGTGTCCTTGATATTCAATGGTAGACTTATATGTTTACAACATAGAACACAACCTTGTTTTAGTTAGATCTTTAGAGAATATGGAAACAAGGAAAGTAATGGAATAAGTGACGACAATGGCGACTACAGTGATCGCCCATGTTGAAAACTAGTAATCGCCAATGAGGCGAGTAGATAATAAGGAACTCGCCAAGGTAAAGTCTGTGTTCAAAGGGCGAGAACGCCCAATTCTAGTGAAGTGAATTAATGGGCGAGCTCAAATGCAGAGGCTTTGGGCGAATAGGATTGTGGGCGAACTCTCACAATTAAGCCAATGTAGGCCTCGCGAGTTGAATGTTGGGCGAGCTCACAATCCTACGGTGAGTAATGGCTGGCGAGCTACCACGTGGAAGCCATTTGGTGAATGGCAAGCTCGTCTGGGCGGGCTAGTTGGGGCTCTATTGGGCGAGTAGTCATTTGATTTATTTCAATCTCGCCAAGTGATATGAAACAAAAATATTAATAGAATTTATAAATTATTTGCAGCCGGGAATTATGGACTCGGTGAATGCGATTTGGAAGGCGAGAAGGAAGCAAAGCTTCGTTGAACCAGGTAAGGGAGATGTGTGTGAAGTGATGCATGTCCTGTGGAGTAAATTTTATGAAAACATTAAGTTAAATGTTTTGTTTTCTAACATGCATTGTTTTAGGAAGTTATTTGATAATTATTTTTTATTCGAGCGAGCTAAAAGCCGACCCCTATGCTGTTTTCCGGATGAACTGATACAGCGCGGGCGAGCTTTTGTGTTTTTACGTTGGGCGAGCCCTTGTATTTTTATGTTGGGAGAATTGGTATTGGCGGGCGAGCCAAGCCCTTTTATAATTTTTAGACACCCATTTCTAGTTTTAAGGGCGGGCGAACTGTTTTTTTTTTATAGGAAAGCTATGGGGCGAGCCAGTATTCTGTTCTAAATACAGAGGATGGCGGGTGAACACTTGTTCACCTCATTTTTGAGTCGACCATGGGCGAGCCAAATGGGCCAGCTGACCATGGCGAATAGATTTTGATGATGTTTTCTTGAGGAAGAATGAGTCATTTTAAATATATGTGAAAATAGAAAATATAAAGCCTTTTGGGCGAGTTGATTACTGGGCGAGCTAGTTTTGCTTTCAGATTTTAAAAGCAAGTGGGCGGGCGAACACAAGTTCTCCGCATTGGGCGAACTGCCATTGGCGAGTCATATTGGGTGAGCTGACCATGGGCGAGCAGGTTTTAAAAGTTGAGATTTTGGAATGTTTTCAAGGTGTTTTGTAAATAGAAAACCTATACCTTTTTGGAAATTGAATCATTTTGAGAAAATGATCATATGTGTGAAATAATTCCATAAAGGTTTTTCATGAGATATGAAAGTGATTTTTGAGACTGTAGGCCTTGAGTTCATGCAGTATTATTCATGTAGTTGCGTGACCTGCCTGAGCGGTGGCTCGGTCAATGGACCAAGGAGTGCACCTCAGGGCGTCACAGGGCTGATGGACCCGCCAAGTCATCAGCGGTCTCGAGGTCACTTGGCAAGTGGACCCGAGTACCACTATAGATTATGGCCATAGATCTGAGATAGCCGTGAGGGGCGATGGCCTACGGGTGCACCCTAAAAGCGGCATATTCCATTCTCGCAAGGGGGAGGGGGAACGATGATAGCATGATTTATTTGTTGCCTAGTCTCAACTTACCAATTTCTGTTTACTGTGAGGATTTGTTGAAATCCTATATAGTGTTTACTACATTTTAAAGTAAACTGTTAGCCAGTGATTTGAATGGTGTTTTAAGAGAGTTGTTTACTATATATCCACTGTCTTTTCTACTGGGTTATTATTAAGAAAAGAATAAATGCGTTGTGATATATAGTTTTGCTTTATTTAAAGCAACATATGTTTCCTTTACTGAGCGTATGAATCGCTCACCCCTTTGTTTTAACTCCACAGATAAGAAGTACACAAAGTTGAGAGAATTAGCTCTCAGATGGGTATAGCTATGCTTAAAGCACTGAGGCATGGCACGTTAAATGTGACAGGTACAATCTCTTCTCTTTTACATTTCAGACATATGTATACAGTACTACCTTAGTGAAATAAAGATTAATAGGGGATGTTAGATGTAAGGAATAATGAAAAGAAATTTCATATTCTGTATTTGATAAATAAATATTATTATTTATCACTATCATGGTAGAATGTTATTGGCATCACAGACAGCCCAACCAGTAAAGTTGTATATAAATACGTGCAAATGTGGTAACGGGATGTTACAGATTTAATGGTATCAGAGCTTGGATTGGTCTGATGTCTGTTGATGCCTTTAGCATAGAAAGTGTTGAGAAATGTTAACATCCCCTGTAGTACTGTATAGTTTGAATGTATAGAGGAGTCGAATGACTGTGAAATGAGTTAAGTGGTAAAATATGTTGAAAGTTGATGAATTATGCGATTACAAATAGAGATAGTAATCCGGAAATTTTGCATGAGATAGGCGATCTTATCATCATAATGTCGGGTCTATCCGATAAGGTACAGTGAGGAACTCGGTGAGGGCCCCACCAGGACTTCTCTATCCATATCGAACTAAGATCCTGAAAATGATGATATTGAGATGAAAAGGGATAATATTAACATATAAGCCCTAAGATCACGTGTTTGGAGTTATATTGATGAGAGAGAAAATTAAAGGGGAATTTATGAATATACCACTATATTGATATGTTTTCTTTCAAAGTCATAAGGGATTGAATGGATTTAAAATAGAAATTGAGGGTGAAATAGTATGAGTATTCGATGGTATAAAGGATGATTTCTACTGTAGACACCACTGATATATTGATAAGTAAGGTGACCCAGAGTACAAGCTATGAGAGGTCGCGAGATAGTCAGCCCTGTTGTGGATTTTGGAGTTTGGATTTAAAAGGTGAATTGTGTGAGAAATGATGTAAAATCGATTATGATAATACTGGTTATATATACTCCTTATGTTTTAGGAGAATGGATATTAGTAGTAACTTGACATTTGAGGAAGTCAAGTGTTTGAGTCTGTGGATGAGAAAGAAAACTTTGAGATGGGCGAACTCGAACACGGTTGGAAAACCGGGTATTGAGGTGATCGCCAAAGAGGACAGTATGGATGAGTACCGTTGTCACAGCAATCGTTGTTGATGGGTCCAAAAAGGGGATTGCCATGGCCGGTTGGGCTGGTCCGTTACGATATCCATAGAACGGTGATATTATGAGATTTATGAGAAATACTCGATGGGCGAGAACTACATTGGGATAGCTCGCCAATGGGTGTGCAAATGTATGATCGCCAATGGTGTGGGCGAGTTAGATGATGGCGAGAACTAACATTAGTCCGCCAATATAACATGAATTGCTAAAGTGGGCGAGGATCCTGATCACCCAAATAATTCTAGTGATGATCGCCCAAAGAGTATGGTGAGTAATCTGATCAACAAATTGTGGTGTAAATCATCACAATGTGGCGAGAAGAGCGATCGCCAATGAGATGATATGAAAAAAAGCAATGTGGCGAATAGAATAAAAGCTGTAATCGCCAAGAAAATGAAATGTCTCATATTTGCCAAATGATAAAGTTGGCATCGAGATTTAGTTGACAAGCTTAGAGGTTGGTGAATTGAAATAGAAATTGTTTGTAATCTCTTACCAAAGAATCAGTAGAGCTTGAGAAATTACTCGAGAGATTGATGAGTAAAGAATTAAACTAGTTTGTTATAACTGGTGAAAACGAAAATTTTATCGTTTTAAAAACAATGGGATTAGTACTCTCTACAGTTGCTTTTAGGTTCCGGAACAAGTATGGTATTCTAAAATACCTATCATATTCTATCTGCATCCCTAGCCGAATGTAGTATCCTTCCTATTTGTGTGCCTAGAGCCAACTAGGATGATTTTAATGAGAATAAATTTGTATATTAATATAAGCAATATTATTGAATAAGGTATGGAAAACCTTATTGTTAAGTTACTGACCATTGGTTTCTAATTGGAATATATATTAGAGACGTGAGGTCTCAATTGATTAAGCAGACATTAAAATGGTCTAAGTAAAAGATTTTACTACTTAAGTGAGGTTAAAGTGTGCTTATTGGGGTATAAAATTTATGAGTTTTACCTGTATAGCACAAATGAATTGTTGAAGAGTTTGTGGAAGTTGCTACCTTATCGATTCAATACTTAATTGGGAGGAAGTAGAAGTGAATGGGTATGTATGAATATAGTATTCGAAATGGTTACGAGATAGTAACAGTAAAGTACTATATTAAGTGGGAAAACAATTGTGGTGATGAATGTAAAAGAATGAAATTGTTTTGAGAAGACAAGTCATATGATGACTAGGGAACACAAGTTATGAGGTAATTCCCAAGTATATGAATAAATGTGATTTCCTCTAATCATTATGTAGTTATGGCTGGAATTAATGACAAGCCAAAATTAAAAAGATGAAAGTGTCATACTCAGAGGAGCAGATACAAGAAGTACTACTAATCCTGAAAAAGGATATACATGTGTATATATGTACATATTGGGAAGTGATGAGGTTTACAGTATTCCAATGAGCATTATAGTTGATAGGGAGTCCCACTTCATATCTCAGTGTTGAGAGAGATTACAGGAAGCTATGGGATCCCGATTGAGTTTCACACCGCAGTTTATCCGCAGACTGAGGGACAGTCCGAGCGTATGATATAGACGCTCGAGGATATGGTGTGAGCGTGTGCGGTTGATTTTATAGGCTCCTGGGATAATCCTCTACTCTGGCAGAGTTTGTTGATGATAATGGCCACAAGAGAGTATAGGCATAGCATTTGAAAGGAATTATTTAACAGACGATATAATCCACGATTGCTTGCGAATTGGGAGACCGAAAATTATTTTCGACTTTTTCGAACAGACTTCTTGAGATATTCAAGAGGTTATGTATATTAAGGTGTTACCATTGGGATGCATAATAAAAGGGAAATTGAGTTCCCGATGCATTGGGTCGTTGGAGATCTTAGATCATGTGAAAGATGTGCACTACCTCCCGAGTTGTTAGGAGTGCATAATGTATTCCATGTCTCAATGATGAGAAAGTACTATCCATATACTTTTCACGTGATTCGACATGAGTCCTAGAGATTAGAGAGGACATGAATTACGTTGAGAAATTGGTACAGATTTTGGATAGGAAGAATAAAGTGTAGTGATAAAGTGTTATGATCTAAGATTTATTCTTTGATTGATGCTCTGACAGTATGAGGCTACTTGAGAATTAGAATGCCTTATGTGTAAGAAAATATACACAGCTTTCACACTGACAGATCTGGTTGAAATTTGGAGGACCAAATTTCTTAAGGTGTAGGGATTTATGTAAGATCCAATTCTACACTACTATAGAGTCTAATTTCATAAAAGTGATAATGGAAATGAAATAAATAAGGAGTATTGATTTCCACTTGGGTGAAAAGCTCCTTAAATTGAGTAGTGAATGGAACAACTATGATGAAATAATATTTGGGCGAGAGCTTGTGATCACCAATATGAAGTAAACTAAATAGATGAATGTGATCGCCAAGCCTATATGTAATAGCCAAGGGAAGGGAATCATCTTATATTTTCCCAATATTGAGTTGGCGAACTGAATTACATTTGGCGACCTGAGATTAAGTTGGCGAGTTGATGACTCAAGATGAGGAGGCGAACTGGAATCATGCACGAACAAAACGGAAATAGATTCAAAACATGTTTGCAGCCAAAATTGACTTGTAAGTCGTACAGTTGAAGACAATAAATGAAGAAAAGTTAAAGTCAATAAGGGAGTTAGCCTTATTGGTTGAGGAATTAAGCAAAGTCTGCAGCAGAAGAAAAAGGTGTGTGAAAGGGAAACTTCCACGCCACTTTGAGCTGCAGTTTTCTTCATGCTTAAATGCATGAAAGACGTGGAAATGATGAAAGAAACAAGATAAGGGACAGGCGGAAGCTTTGGATTGGTTTAGCATGGCTATATAAGAGGAAATGCTGGAGGAAAACTCATTTTGGCAAACTTCATCTTCTTCACGAGAGCTATGCAACTGCCAGTTTATGCTCTGATTTCCTTCCACTTCTGCCATGCCCAATTTACTATATTTCATCCATCAGTTGGCTAAACATGTAAACCACCTTGTAAACCTTTCCTCCTTAGCTGGATGAGCTAAAAGAATAAGCAAAGGAAGGCCAACATGAGATGGAAAGCAATCTGTTCTGGAAGTGCAGTTGATTGAGGTGAGTTTCATATTTCCGAGGTGTCCTTGATATTCAATGGTAGACTTATATGTTTACAACATAGAGCACAACCTTGTTTTAGTTAGATCTTTAGAGAATATGGAAACAAGGAAAGTAATGGAATAAGTGACGACAATGGCGACTACAGTGATCGCCCATGTTGAAAACTAGTAATCGCCAATGAGGCGAGTAGATAATAAGGAACTCGCCAAGGTAAAGTCTGTGTTCAAAGAGCGAGAACGCCCAATTCTAGTGAAGTGAATTAATGGGCGAGCTCAAATGCAGAGGCTTTGGGCGAATAGGATTGTGGGCGAACTCTCACAATTAAGCCAATGTAGGTCTCGTGAGTTGAATGTTGGGCGAGCTCACAATCCTACGGTGAGTAATGGCGGGCGAGCTACCACGTGGAAGCCATTTGGTGAATGGCGAGCTCGTCTGGGCGAGCTAGTTGGGGCTCTATTGGGCGAGTAGTCATTTGATTTATTTCAATCTCGCCAAGTGATATGAAACAAAAATATTAATAGAATTTATAAATTATTTGCAGCCGGGAATTATGGACTCGGTGAATGCGATTTGGAAGGCAAGAAGGAAGTAAAGCTTCGTTGAACCAAGTAAGGGAGATGTGTGTGAAGTGATGCATGTCCTGTGGAGTAAATTTTATGAAAACATTAAGTTAAATGTTTTGTTTTCTGACATGCACTGTTTGAGGAAGTTATTTGATAACTATTTTTGATTCGGGCGAGCTAAAAGTCGACTCTATGCTGTTTCCTGGATGAACTGATACAGGGCGGGCGAGCTTTTGTGTTTTTACGTTGGGCAAGCCCTTGTATTTTTATGTTGGGCGAATTGGTATTGGCGGGCGAGCCAAGCCCTTTTATAATTTTTATACACCCGTTTCTAGTTTTAAGGGCGGATGAACTGTTTTTTTATAGGAAAGCTATGGGGCGAGCCAGTATTTTGTTCTAAATACAGAGGATGGCGGGCGAACACTTGTTCACCTCATTTTTGAGTCGACCATGGGCAAGCCAAATGGGCTAGTTGACCATGGCGAATAGATTTTGATGATGTTTTCTTGAGGAAAAATGAGTCATTTTAAATATATGTGAAAATAGAAAATATAAAGCCTTTTGGGCGAGTTGATTACTGGGCGAGCCACTGAGGGCGAGCCAGTTTTGCTTTCAGATTTTAAAAGCAAGTGGGCGGGCGAACACAAGTTCTCCGCATTGGGCGAACTACCATGGGCGAGCCATATTGGGCGAGCTGACCATGGGCGAGCAGGTTTTAAAAATTGAGATTTTGGAATGTTTTCAAGGTGTTTTGTAAACAGAAAAACTAAACCTTTTTGGAAATTGAATCATTTTGAGAAAATGATAATATGGGTGAAATAATTCCATAAAGGTTTTTCATGAGATATGAAAGTGATTTTTGAGACTTTAGGCCCTGAGTTCATACAGTATTATTCATGTAGTTGCGTGACCTGCCTGGGGTGGTGGCTCGGTCAATGGACCAAGGAGTGCACCTCAGGGCGTCACAGGGCTGATGGACCCGCCAAGTCATCAGCGGTCTTGAGGTCACTTGGCAAGTGGACCCGAAGACCACTACAGATTATGGCCATAGATATGAGATAGCCGTGAGGGGCGATGGCCTACAGGTGCACCCCAAAAGCGGCAGATTCCGTTCTCGTAAGGGGGAGGGGGAACGATGATAGCATGATTTATTTGTTGCCTAGTCTCAACTTACCAATTTCTGTTTACTGTGAGGATTTGTTGAAATCTTATATAGTGTTTACTACATTTTAAAGTAAACTGTTAGCCAGTGATTTGAATGGTGTTTTAAGAGAGTTGTTTACTATATATCCACTGTCTTTTCTACTGGGTTATTATTAAGAAAAGAATAAATGCGTTGTGATATATAGTTTTGCTTTATTTAAAGCAACATATGTTTCCTTTACTGAGCGTATGAATAGCTCACCCCTTTGTTTTAACTCCACAGATAAGAAGTACACAAAGTTGAGAGAATTAGCTCTCTGATGGGTATAGCTATGCTTAAAGCACTGAGGCATGGCACGTTAAATATGACAGGTACAGTCTCTTCCCTTTTACATTTCCTATATATGTATACAGTACTACCTTAGTGAAATAAAGATTAATAGGGGATGTTAGATGTAAGGAATAATGAAAAGAAATTTCATATTCTGTATTTGATAAATAAATATTATTATTTATCACTATCATGGTAGAATGTTATTGGCATCGCAGATAGCCGAACCAGTAAAGTTGTATAGAAATACGTGCAAAATGTGGTCACGGGATGTTACAATTTCACATTCTCCCCACCTTTAGAGAATTTGGTCCTCCAAATTCAAATCAAGTTATGTCTCAAACAGTTCCGGATACTTCTCTTTCATTAAGCTCTCTAGCTCCCATGTAGCTTCTTCCATAGTGTGGTATTGCTAAAGAACTGTAACTAGTGCCATCGTCTTAGACCTTAGCACCTTATCTTTTCTATCCAAAATCTGAATTGGCTTCTCCACATAGCTCATGTCTTTTCGTATCTCCAAGGGTTCATATGCTATGACATGAGATGGATCCGGATTATACTTCCGAAGCATCGACACATGAAATACATTATACACTCCTGATAGCTCCAGAGGTAGTGTTAACCTATAAGCAACATCTCCAATTCGATCCAAGACCTCAAATGGACCGATGTAGAGAGGACTAAGCTTACCTCTTCGGCCAAATCTCATGATCCCTTTGGATGGAGAAACTTTCAAAAACACAAAATCTCCAACCAAAAACTCAAGTGGCCTCCGTCGAGCATCTACATAACTCTTTTGTCTACTCTGAGATATTTTAAGTCTTTGACAAATCAGCTTAACATCTTCATAGGCTTGCTCGACTAAATCAGGAGCTCGTAACTTTCGCTCGCCCACTTCTTCCCACCCAATCGGAGATCGACACCTTCTACCATATAAAGCTTCATATAGTGCCATCCTGATACTTGCATGATAGCTATTATTATAAGCAAACTCAACCAATGGCAGATGGTCATCCTAGGAGCTTTTAAAGTATAAAGCACAAGCTCTCAACATATCCTCGAGCGTCTGAATGGTGTGCTCGGACTGACCATCAGTCTGCGGATGAAAAGCTGTGCTAAAATTCAACTTAGATCCCATGCTTTCTTGAAAATGTTCCTAAAAATGGGAAGTAAACCTAGAGTCTCTATTAGACGTAATGCTCACTGGAACACCGTGTAGTCTGACAACTTCTCTCACATACAAGTCTGCCAAAGCACTAAGTGTGTCTGTAGACTTCATAGGTAGGAAGTGAGTTGACTTAATTAGTTTATCCACGATCACCCAAATACCATCATGGTTCTTTTTGGTCCTGGGCAATCCCATAACGAAATCCATCGTAATGTGCTCCCATTTTATAGGTATAGGTAGAGGATGTAACAATCCTGCTAGTCTTTGGTGCTCTACGCTAACCTGTTGGCATGTTAGACACTTTGCTACCAACTCAGCTATGTCTCTCTTCATGCCAGTCCACCAATACACCTTGCGAAGATTATGATACATCTTCGTATTTCCCGGATGCAATGTGTATCTAGTGGCATATGCTTCTATCAAAATCAACTTCCTTAACTCCTTATCATTCGGAACACATATACGATTCCTAAATCTCAAAATTTCATCACTACCAATATCAAATTCTGAAGACATACCTGACTGAATTTCATTCATAGCCTCCATACACTGGTCATCTTCCTTTTGAGCAATCCGAATTCTATTCATTAATTCCGGCTTAATCCTCAAACTAGCCATCATTCCAAATTGCTCATAAGGCATAACATTTAAATTGAGGCTTGCAAACTGTTCAAGCAATTCATACTCTTTTATCATCATGTAAGATACCATACTTGCATGCTTCCGGCTTAGAGCATCCGTTACCACATTGGCTTTTCCCGAGTGGTACAAAATCTCAGAATCATAATCCTTTAGAAGCTCGAGCCATCTTCTCTGTCTCATATTCAACTCTTTCTGAGAGAACAAATGTTTCAGACTTTTATGATCCGTAAAAATCTGAAATTTCTCTCCATACAAGTAATGCCTCCATATCTTCAAAGCAAATACCACTGCAGCTAACTCCAAGTCATGAGTTGGGTAGTTCTTCTCATGGTCCTTTAATTGATAAGAACCATATGCTACTACCTTACCATGCTGCATTAACACACAACCCAAACCTTGTCCTGAGGCATCACTATACACCACGAATCCTCCAAAACCACTAGGAATGGTGAGGATAGGTGCAGTTGTCAACCTGTGCTTCAACTCTTGAAAGCTACACTCGCATGCATCATTCCATTCATACTTCACCTCTTTGCGCGTTAAGTGCGTCAAGGGAGCAGCTAAATTCGAGAAACCCTCTACAAATCTTCGATAGTAGCCAGCTAGACCCAAGAAACTCCTTATTCCATCACTATTTTCAGTCTCTCCCATTGAACCACTACTTCAATCTTCGATGGATCGCCCGAAATTCCATCTTTACTGATTATATGACCCAAAAAGGAGATATGATCTAGCTAGAAATCACACTTACTTAGCTTGGCATACAATCCTCGATCTTTGAAGGTTTGCAGAACTATCCTCAAATGCTGCTCATGCTCTTCCCTGGATCTTGAATACACCAATATGTCATCGATAAAGACAATGGCAAATTGGTCCAAATGCTGCTTGAACACGTCATTCATCAGATTCATAAAAGCCGCAGGTGCATTGGTCAAACCAAACGGCATCACCAAAAATTCATAATGACCATACCGTGTCTTGAATGCAGTCTTAGGGACATCTCCTCTCCGAATCTTCAACTGATGATATCCCGACCTCAAGTCTATCTTAGAAAAGACTTGCGCACCCTTAAGCTGGTCAAACAGATCGTTAATCCGAGGAAGAGGATACTTATTCTTGATCGTCACCTTATTCAATAATTGGTAGTTGATGCACAGCCTCATGTTGCCATCCTTCTTCCGGACAAATAGCACAGGAGCACCCCAAGGGGATACGCTGGGTCATATGAATCTCTTATCTAATAACTTCTGAAGCTGCTTCTTCAATTCCTCTAATTCCACTAAAGCCATTCGATTGGGTGATCTCCAAATGGTCTTAGTCCCTGGCACCAAATCAATCATAAACTCTACTTCCTTATCTGGAGGAAGTCCTGGAAGATCGTCCGAAAACAATTTAGGAAAATCTTTGACTACCAGAACTTCATAAAGTTCGGGACATTTTTGATCTATGTCCACCACATATGCTATAAATCCTTCACATAACAATACATGCTTCCCATTACTTCCATTCGCACTCAAATCAATTAATAAACATACTTTTACATTATGCATTTGTAAAATTTACAACATAGCTAACAGGTGAAGAGAAGATTACACTTTTAGCATGGCAATCTAACATCACATGATTCTTAGCTAACCAATTCATACCCAAAATAACATCAAACCCATACATATTTAGTAGGATTAGGTCAGCTATTGATTCTCTTTCTTCTACCCGTAGCTTACAATTAAGATATATTATGTCTGTCATTTGAGATTCCCTAAAGGGAGTACTTATTTGCAATACTTGTCCTAAAGGCTCAGGATCAACAGGCAATTTCATAGCAATCATAGGTGAAACAAAGAATGAGTGGAGCCTGGATCAAATAATGCAATCACACTCATATCAAAAAGGTGAATCTTACCTTTAATCGCCTTGGACAAGGCATTAGCAGACTCTTCATCAATGGTAAATACTCGTCCTTGAATCACAGTTTTCTTTCCTTTCTCTGCCGCTGTGGCCTTAGGCTGTGGTTGGGAGGTCTTCTCTAATTCCTCAGACGCCCTCGAAATCCTCTTGGGACAATCTTTAATCATGTGTCTCTGTTCACCACACCTAAAACATGCACCACTGGCCAACCGGCATGGCTATGATCCATGAAACTTCCCGTATTGCTCACATTTTTGCATCGTATTCTTCGGTGAGCTAGTGGTACTACTTGCTGGATATCGGGATCTCTCATCACTTATCTTGATCCCGGTAGGTCTAGGAGTCCTTATCGAAACTCCTTCATAACGTTTACTTCTCCTATAGGGATACCTATCACTCGAGGCTTTCTCATCCGACTTCTGCTTCATCGGTTCTTTGCCCTTTCCTTTAGCTCAAAAATCAGTGTGATGAAGCTCATAGTCCTGCTCACACAACTGAGCCTTACGGACCGCCTCTCCATATGTGGTGATATCCATAGGATACAGTTTGGATCTGATAGGAGACTTCAATTCCTCTATAATCATGTAAATCTTATGTCATTCATTTCTTAGAATCTTTGGATCAAATCTGCTCAAGGTAATGAACTTCGATTCATATTGATTTACTGTCATCGTCCCTTAAGTCAAACTCAAAAACTCAATCTTCAATCTATTCTGATCAATGCATGGGATGTACTGTTCATTAAAGGCTTCTACAAATCTATTCCACGTAACCTCAGTATAGCGAGTCTCCAAAATGGTCCGAGTGGCCTGCCACCAATACTCGGCATCATCTACTAATAGGTAAGCAGCCAAACCCACCTTCTCCCTTTCAGAGCATGCCATGTACTCAAAACACTTCATGACTGCCTTCATCCAATTCTCTGTGACCAAGAGATCTCTTTCCCCCTTAAATTTAGGCGGATTTAGCTTCTTAAACTCTTTGATCAACGTCACACTGCAATAAGCCTTAGGATCTCGCCTTTCAGTAGTTGGGACTGGTAGGGGTAACTCTATCTGTACTAGTGGGGGCTGTACTATAGGAGTAACTGATGGTACACTTGTGGCCACATTCGGGAAGTTCGACATGAACTGCGTAAACATTGCGGCCATATTCTCCATATGCTTCTCCATTTTCGCTAGCTTAGTGTTCAGGCTATATGGTGGAGATGGAGGAAGAGATTGTACTAGGGGTTGTTCTACTCGACTCCTCCCTCTTCCTCTACTAATACCCCTTTTACGTGAGCTCATTTTGTCGATATAATAACAAAAATGAGCTATTTAGTATAACTATAAACAATTATACTACACACATAGATTCAAACAAGTACAGTACATTGGGGATATACACTAATTCTGGCTTATTAACACTGACAAACATCAGTCAAATCGGCTCTGATACCAATCTGTGACGTCCTCGTCACTACACATTTGCATATAACTTTTTCCTTTTTATTTAACTTGATTTGACTCATTTGTCAATGCCATTCATTCTTCTTCTTCTTCTTAAACTTAATATTTAATAGTTTACCATAAGGAATTTAATTTCAAATAAAACATAATAATGATATATATATCATTCATTTCCACAGGATCTTACACATCTTAACCTAAATCCCCAAAATCTTAAATACATTAATGTACTGTAATAATGTTTGACTTACATAATTACATGATTACATAAGTATACCTTCAATAATAACTGGGAAGCGTATCTCGAAGGTAGACTTTCAAGATCCACTAGTAGGCTCTTCTATCGAGAGCGCGGGATCACTTCAGATAGTCTGTATAAAAAATGTTCGTAACAGGATGAGTTTACGCTCAATAAGAAATATATGTAAAAGAGCATACCATGCCTCTATATGCAGTTTTCCTGCTTGGCTCTATAATGTTATGTAAAATCATTATAAAGCATATTCATATACTTTCATCAAACATATAAAAGTTCTTCATAATAGCATATGCTTATAAATCAAGTAAATTATATATTTTTTAAAATAGCATATGCAAACATACATCACATACTTCTTCAAAACATGCATATCATATACTTTCTTTAAAACATGCATCATCTTCTTTCTTCAAAAACATACATCATATAGCTTTCAAATAACAGAGAGACTATTCGCAATTTAACAGAATTATGCACTGAATCATGTGGCGTACCCCCATAGGAGCCAGGAATCCTCCCCTAGCCAATATATATAACAGAGACAATTTGGCCAAATGTGGATGGCTATAATGAACACTAGTCAGGTGACATCTGTAGCACTGAGGGCTGGACTAGAGCTCCTCAATCATGAACATATACAGAAGTGCATAATCAGTAAGTACTTCATAGTCTCAAAACATTTGTCATATAATTATTTGCTATAACATTCATAGTTTCTTGAAATAGGTTTTAAAACCTCTTTTCAAACATGGCAGTCGATCGGCCTCACAGGGCAAGTCGACTGCTGCCTTATATTTTCATTTATCGAAATCATTTTCTTTTAAAATTTTGATATTTTTATTTTTCTTAAAACACATAGGGCAGTCGACTGATCCATATAGCAGTCGATTGGTTTTGAAACAGAATGCTTTTCTAGAATGGTAGTCGACTGGTCCTATGGGCAGTCGGCTGGTTTTGAAATAGAATGCTTTTTAAGTAAAAGCAGTCGGATGTCCCATATAGCAGTCGGCTGGATTGAAATAGAATGCATACTGGAAAATAGCAATTGACTGGCTTACATAGCAGTCAACTGGTTTGCATCAGTTTTCGAAAATCTATGCTTTGGTTGTCATTAGGCAGTCGGCTGCTACTTAAGGCAGTCAACTGCTCCTAACCAAATGGGTACTAAGAGTAAAACCCGAAAATCACACTTCCTGCACTTAAAACAGCTAATACTTCTTTCCAAAATCATTAAAACCATGCAAACATAACCACCTTATGTCCATTACATAAATTTCTTACTTCGATTACACCGAAACACGAAATCGCTTGGTGGCTCTGATTCCTTTCCTTTACTCCTTCAAAGTTGTAAACATCATCATTCAAACCTTTAGCTTTCTTTCACTTTAACACCATAAGTAGACTATACCAACATGATACGACTCCAAACTATGAACATAATTGATTAAATCAACTTTTTCTTTTACCTTGGTTAGTCACCAATATTTCAGAACTTCAGATCTCTCCAATTACTTGGATTCAATCCTCCAAATTTCAGATATACAATGATGAGAATTTACATGAAATTAGGGGATTTCACACAAAACTACTAGACCTTCTGAATCCACTTATAGATACAGCTGATGAGTTTGAGCTCCTGATGGGAACATTCTAGTTGAAGAACTGCCTCTAGAGTTACCTTAGCTCATTACAACCATACCACTTGATGTAAAAGAATATCACCTTTTGTTAAAATACCAACCCAAGATAATCAAAAGATATAGGGACACTAAAATTATTTCTTTGGGATTACATCTAGAATACCCCTTTATTCACCCACTCACATTCCTTGACCCATTGTACTTTCCAAAGGAATAAAAATGCTTTACGTGGTATGCTTGCCATTTGTACCACATGGACGTTAAGTCTCCCTTTCAACATCTTAAAAAGTTACTCTAGACCTTTAATGAAGTAACGATCAATCCCAAGAGTGAACCATAGCCATCAACATTTGAAACTCTTCTTCACATGGTTTCATCTAATACATTGGTTGGAAATTGTTTGTGTTAGCTTTAAATTGACAAGTATTTTGAAATGACAAAACTCAAGTAAGCTTAAAAATGATTTTACTACAAAGTAAATTTGCTTTGAATGAACTCAATGATAGAAATTTTTTTAAACAAAGTTTTGGTTGGTGATTTCAATTGATAAAGTCAGTAAATATTCCTAGGAAAGTGTTAAAAGGTTTTGAACTGACTTAGAATCACAAAAGCCATCAATGTGTATCAATTTGCAGCAAAATGGGTGCAGGAAGGCATTCTGGAGAAAAGGTATCTACCCCCCTGGAAAGGGATCGATCCCTAAATGGTAGAATGCTTGGAAGAAGTCTGGGAGAGGTTGGAAAGCATTTTGGAGAAAAGGGATCAATCCCTCCAGAGAAAGGATCGATCCTTTTGCTCAAAATCTGACTCCAACGGCTAGTTTCTGAGGGTTTCAACAGGAAGAAATGCATTAAATGCTTTACCAACTGTTCCAGTCGTTTGGTGGGATATAAATAGAGGCATTTATGAAGTTTGGAGGCAGAACAAGCACTCAAAAATCTTCAAGCTTCGAGAGAGAAAATTAAATATGAAAATCTTCATTGTGTAACTCTATTTGTGAGATTTCTTGATTGTTCCTCACCCATTTACTGAAAATTCTGTTATTCAAAGGGGTGAGCTATCCTTGTAAGGGCTGCTACTGTAGAGTGTGGGTAGTAATACAAGGGGAGAGGCTTAGAAGGAGATTTCTAAATTCTCAAGAAACATTGTAAGAGGTCTTGCCACACCTTCAAGTGGTTTGTAAGAATTCTCAAGGAAGAGCTGAATAAAAACCTTGAAAGAGGTTCAAGGAGAGAGGATGTAGCAAGAGATTGGCCGAACCTCTATAAACTTGTGTTTGCTTCTCTTTCCCTTACTCTTTTTACTGCACTTATTTCATTATTGTTTATTTAGTTTTAATCGTGCATTAAGAGTTAGAAAAATTAAAAATAAGTAGAAAAACCGATTCACCCCCTCTCGGTAGAGCCAACAATTGGTATCAGAGCTTGGGCTCGAGATTGAGTTAGATTAACATCTATCGAGTAAAACGATCACTAATGGCTCAAACTAGTATGTCTATACCTTTGGTAGGAGAGGGACACTCTACGGTTAGGCCTCCACTCTTTAATGGTGAAAACTATGCTTATTGGAAGACTAGAATGATGCTATTTATTTAAGCCAATGATTATGAAGTATGGAGGATTATAGTTAAAGGTCCCCTTGTCCCTATTAAGAAAGTAGATGGGTCCCCTTATCCCTATTAAGAAAGTAGATGGGACGGATGTGCCAAAGAAAGAAGATGAGTGGGATACTAATGATATTAGAATGGCACAACTTAATGCTAAGGCAATGCACACACTGTTTTGTGCATTAGGACCAAACGAATTTAATCGAGTTTCCCAATGTGAGAATGTTAAACAAGTTTAGGATAAACTAGCCATCACACATGAGGGAACCACACAAGTCAAGAAAACAAAAGTAGGCATGCTCACTCAAGACTATGAATTGTTTAGAATGAGGAATGATGAATCAATTAGTGACATGTTTACTAGGTTTACTGACATCATAAATGGTCTTAAAGCCTTAGGCAAGACATACTCTAATGTAGAAATGGTAAAAAAAGGTACTCAATAGCTTACCTAAATCATGGGAAGCTAAAGTCACTGCTATTGAGGAATCCAAGGATCCTAATACACTCTCATTAGATGAACTTATGGGATCTTTACTTACTTATGAGATGAAAATTAAGAGAAATCAAGATCCCCCAAAGAAAGTTGGAGTAGCTCTAAAATCCACCACAATCGAGGAATCAAAAGACTATCATGATGAAAGTGGTGATGAAGAGGATTTAGAAATGGCTATGTTCGCCAAGAGATTCAATAAATTCATGAGGATGAGAGCTAGTGGAAACTCTAGGAGAACCCCTAGGAGAGAGTTAAACAGAGGAAAAACTAGTAGGAAAGAAAGGACCAAATTATTTGTTATGAATGCAAAAAACCTGACCATATTAAATTTGATTGTCCTTTGTATAGAAAGCAAAATGAAAAGAAACCAAAGAAGAAGGCAATGATGGCTACATGGAGTGATAGTGATTGCTCCGATGAAAAGAATGTGGAAGATGAAGTAGCCAATCTTTGTCTTATGGCTTTTGAAGATGAGAAGGTAACATCTAACTCATTAGATACTAATGAATACTCTTTTGATGAATTGCAAGATGCATTTGATGAGTTAGCAAATGAATTTGAATGCATGAATTTGAAATATAAGAAAATAATTTCTAAGTTGAAAAAGGAAAATGAAATTCTTATGAATGTTAAATTAGAATGTGAGAAGAAATTAGAGAATGCAAATCTAGAAATAGAAGAATTAAATAGAAAGAACATTAATTTGCAAAACTCCTTTTCTAGGTTTTACATGGGCCAACAAAAACTTGATCATATGCTAGAGACCCAAAGAGTATTCTTTGATAGAGAAGGGTTAGGCTATAATTCATCTAACAAAGAGACTAATCTAAAAAATTTCCTAATTAAAGATAGAAAATTTGTTTTGTGCACATTATGTAATAAACTAGGACACTCTTCACAAGCATGCACCTTTAGGAAGACCATGATTCGAGGAAAAATGGTTGTCAAGATTTGGGTGCCTAAACATGTTTTGAATTCAAGTGATGATTCATTAAAGATAAAATGGATCCCTAGAGGATCAAAAATTATAAGTACTAACTCTCAAGGACCCAAGAAAATTTGGGTACCTAAGATGAAAGATTGATGTGTTTGTTTGTAGGAGGAAGAGTATTGCTACAATGCTAAGTCCAAGGAGCATTGGTGCCTTGATAGTGGATGCTCAAGACACATGACGGGTGACAAGAGCCCATTCAAGTTCCTAAAGCATAAAAGTGGTGGAGAAGTCATATTTGGAGACAACTCTAAAGGACAAATTGAAGGAATTGGCTCCATTGGTAACTCTTCCTCAACTGTTGAGAATGTTTTGTATGTTAGAGGCTTAAAACATAATTTGCTTAGTATTAGTCAATTGTGTGATAAGGGATTTAAAGTTGTGTTTGATAATTTGTGTTGCAATGTTGTTAATGCCAAAACTAATCAAATTGTTTTTATTGGACATAAACAAGGAAATATTTATATTGTTAATTTAAATGAGCTTAATAGCAAAAATGTATGTTTTATGGCCATTAGAGAAGATGAACCTTGGCTATGGCATAGAAGACTAGGCCATGCTAGCATGCATGTTTTGTCTAAGTTAGTCAAAAGAGACCTAGTAGTAGGATTGCCTAAGCTCCAATTTGAAAATGATAAAGATTGTGAGGCATGTGTAAGAGGAAAACACAAGAGAATATCATTTAAATCTAAGAAGTGTGTTACAACCTCTAGGTCACTTCAACTTCTCCACTTAGATCTCTTTGGACCAACTAGAACCACTAGCTTAGGAGGAAAACACTATGGATTTGTCATAGTTGATAATTACACTAGGTTTACTTGGGTGTTCTTTTTAAGTGTGAAAAATAAAGCCTTAGAAAAATTCATTGTTTTCTCAAAACTTGTTCAAAATGAAAAAGGTTACTCTGTTTCTAGTATTAGGAGTGACCATGGAAAAGAATTTGAAAATATTGGTTTTGATACATTTTGCAATGAAAATGGCATTATCCATAATTTTTCAGCTCTTAGAACTCCTCAACAAAATGGGGTAGTTGAAAGGAGAAATAGAACATTAGAAGAAATGGCTAGAACCATGCTTTGTGAAAATAATTTACCTAAATATTTTTGGGCTAAAGCAATAAACACTTCTTGCTATGTCATAAATAGAGCTATGGTAAGGCCTATTTTAAAGAAAACTACCTATGAGCTTTATAAAGGAAAAAGGCCTAACATAAGTTATTTTCACCCATTTGGATGTAAATGTTTTGTTTTGAACAATGGTAAAGATAACCTAGGAAAATTTGATGCTAAAAGTGATGAAGGTATTTTTCTTAGCTATTCTTTAAATTCTAAGGCTTATAGAGTTTTCAATAAAAGAACACTCGTAGTAGAAGAGTCAATACATGTAATCTTTGATGAATCAAATATCACTAGTAGAATCAATCTTGATGATGAAGTAGAGATCTTTGATGAACCTATAGTTGACCCATCTCACGATAAGGATGTTAGGGAACAATTAGAAGATCTTAATATTAACAAAAATGAGGAGTCCATAGAACAAGAAATAATTGAGAAAGAATCTAGGTGTCCAAGAGAACTTGGTTATGTGAAGGAAAATGATATTGTTGGAGATCCAAACATTGGCGTAAGAACTAGGTCAACCTAGAGAAACATATGTCAATATGTAGCCTTTGTGTCACAATTTGAGCCAAAGAATGTGGATGAGGCCTTGAAGGATGAAAATTGGATTATGACCATGCAAGAGGAGTTAAATCAATTTGAGAGAAGCAAAGTGTGGACACTAATGGAAAGACCTAAAGATTATCCCATCATTGGAACCAAATGGATATTCAAAAATAAGATGGATGAGAATAGCATTATTGTTAGAAACAAGGCTAGGTTAGTGGCTCAAGGATATAGGCAAGAAGAATGGATAGACTATGATGAAACATATGCTCCGGTGGCTAGATTAGAAGCCATTGGGATGCTACTTGCTTTTGCATGCTACAAGGATTTTAAATTATATCAAATGGATGTAAAAAGTGCTTTCTTAAATGATTATATAAATGAAGAGGTTTATGTTGAGCAACCTCCCGGTTTTGAAAATCCAAAGTTTCCTAACCATGTTTTCAAACTATCAAAAGCATTATATGGATTAAAACAAGCTCCTAGAGCTTGGTATGAAAGACTTTCAAAGTTTTTAATTGAAAAAGGTTTTACAAGAGGAAAGGTAGACACAACCTTGTTTATTAAATCTAAGGGTAGTGACTTATTAGTAGTTCAAATTTATGTGGATGATATCATTTTTGGGTCTACAAATGAGTCATTGTGTAAGGATTTCTCAAAGTTAATGCAAGGTGAATTTGAAATGAGTATGATGGGAGAGTTAACCTTCTTTCTAGGACTTCAAGTTAAACAATGCAAAGAAGGTATTTTCATAAATCAAGCTAAGTACAATAAAGATTTGCTCAAAAAATTTGGAATGGATGAGTCTAAACCTTACTCTACACCAATGAGCACAAATATCAAGCTTGATAAGGATGAAGGAGGAAAGTGTGTAGACACTAAACTATATAGGTCTATGATTGGTTCATTGTTATACTTAATTGCTAGTAGACCCGATATAATGTTCAGTGTATGCTTGTGTGCTAGATTTCAGTCATCTCCTAGAGAATCACACATACAAGCAGTAAAAAGAATCCTTAGATACCTTAAAGATACCTCTTCCTTAGGACTTTGGTATCCTAAAGATTCTACACTTGATCTCCATGCTTATTCCAATGTGGATTTTGGTGGATGCAAAGTGGATAGGAAAAGCACATCGGGAACATGTCAATTCTTAGGAAGTAGGCTTATTTCATGGTTCTCTAAGAAACAACATAGCGTAGCTCAATCCACAATCGAGGCTGAATATATAGCTTCCGGAAGTTGTTGTACTCAAGTTTTGTGGATTAAACAACAAATGAGAGACTATGGAATAGAAATGAACCAAGTTCCCATCAAGTGTGACAACACTAGTGCTATCAACCTTTCAAGAAATCCCATCCAACACTCTAAAACCAAGCACATTGAGATTAGACATCATTTTATACGAGATCATGCGCAAAAATGGGACATAATTCTAGAGTATGTGGATACCTTGCACCAATTAGCGGATATCTTCACAAAACCCTTGGACAAGGAGAGATTTTACATTCTTAGAGGTGAATTAGGTATTATGAATGCTCCTTGAATTGATTTAATGTTGAATGAATGACATAAGTTGATAATGATTGTAAGAAAGAAATTCGAAGAATATAATTACCACTTGCAATTCATAACCTTAACTCACCATGTTACTGTTCATGTTCTTAGCTTTTTGAGATTGAATGGTTGAATTTTGTGTGTTTTGATCATGTTAAACTCTCTTCATCAACCAAAACCCGTTTCTGATGTTAAGACACTATCACAGTCATGGTCCCTTATTGTTCAAAACTGTTCTGCATCATTTCTGTATACTTATGCAATTTTTTGCACTCTTCTGCATTTTTTTTTTGCACTTTCTCTGCAGTTTTCAACTCACCTCTCATGCATCCCAAGTGGCAAGAACCAGATTTTGATTTTAAAATAGTAAAAATGCATAAGTTCCATTGTTTTCAAATCATTTTTATGCATTACAAATGAGGCAAGTGACTGAGGAGACAATTCTTCCAAAATAAGATTGATTTGCAAGTCTATCAGGCCAAAAATCTGGGTTTCTACTATGAGGGATCGATCCCTTTCACCATGGGATCGATCCCATAGCATCAAAAATCCTTGAGGAAAGCCTAGGAAGCATTCTGCCTGGAAGGGATCGATCCCTTCCTAGAGGGGATTGATCCCCTCAGGACAGATTGCTTTTCGCGGGCCATTTTAAACGTCGGCCCCCCACTCCTATCTCACTATTCACCTTCCTCTTCACTCTCAACGCCCTTTCACCATTTCCTCTCACCCAAATCTTCTAGATCTCACTCATTTATTCACCAA
Source organism: Heritiera fomes (assembly GCA_032173925.1). Taxonomy (NCBI): domain Eukaryota; kingdom Viridiplantae; phylum Streptophyta; class Magnoliopsida; order Malvales; family Malvaceae; genus Heritiera; species Heritiera fomes. Next base: position 24,517,471 of record JAPDPM010000009.1, read on the forward strand.
ATCGCTTCATTCCTTCACCAATATTCCTCATTTCTTCATCTCTTTCATTTCCCCTCCTCATTTCCTCACAAAACTCCATCTTTTCTTCTCTTCCTTCTTCTTCCACACCATGGTTACTATTCACCCAACATTTCAATTGTAAGTTTTTCTCACATTTTTCATTCAATTTTTCATGCATTTCTAGTTTATTTCATCATGTCTTGACTACCCATTTTCATATCTTGCATTAATTTCCGTTCCATCTAGGTTTTTACTTCGTTTGGCACTTATCTAATTTCTAGGGTTTATACTTAGAATATCTTTAGTTTTTCATCATTATTTCATTGTCATACTTGTTCCATGCATCTTGGGTTGTGGCTCTCTATTGTTGGCTAGCTCTTATCTTTCCCATATCCTCATCCATAATTTACCAAATTTGTGCCCACTACGTGTTAGGTAAAAGTCCTCAACGAACTTTCCTGTATTTTTTCCACTCCATATGGCTCCTAAAGTTAAGCATACCGCTCAAAAACGCAAAACAAGTGCTTCCTTCTCCTCCTCCTTCATACCGGCCACCTTTAACCAATGCTTTCGCCATGCCAATGAGAAAACAAGATTTCTAGCGAACTTTGCAAATATGCCTATTAAGCATTGGCGTCCAATTGATTTCGATTTCCTTGAATCAATTAATTTTCCTTACTTGGCCAAATTCAATGAATTTAATTGGATTAACTTTCTCAAAATCAACACTCTGGTTCCTTCAAACATCATTCGTGCTTTCTTTTCCAATGCCGAAGTCATCACGGATCCAAATGATGAATGTACGGTTGTAGGCATTCGATCCTATGTCATGGGCAAACACATTGAAATCACAACCCAATCCCTCTTTCTTGTCTTTAGAGTTCCCGACCGCGGTACTATTTATGAGAATGTTGAAGTCCCCTTAGAGTTTCTCGTTACCAATAATCGTGCAAGTGACCTTCCTGTCTTCGCCCGACTCCTACATATCATAATCTCCTGGAATCTCCGACCACTTGGCACAAGATATTCTCAACTTAGGAAACTTGATTGTTTTTGGTTCTATCATATTCATACACCTGATGGTCTTCAACCATACCTCCTTCACTTTATCCTTCAAGATTGGGTGAAGATTGTCACTGACAAAGTACACACAATTGTCTTCCCTCAACCTCTCGCCTTTTACTTGCTCTCTCAAGGCGTTGTCTGTTCATGTGAGATCGGTGTACTTCCGGACCCCAGCACCATAATCAATCTCGCCACTCTTCATAACCTTGGGTGGTATCAACGTCAACGGGGCGACTCACTCGAATGGGTCAAGACTCATGGACCGCCTGCATCTCCCGAACATGCTCCGGTAGAAGTTGGCGAAGAAGGGGCGTACGTAGACGAAGCACTTACAGCAGCCACATCTTATGCTCCTTCCGACTCCACGTCAGCCTCTCTCGACCAGATCATGCACATGCTTCAACAAATGCACACCTCTCAGCAAAATTTCCAACAGGATGTCACTTAGCGACTTAATCAGATCGAGGACACTCAAGCTACCATGTATGATGAAATCCAAGATGTTCGTATGCAGCACGAGGATTTCATGGACCAGTAATACAAGATGTTTCCTTGGCACTGATTGTGATTGTTGTGTGGGATGCGCTTTTACCTTGCTATGATTATGGCTTTGGTGTTTTATCCTTTATTGTGTTCTGTCTTTATTTTATTTCTTTTTTCGATGTTAACCTTAGTGTTTCGTTGTCTGCACTTTCTTAGATATCTGCACTGATCTGATATGTTTTAAACCTTATATGTCTATGGTATGTCTTCTGTTTCGGATTATGGTTATCTTCTTATTTTGCCCTGGTTTATTTATTTTATATCATTAACCTATTGCTTTAAATTGACTTCTACCACTAACTAATTCTCCATGTTATTTATTGAGGGGGAGTATTTTTCTTGCTATGACAAAAAGGGGGAGAATTAATGTATGGTAAATTTGTCTTTGTGCTTAAATTAAGGAGGAGCAAACATTGAGGGGGAGCATCTTAAATTAAGGGGGAACATCATATTTAAAATTAAGGGGGAGCAAACATTGAGGGGGAGCATCATCTTTAAAGCAATCTCATTTCCCAAACATATAAGCAAGTTTACCTTAAGTTTTGTCATATCAAAAAGGGGGAGATTGTTAGCTTTAAATTGACAAGTATTTTGAAATGACAAAACTCAAGTAAGCTTAAAAATGATTTTACTACAAAGTAAATTTGCTTTGAATGAACTCAATGATAGAAATTATTTTTAAACAAAGTTTTGGTTGGTGATTTCAATTGAAAAAGTCAGTAAATATTCCTAGGAAAGTGTTAGAAGGTTTTGAACTGACTTAGAATCACAAAAGCCATAAATGTGTATCAATTTGCAGCAAAATAGGTGCATGAAGGCATTCTGGAGAAAAGGGATCGATCTCCCCTGGAAAGGGATCGATCCCTAAATGGCAGAATGCTTGGAAGAAGTCCGGGAGAGGTTGGAAAGCATTCTAGAGAAAAGGGATCGATCCCCCCAGAGAAGGGATCGATCCCTTTGCTTGAAATCTGACTCCAACGGCTAGTTTCTGAGGGTTTCAACGGGAAGAAATGCATTAAATGCTTCACCAACTGTTCCAGTCATTTGGTGGGATATAAATAGAGGCATTTATGAAGTTTGGAGGCAGAACAAGCACTCAAAAATCTTCAAGCTTCAAGAAAGAAAATCAAATCTGAAAATCTTCATTGTGTAACTCCATTTGTGGGATTTCTTGATTGTTCCTCACCCATTTACTGAAAATTTTGTTACTCAAAGGGGTGAGCTATCATTTTAAGGGCTGCTACTGTAGAGTGTGGGTAGTAATACAAGGGGAGAGGCTTAGAAGGAGATTTCTAAGTTCTCAAGAAACATTGTAAGAGGTCTTGCCACACCTTCAAGTGGTTTGTAAGGATTCTTAAGGAAGAGCTGAATCAAAACCTTGACAAGAGGTTCAAGGAGAGAGGACGTAGGCAAGAGATTGGCCGAACCTCTATAAACTTATGTTTGCTTCTCTTTCCCTTACTCTTTTTACTGCACTTATTTCATTATTGTTTATTTAGTTTTAATCGTGCATTAAGAGTTAGGAAAATTAAAAATAAGTAGAAAAACCGATTCACCCCCCTCTCGGTAAAGCCAACAGTTTGACTTTGAAATTCTAGTATTTTCATAGGAATTCAAAGAGCTTAAGAGGAATGTAATTTTAATCATAAGTCATGCTTAATATGTCAAATATGTGTGGTCTTAGAGTTAGAACTTATATCTTCATTTTTGAACTTGAGTTAATATGCTTCCTAGGTGTACTGTATGTGATTTTTAATATGAGTATCAAAACGATTTGAATGTGCTTCCTAGGCATATTATTTGTATTTTATAATAGGAGTATCAAAACAATTTGAATGTGTATTAGTTGAAAGAAGTATCGATATAGTTGTTTCTGTTTATGCAGGATCTCATTTAAAGGTATCGATACACAAAAGAAATATCGATCCACTTCAAGTCTGGTAACCTCCAACAGTCAAATTTTTGTGTTTACCAATGAAAAGATCACAAGGAAGTTAATCTCCATAGCCAAGGACTTAAAGAGAGCTATAAAAGCAAGAAACTTAGAGCAGAACTAGCAAGAGCCAAAATTCCATATCCAAGTTATATACATTTCCAAAGCTTTAAGTGAGAAAATACAAGAGAAGAGAAGAGACAAGGCATCAACCTTCATATTCTCAACAAGATTCCTTCATAAGAGCTGAAGACTGTTAACTAACCTTACTAAAGGCATTTTCTAAACATCTCGTTAGCCTATATTTAAGATTGTAAAAGGCGAGAGTTTCCTTGAATGCTTATTTGTAAAGTAAGTTTGGGTAGCTTAAGGTTAGCTTCTTGAACCAAGAAAGGAAGTTATTGTAAGGTTTGCTATTTTAGCCAAAAAAATAAGCACTGGTAAAGATTATTTCCCTCAACCTATAAAAGGAAGGTGTAGGTTTGTTCCTTGAGCATGTGAGAAAAGAGTGGTAAGGTTATCCTTAAGCCTTTGGTTTAAAAAAAAAAAGGTTTTTTCCTTGAACTTATAAAAGGGAGAAGTTGTGTACAATCTTCAAGTAGTGAAATTGGTGAAAATCCTTGGGAGGAACTCAATGTAAAGGACGTAGGCTAGGAGCCAAACCTCTATAAATCTTTGTGTAAAGCTTCTCTTCCCTGCACTCTTACATTATTTGTTGTTTACTACTCTATCCATTGCTTGCATGTATATTGCATGAGTTAGTGCAGGTAGTACTTAAGTTAGAAAAGTCTTAAGTTAGAGAAAGAGTTAGAAACCAATTCAACCCCTCTCTTGTTTTACATTCTAACCAATAGTAACATATGAAAGGTACAATAAGACACATCCAATTTCTCACATTATTATCACATTTTACAAGCCTTGTGGATTTTCTAATGATATAGTTCAATATTTCTTGTACATATTTATTTATAGCCCTCGAGGTTATCCTCTTAAAGGTTTGATATTTAAACATCTAAAGGAGTACAACAACCTCCAGAAAAAGTTTTGTGAGATTAACCAAAAAAATCCTCTTTAGAATTGGCCCTTAATAAAAGATGATGTAACTTGGACAAATTACCCTTTTGATACCAGGATAAGAGGATTGGTTGCTTTCGCAAGGAGATACCAAACATAAGCGGTAGGCACATCAGGCATAAAACCAAGGTATTCTAGTTGGTGTTTAAGATTCAAGCACCCACATGGCATAAACGTCTAGTTGGTGACTAGACTTCTATGAACTATGCCTTTCGCGGTAGCTTACTTTAGTATTCCTTGGTATAGTAACTTTTCCTTTTATGTGGATCAAAGATATGTTAATAATTTCATAAGCTTTTGGGTGTAAAACATGCTACTTATGTCACTATAAACCATGACATAAAACAAAAGGTTGATCCATATTAGAGTGGGAAGGGAAAACAAAACAAACAGAGAGTTTTAGTAACTCATAGACACTTAAGTGACACTACCAAATAAAACTCTAATAGCGGGTCATGTTCTGTTAACTTATTCTCTAATAAGTACCCACATGCTATCCTCAAATATCACTATATTTCAACCTATAAGATCGGTTGCTTACTTATTAAGTTAGGAGGCTGAGCATGTACCAATCTTTGAGCATTATCAATGCCCTATCTTGATAATATAATGACCAGGAATGGTTTTAGGAAGAATGCTTATAATTGTAACTCTTTGCAATACTCTTGCAAGGCTATATGTTTCAATGACTTAATTTACATAAATGCAATAATCACAATTATTTAAATAACTTATGAATAAAGAAATACCTCAATATTATTATTTAAAATTTTAAAAAATATTGTTGACATGAAATAATCACAATTCTCTTTGCAATTCTCTTGCAAGGCTATATGTTTCAATGACTTAATTTACATAAATGCAACAATTATTCAAATAACTTACGAATAAAGAAATACCTTAATGTTATTATTTAAAATTTAAAAAATAATAATGTAGACATGAAATAACAAATAGTATCAATTATAGCCAAATCTCGATTGGCTTGTAGGGCTTATATGAACATTCTTCTACTAGCACTAAAGCTAATCGTCTACTTATCTAATAATCATAACTCTTTGCAATTCTCTTGCTAGGCTATATGTTTCAATGACTTAATTAACATAAATGCAATAATCACAATTATTCAAATAACTTATGAATAAAGAAATACCTTAATATTATTATTTAAAATTTAAAAAATAATAATGTTGACATGAAATAGTATCAATCACAGCCAAATCTCAATTGGTTTGTAGGGCTTATATGAACATTCTTCCACTTGCACTAAAGCTAATTGTCTACTTATCTAATATTAGAACCTTCTAGTGATGATTTTTCTTTTGCTGGGTTAGAATTTCAGTCAGAAGATCAACTAGATTCTCATAAATGGGTACTCTTTCTATACTAGCATAACGTCTTGCAATGATTTCTTTGATTAGGTGATAACGCCTCTATACATATGCTTGGATCTTTGATGAGACATCGGTTCCTTATCTTGTACTATCGCTCCATTGTTTTCACAATATAATGCTATTGGGCCAATAATGCTCGAAACCACACCAAGTTTGATCATGAACTTCTTGATCCAAACTGCCTCTTTTGCAATCTTACACATAGAGATGTACTTAGCTTCTGTTGTAGAAACTGCAGTTGTTTCTTGTTTGGAACTTTCCAACTAACTGCATTGCATTCAAAGTAAATACAAATCCTTGTTGTGACTTTGAAAACTAGCATCAGTGTAACACTTTATATTAAGCTCAGCCCTTTCATAGACTAGAAACATACCCTTAGTTCTTCTAACTACTTAAGGATATTCTTGACAGCTATCTAGTAAACCTCACAAGGATTACTTTGGTATTAACTTGTGAAACTCAAAGCATACGATACATTTGGTCTTGTGCATAACATGGTGTACATGATCGATTCTATGGCCGAAGCAGAAGGGATATCATCTATCTTCTTCCTTTCTTCCTGTGTTTTAGGACACATAGCCTTAGAAGAAGGCACACCATATTCCATAGGTAAGTTTCCTCTCTTGAAATCAACCATGCTAAACATTTTTAGCATCTTACCTATGTAAACATATTGAGATAATCCTAGTAACCTCTTTAATTTATCACCATAGATCTTAATACCAAGAATGTAGGCTACTTCTCCCAAATCTTTCATGGAGAACTACTTAGATAGCTAGACTTTTGTCGTCTATACCATAGGTATATTATTTCTTACGAGCAGTATGCAATCAATATACAACACTAAGAAACACAATAGCCAAATCAGTTTCCTTCTTGTAAACATAAGAATCATTAGGATTTTTAATGAAACAAAAATCTCTAATTGTTTCATTGAACCCAAGGTTCCAACTGCTCGATGCTTGCTTAAGTCCATAAATGAACTTTTGTAGCTTGCTTACCTTGTTGGCATTTTCTTTGGATGAAAACCCCTTAGGTTGTCTCATATATATTGCCTCGTGGAGATTCCCATTAAGGATTGCAATTTTCATATTTAATTGCCAAATCTCATAATAATGATATGTAGTTATAGCAAGTAGAATGCAAATGGATTTAACCATGGTTACTAGTAAGATGGTTTCTTCATAATCAATCCCTTCTCTTTGTTTCAAGCCTTTAGCTGCCAGGCCCTATACGTTTATACATTTCCATCCATGTTAGTCTTTTTGTTAAAGACCCATCTACAACTTATAGGTTTGACCCATTTGGACCAATTAACCAAAGCCCAAACTTGGTTTGCATCCATTACATCTATTTTAGATCACATAGACTCAAGCCATTGAGCAAAGTCAATGTCATACATTGCCTTACCATAACTAGTGGAATCATTATCCATAGGCAATACATCTTTATCCAATAAAAAGCCATACCTTTCAAGTGTTTGCCATGGTCTACTAGACCTATGGAGTATATGTGTTTCTTGAGCATTATCTTAATCATCTAATGCACCCATTCATGCTCAAATTGTGACGTACCGATTACTGGATTTTAGAACTAACCTTTTCCTTTTCAATACGATTAGTTGGGTTGTCTATTATGTCCTCTCTCAATTTCATTATCACTCAATTGATTTATATTCCATATCCACCCGGTTCATAACAATCAGTAGTTCAGTTTATATTTATAATTTATCATTCAATTCAAAATAAACAATAAACAACCTCAAACTTTATTTATGGAAGCATGAAATATATATACACACATCATGAAATATATCTTTTGTAATTTACATATGACTATTCCTAATTTAAAACAATAATTTACATTTAGTACACTACAATTTAGTTTACATCCCTTGTATGATAATACATGCAAGATAGTACTGTGCATACAATCTGAACATATAAAAGTAAAACAATATACCTCTATAGTAATCCAACGACCGTTTAAGGAATATTGTCTGAAAAGTCTTCACGTATAGAAATGAAGCTACTACAAATTATCTGGAACAGAAATAGGGGATGAGCTTACGCCCAATAGGAAACATATATAAAAGAGCTGATACTATACATATCTACATGCATGTATCTTAAACATGCTCTTATACTAACAGTCACTATCAGTAACTAAAAGTGCTAAAGGATCTTGATTCGAAAGGATATTATAATCAGTTAAGGTACCAAGCTGAGTACAAAAGGATGTTTTAAAGCACCTTACTTGTCCCGGAACCTAAGTTCGACTATAGGGAGTTTATCATAAATAGTTCAGTAGGTAATTCAGTAATAAAGTTTCAGTAAACAGTTCAATAAACCATTTAGTAAACAGTTAAATAAATAATTCAGTAAACAGTTAAATAAATGTTAGAATGGCATGAGACTTCTTCGTAAGAGGGTTCATTTATGACTGTCAGTTGGTCATAAGTCAAATTAGGTTTATCATTATTCACAAAAGTTTTCCCGACTTATGGACATAACTATCATTATTGAAATTATTGCACGATTCCCAAAACATACGCAATCAGATGAGTTTTGAGATGTAGATTCTTATCATCTAAGTATTTCACTCTTAATATCGATACTGTCAAGTTTTGTCCCAATCGAGACAATAAAAGTCTTAATGGGGTTTGCAGTACAAATCTCCCTTATACCTACAAAGCATAAGGCATTAAGGCAATTATAAATAGTTCATCTTCCTAACTTCATTAACAGTAAATAAAGATGGAAAGACAATGTGAATCTCACACAAATTCCTTTTGTGTGTCTGTTTGTATGTATTTTACTTCATCAAGTACAATTTTACTCCTACTAAGACGTTTACATGAGAAACTGTTTCTCCATAATTGATGCATACTTCAAGGCAAGAACCTTTCATTCAAAGGGATTGTGAAAGTAATATCTAGAACTCTCTTTTGGATATCCCTTAAACTTACACTTAACTGATTTAGCCTCAAGCTTATCGGATGATGCCTTCTCTACATAGGCATCACATCCCCAAATCTTTATTTTTGAAAAGTTTGGTTTCTTACTTTTCCATATCTTGTAGGGTGTCTTGTCCATGAATTTGGTAGGAACCTTATTAAGAAGATAAGTTGCAGCTCAAAGGTATTTCCTTAAAGGATATTGGAAGGTTAGCCTTAAACATCATGAACCAAACCATGTCTAATGAGGTTGTATTCCTCCTTTCAGACACTCCGTTGTGATATGGACTTCTATGAGCTGTCCATTGAGACAGAATTTTGAATTTCATGAGATAATCAAAGAAATTTTGACTAAGGTATTCTCTTCCTCAATCAGATCTAATAGTTATAATATTTTTCCAAGTTTGTTTCTTAGCATCAACTCTAAACTCTTTGAACTTTTCAAAGCTTTGACCTCATACCTCATTAGGTACACATACCCATGTATATATATATATATATAATAGTCATCCATAAAAGTTATAGAATACGAATAAACATCTCTAACATCAATACTCATTAGGCCATATACATCTGAATGTATTAACCTTAATAACATACTAGCTCTTTCACCTTTCATGGTGAAAGGCATCCTGGTTATCTTACCAACGAGACAACACTCACATGTACCATAGACTCATAATCAAATGGCTCTAAGTAACCTTCTTTATGTAGATAGGCTACTATTGTCTCATTAATATGTTCAAGTTTACAATGCAAGATAGAGGATGGAGATAGATCACCTTTTGTGCTCTCTCGATGTTAATATTGAGTTCGAGCTCAGAGGAATCCAATACATAAATCCTATTGCAATATGTAGCAGTTCCATAATAGATATCATTTAGAATTATAGAGCAACTATTGCCCACAATTCTAAATTCCATCGTTAATCACAAGGTATGAAACTGATACGATGTTTCTTGTCAATGTGGGAACAAAATAACAATTATTAAGTTCCAAAATAGGCCTAGATGGTTAAAAGAGTACGGAATTTCCCATAGGAACAGCTGCAACTCTTGCATTGCAAACTTGCAAGATAATTTGACCTTTATCTAGTTTTCTACTATTTTTCAACATATTTTTGTTAGCACAAAAATGTGATCCATATCCTAAATCAAGTATCTAAGAGTTTGGATTGATTGTAGAAATATTCAACTCAATCATATTAACCACCAAGGAATCACTTTCTGTCCTTTTATTGAGAATGTTTTTCTTCATGATATACCAATCCATGAATATATAAATGATTAATTTAATTATATAATGGAACAAGAAATTCATTTTACCCATTCTAACAACTTAAGAATAAAAAAAGTTAAGTTTTGTTATTTCATGTCACATAACCAAATCAAAATAAGATATTAAATCTTTCATTGGTTCTCCAACTAATTTTTCAAAAAAAAAAATAGCCCTCACTATTGAGTGGAAAACTCTTATAGGTTTTTCTAGTGGGCTAGATCCCTTTAAGTTTGCCTTGACTTTAAGGTAGCTCAACATAACACAATATGATTAATTTTATATTAATCCAATCAATTTCACAACTTTCTTGTATATTAATCCAATCAATTTTAAAAGGGATTAAATTTGTTTGCATCCCGTGCGATGCACAAATTAATTTTATTTATTTTAATATATGCAAACAAATAAAATAACATTATTACTAAAATAAAATAGAATTGCTTCTAGCCAATCACTTTCATCTATTCAACCATTACCTTTAGCATCTTTCAACTCGTTGTAGTAGCAAAAACCCAATAAGAAGCATGCAGTCGTAGCATATATATAATAGCAACCTCCGGCTAAAACTCCTTTAGTCCAGCAATCCACATGAAGCAAAAAAAAAATAGAAACATAAATCAGAAAGCACAAAGCAATGGCAATAGGAAAATCAATAATTAAAATCAACTAATAAATAGAACTTGATTGTAAAATTGAACTACATTATTATTGTTAAAAATATAAGGTACTAAATCATCAAAATAAAATAGAAATTAAAAAAAATAAAAACTTGTCAAAATTAAAAGTGTAGAAAGGAAAGAGAAAATAGGAGAGAAAAACTACCGTGCAGGAACAGTGTCACTCAACCTTTCTTAGAAGCAGCGAAACACTTTTAGAAACAACCATGAACACCAACAACAAAATTCAATCGAACCAAAGTAGAAACCAAAGAAATGAAGAGACTCAAATTTTAAAATAGTTTAATGTAAATTAAGTAAAGACTGAAATTTGAAATGGTGAATTGGGTATATTAAAAAAAAACGTTAAAGAGAGAAAATTGTGGAGTTACCACAAAGAGAAAATAAACGTCGATTCAAAATGAAGATAGTAGAAGGATATTAAAACGTGAAAGGAACAGTTTTAGAGTAGACAGAACGGTTAATAGAAGTTAGTTTTTATTTATTAATTAGATAATAAATAATTTAAAATAGATTTGATAATAATTTAAAAGATTTGATTAGATATATAAAAGATTTAATTAGATAATAAATAATTTAAAATAGATTTGATAATAATTTAAAAGATTTGGTTAGATATATAAAAGATTTAATTAGATATTAATTTTAAAAATTAAATATTTATTAAATTAATTAATTAATTTTTTTAAAATAGATATTAGTAGATAATTTGATAGCATAACTAAATAATGTTTAAAATTTGAATAATAAATATTTAAAACGGATAAATAGATAATTCTAAAAATATTAATTAGTTTTAAAGTATAGTTTAAAATAAAGTAAAAAAATGAAAATTAAGATTGTTCCCTCCTTTCCTTCACTATCTTTGCCATCAACGCCTCAAATTTTGACTTTTACAATAAACTGACATTTATTACTTGTCTATTTTCAATCTTTCAACCGAATAAAAAGGAGTTGTGGAGCCAGATTAACATTATCTTGATAATGGTGAGTTTTTTGTATAACCACTAATTTTTTGTTTTTTGAAATAAATTTGAAATTATCAATTTGAAATAAATCTTATTAGTTGTCAGTTAACTTATTAGTTGTCAATTAAAAAATTGAAAAAAAAATTATGAGCGACTTATTAGTTGCCAGTTAAAAAACTGTAAAAAAATTATGTGTGACAGTAGTTAACAGAATATTAATTAGGTAAAAAAGATAATTAAAAAAAATTGAGATTAAATAAAATAAAAATATGAAACTAATGATATTGTGACACGTGTTACTTTTGTTTTCTGTTTTATAATAGCATTTTAATGATTCTTAAGCTTAAATGTAAGTAAAATTGTTTTACAAGCACATGTGAGAAATTTAGGATTCACAGGATTATGAATTGTTCATGAAATCCTATGAAAGCAAAACTTGAAGCTCTCTATAGCTCAAGAATTTTGACAGCCCATATAATTCAGTGGGACTATCGATTTTTTGGCCTTTTAGTAATTTTGACCAATTTCTAAAAAAGCATGTTAGTTTCTATAAATGTAAAGTTTAGTCTACAAGCTTAATCTTGTCTTAGATTTCCAAAATTAAACCTATAAATTTGGTTATGGATGTCTATTACAATAAAATAATCATGTTAATCAATCAATTACTGACTAACCTGTTTAGAAAGTTGTGAAATTGATTGGATTTAATATACAAGGAAGTCAAGGCACGTGAAATTGATTAATCACCACAAACAATGAATCATGTAAAACATCCCAATCTACATTGATTATAACTTTGTATACAATCTTTCATTTGTTTAAACCTCTATTTAAACAACACTAATTAGCTACCATAATTAGTTCCATAATTGATTTTATATTCATAATATGTTATAACAATGATTGATTCACCAAGAAACTTGATCAAACGCCTAACACAGCAATGGCAACGAAAATCAACTTAATGTCGAGTTCAAGCTTTTATCAAATGAGGCTCGAATACCAATTGGAGGTTTTAGCTCATGCTTAAGAGAAAATCATATTGGATAGCAAAAATTAAACATAGAAATAATGAAACCTAACACAGGGTCATGATTGATTAAAACCATCATGAAATCAGGATTAGTGTTTTTCATGCAATTCATGGTGTTTGAAATTATCATACCTTGTCAAAAGAATTGTAATCTCAAGACTTTGATCTCCACCAATACTTGTACACTGAGGGCAAGTTGTTGCAAACCGTAGTCATCCAATTCTCCGACCTTTAACGATGTCCACACACATACCTTCAGGAAGGATGAATTGCATTATGGCTATCACTCTGCTAATAGTTTGAGTTTCAAAACTCACCACCACAATTCTATTGGTATCTTAAAGCTATCAGTAATATAGGAAACACCTTTCCTAATATGTTTCAAAAAGATAGGCAACAAAAGGAAGAGGAAATTAGCACACACGCACAATGGCTAAGGTTGACGATTTTCACAAAGTGGTCATAGAAAAGCGGCGGTCAGCTATAAAAGGTTTATACAATGGGGGAAATGTGTTACACATTTAATTTACAATTCATAAATCAAGATAGGTATCTTGCAATATGTCATGATCATCCAAAAGTTAGAAAGTCAAACTAGTTTTACTTAACCAATTCAGTGTACAGTGTATCATTGTAATTCAGTTTTTTCATCATAGTGTCTCAAGAATAAATAAAGTTTGGTGCAGTGTCTATTTTATGCTTACTTTCATATTTATCCTTGTGCTAGTAATATTAACTCAACTTTTCAAATTGTCTTATCTAAGGACTTAAGAATTAACAGGAGCAAGGATGATCAAGACATTGTCCCCTAAGTCACTCAGGGTGATAAATCCTCATATTGACTACTTATCCATCCTCATGTGCTTCATCACACAACCAAAATCACCCTTTTTAGGCTTTTGGTACCCAAACCCATAGAGGTGAAATCAAAGTATGACAATTCACATGTAAGATGATTTGGCATCTGAAGACTTAGCATCTCAAGCCTAAGGACTAGTTACACTACTGACACATAAGAACATATTCCATAGACACTTAAGTGACACTACCAAATGGATCTCTCATAACGGGTCATGTTCAATGAAGTTATTCTCTCATAAGCACCTATATGCTATTCTCAAATATAACTATATTTCAATCTATGAGATCTATTGCTTACATAATAAGTAAGGAGGCTTAGATGAATCAGTCTTTGAGCACCGTCAATGCCTTATCTTGACAATACAATAACTAGGAACAGTTTTACGAACAAAGCTTTGATGTATAAGGATCTCATAATTGGTACTCTTTACAATTCCCTTGCAAAGCATTTACGTTCCAAGGACATTACCTACATAAGTGCAATAATCATAATTATTCAAATAACTTATGGATAAAGAAATACCTTATATTAATATTATTTAAATTTTAAACAATAATAACAATGACATGAAAAAACAAATAGTATCAATCACTGCCAAATCTCAATTGGCTTGTAGGGCCCATACTAACATATCCCAATCATGACTTAGTCTTGTGGCTACAAGTGCAAACATTTTATATTGGTCTGTTGCACCAAACTAAGACCATAATAGAATGCACTTATGAAAAAACTAGTAGAAGAGGCTTATAAATTATTAGATAATATGGTCACTAATACCTACCAATGGTAAACTAAACATCAATTGTTCAGGAAACAAGCTGGTGAGTGTGAATTAGATGTGAAGCCTAACTTGACGTTCCAAATAGAAGCCTTGACAAAGAAGGTTAAAGCCTTAAGAACCTAGCTAAATCCTACCCTATGCTAGCTGGTCATAGTCCATTCTACTCATGCGATTTATGTAGTTGTACTCACACCAACAATAAGAGTCCCATTAGCCCCAAACTTGTGAATCCCCTAGGTAGTAAAATAATCCATATGCAAACACATATAATCTGGGGTGGAGAAACAACCCTAATTCTTCTTCCAACCAAAATTAAGGGCAAACCTCTAATGTTAAATCATTGTACCCCTTGGCTTTAATGTTACACATCAACTTATGTAACATTGCATCAATATTAACTACCCCAGCATCATTCCCTACTTGAAATTGAACCATCCATTTACCTTAATCTTGCAAATTCAAGTTGCTTTGATAAAGAATCTAGAAGTCTACGGTTGGGCAAATAGCCAGTGCTAAGTAAGGATCCTTTAAGGATCCTTACTTAGCACTAGAAAGTCTAACTTAGTTAAAGGAGAAGGTAAGGAACATGTTAAAGCTATTACCCTTAGGAGCGGTAGAGGTTTAGTTGATACACCTTCTAAGCCCATTATAGTAAATAGCCCACTCCTAGTGTAACAGTTTAAAGACCCAATATTTACTCATTTTAACACACTTTTATCGGTTGTGTTGTCTGTGATGCTTTTAACACTTGCATAATATAGTAATAAATGATAAACATTTACTTATTTAATTAATTCAGAATATAAAAATTTTACAGTATTCTGTACACTTTACATCCCCTGTTTCTATTTTACAGTAAAGTAGTACTGTATACATATATTTGAATATAAAAGAAATGTGACTGTACCTTTATAATATGACGTACTTCGCTTCTGGGTGTAAATTCTCAGCTCTATTCTCTGAGAAGCTCTCTAATCATCCTTGAAATTAATCTGAAATGTTGGAAAATAAAGGGGTGAGCGAACCACGTGCTCAGTAAAGGAGTCGTATGCTGCTTGATATAATGAAATCTATATGCAGCAAAAACATTTATTTTCCTAACGGTGTACTAAGTACTGTAAGGAAGGATACTATAGTTGGCCGGGAAATCCAGATAGAGTATGGAAGGTATTTTGAAATACCTGTCTTGTCCCGGAAACCCAGAACGACTATAGGGAGTAATTAAATAATTTGTTTATTTAAAAAATGAAATTTACTTTTATTTCTCATAAGTGATAAATGGTATAAACTATTTAAAATTTCTTTTCATTAATCCTTTTCAAACATGTGATAGTACGGTGAATAAAATAGTACAATGAACAGTAGCTTAAAAATTATAGAAATTGTAAACATCCTTTCAATTCAGTAGTTTACGAAAATCCAAATCACCGGATAAATAATGCAGAAATTATTTCTATTTTAGGAATAATTTTCATAGTGTTCTTTTCCAATAAACACTAATTCTCAATCAGTTTGGTAAGCAAAATCAATACAATTTGGGTTCAGTAAACAGTATTTTATAACACAGTTCATGCTCCGTAAACAGTATTTCATATTGTAGTTCAGTGCAGGAGGACAGTATTCCGAAAAATTCATTTTTCAGTAAATGGTGAAAGGTTTTGAATAAACCTTTTTAGTTTAGGAATAATAAAATATTCATTTCGGAACATTTTCATTTTATAAAACACTTAAATCTCATATAACAGTAACAGTGGATGAAAAACCGTAGAAACAGTAGTAATCATATCTAGTACGAAATTTCCAAATATCCAAATAATGAATTAAATATTATAACAATTATTTCTATTTTAGAAATAATTTCCATGATTCTTTTTCCAGTAAACAGTGGTGTTTATTTCTTTCCGATAAACAGTAAACAGTACTTTTCTAGTTCAAAAATCAGTAAACCACAATACAGTACAGTAAATAGAAATCAGTAATTTCTCTTCAGTACATAGTAACGGTTCAGTAAAATAGTCAACAATAGTTCTAAGTTCAGTAACCATAAACCGTAATTCAATAAAATAGAACTTATAGTTCTCAGTTCGATAAAGCATAAAATAGTGAATCACAATCCAGTACTAATAAACAGTAATCCACAGTTTCAGTAAAACGTAAATCAGTGATTCACAGTATAGTATCAGTAAACAGTAAGTTGAGACTAGGCATCACCCTACATGGTATCATGCTATAATCGTCCACTAGGGACACAATATCGTCCACTCAAGGACACAGTACAGTAACAGTCTAAATCTATGGCCATAATCTAAGGTTGTCCCGGATACACTTGCCAGGTGGCACCGAGACCGCTGATGATTGGCGGTCAATCAGCTCACGTGAAAAATAACAATATGATAATGAGCATGAATATTGGGGCCTAAGTCTCAAAACAGTATAAAAAATCGTATCGTAGCCTTTATGGAATTTATGAAATAAATAAAATCATTAATTAGTTCCATAAAGGTATAAAATCATTTCTTTTCCATAAAATACCTTTAAGGAAATCCAAGAAATTAAATCATTTATTTAAATAATCATTTCCAAAAAAGTATTTATTTCTCATTCCAAATACAATGAAACAGTCCATAAATATTCATGTATTTAGTAAGAAAATATACATAAGTATTCCTTTTGAATATTTATCAGTTTATAAATTATAAGTAATTTCTCACTAAATCAAAATAATAAAACATGAATATTTAAATTTAGAAATTTTCTCATAAATTCCTGTTTTATGAGACATTGGTGTAAATAGTCTCCAATCATGTCATTTGACCCAAATTAATCATCTAAAATATTTATAATATTTTAGAATTTTTTGTTAAAATTTCGGCAGTATAACAGCTGCGGATTCCTAACCTCCTGCACTAAGAATACAGTATATAAATCCAGCTTTTAAACCACAATTCATGCATATTTCAAACCAAATCATATTCACAACATTTCCATAAAATATTTCTCAATAAAACATGCATTCATTATATCCTTACAACTCACACACTTCTCCCTTACCTGTCTCGCGAAACCGAACTTCCCGGTTGCGCCTACCGTAATCTTTAATACTCGGCTGCAAAATAATTTTATCAATAATTATCAATATTTTTGCTCTTAATTTTAAGATACTAACTTCCATAAAATGCAGCCACAATTGACACTGCACATGTACATCCAGTATTATTTAGACAGTGCTAAAACTAAACTTTCCCGTTTTAGCTCCTTTTTCGGTTCCGATTTCACCAACCTTTCTCTTTTGATTTCCACATTAATTTCCTACCATCAAACCATAAAATGCAGCATTAAATTATGCTCAAAAACCCCATGGCCGAAACCCCCTTCCATGGCATTTTCTCAGTTTTCAATCTTTTCTAAAATCTAATGTTTCCATGTTTCTTCTTTCATCTCAAGCTACCATTTCCTACCATTTTCATGCAACAAAATACATGGTTTCTATGAGATCTCAAAGTGTCCAAAACCCACAAATATGACACATTTTCATACAACCATTTTTAAGCAAATCTAATGCCATAGCCTTTTTCTACACCTTGAATATACTAAGATTACAATCTTAGAACAAATCAAAGCATGAAATTTTGGCATGAACATACCTTGAATGAATGCTTCTTGGAGTCCTTTCTCTTTTTTTTTTCTTCTTCTCTTGATGATTTAAAGGTAGCTACGGATAGAAGAGATGATGGGGATCATTTTTGGTAGAAATAGCTAAGTTGAAATTCTAAGTGTTTTAGGTGTTATGAGAGCTTGAAAGTTTTCTTTTCTTCTTAGCTATGGAGGTGGCGTGGGAGAGGTTGAAGAAGAACTGAAGAAGGGTCGGCTGCAGCTCTGTTTTTATTGCTGGAAATTTCTGGATAATGGCAAAATTACCATTTTGCCATTACTAAGTTGAAATATTTACGGTTTCATGCCATTATGCCTCTTTTTCATAAAAATTGTGTAAACAACCTCCAAAAATTATGATTCCAGCACCAAAATATCACATTTAATGTAACTTGATGAATAGAAGTGGTTTCGTTGCCGCGCGGTGTACCAATAATGAGAAATTACAATTTTACCCCTTACGAACCGCCTGCAAAAATTTTCGATCAAACTAACTTTTTTGTCAAATCTTTTGACACCATGATTTTCCTCTTTTTATGTTGTTTATCATGGTATTCTCACTTTATCCTAACTCATTTTATGATGAGTGAAATTATAGAAATATCCCTCGGGACATAACTGTCATTTTCTAATTTGTTTTTCCAAAATTCGTAAATTATTTCCAAAAATTCCAAAAATTATTCTTATGTCTCCAAATGGTTATTTAATATTTATTTTACCTTTTTGACACTCAAATAAATTTTTAACCTCAATAAAATAATAAAATCTCATGTGGGACCCACATATAATATTTAGTTAAATTCACTAAAAATTTTATTTTACACTATACAAATATTACAAAATATTATGTACAGTATAATAGAATCAGGTCTTACACCTATATAAGGTAGTTAATAAAACAGACAAGACTAAGGAACCCAATCTCTCATAAGCAAGTTCGTCAAAACCCCCTCACTAGATGCATCATATACTTTTTCCCTAACGATTTCATAACCAAAAATAGGACCATTATTTCTCTAAATTCTTCATGTATTTAAGAAACTTCCAATTATCACCCCTTTCACAGATACCTTAGAGCAAATTCCTAGTTATGTGAAGTTCATGAAGGACATTCTATTAAAGAAAAGAATTAGATGATTATGAAATAGTAGCCTTCATAGAAGGTTGTAGCACAATTATCCGACCAAGTTACCCTAGCATGCTCCAAGATCGAAAGAGCTTTACCATACCATGCACTATTGGTAATCAACTATTTCGTAAAGCCTTATGCTATATAGGAACTAATATAAATTTGATGTCGTTGTCCATTTACCATCGGCTAGGACAATAGTCACCCTACAATAGGCTGAAATATCCATCAAACATCCCAATGGGATTTCAAAATATGTGTTGGATAAATTTGATAAATCTATACTCCTTGCTAATTTTATTGTCTTAGATATATAGGAATATAGGAAAATGCCAATCATACTTGGTAAATTGTTCCCTACCACTGGTAGGACGTTTATGAAGTACAGAATGGGGAGTTGACTATGAGAATCTAAGATCAAGA
Organism: Heritiera fomes; assembly: GCA_032173925.1. Taxonomy (NCBI): domain Eukaryota; kingdom Viridiplantae; phylum Streptophyta; class Magnoliopsida; order Malvales; family Malvaceae; genus Heritiera; species Heritiera fomes. Next base: position 24,537,238 of record JAPDPM010000009.1, read on the forward strand.
AGTGACCTTCAATATCTTGGAATCTATGAAGTTTCCTAATGACTATAAGGATCGCTTTAGATTAGATGCAATAGAAAGAGATGTTAGTGAATATTTTGTTAGGATTTATCAGTAAACCCCTTAAAGACGTCCTTTGGTAAGCCCATAGATCATTATTTTGATAGTGAAGATGTTGTAAGTGTAGAATTAATTCAATACTCAGACACTTCTTCTTTGTTGAAGGTGTTTCAAATTGAAAACAAAGGGATCACATCTTCCTTAGCATTAGATATCCTCCCATATAAGGAAAAACCTCCAACCTTAGAGCTTAAGCCCTTTCCCCTTCACCTTAAATATTCTTATTTTGGTGAGTCCTCCATACCTTCAATCATTATAGCTACTACTCACACTAATGAACAAGAAAGAAGTTACTGAATTTTTTGAGAAAGCATCACAAAGTTATAGGTTGATCCTTAAATGATATTAAGGGTATTAGTTCTACAATCTATATACAGATTATTAAGGGTGTGAACAATGTTAGCCAAATAGAGAAAGACACTAGGATGCATGTGGTTTGGGAATGTGCTTATGTCCACGGGGGGTAGCTGAGTTTGCTATTAAGTAATTGGTGTGAACTTGTACAGTACTTTTTATAAAACTGGTCAGGTGTCCTGATGTGAATATGGTGCAAAGGGGTAAGAAAGGAATAAGGCATAAAGTAATATTAACAGAGCCTGGACAAGAATAAGAGCCAAGAAAATCCTCAAGCCTTGGAATGAAGGCCTATTTATAGGCAAGTAGGAAGAACTAAGATTGTGCTATGTCGCCATTTGGTGGAGTCTGATTGTCTGAGTAGAATTAGTTTGTCTTCAATCATGAGACTGGAGATAAAAAAACTAAGCAGCATTTGGGTAGGCTTATTTCACAAGGCTAGGCGTGGAAGTCCCTAGGCTAAGTCCATCCCTAACATTAAGTACCCCCTTAGGTAGAAATTGAGTATCAATTGTGGTACTGTCTTGTTGAAATTGCTTGAGTGGAACATTGTCTGGTTATCATGATCATCTCATCCTTGGCTTGTTTCCTTGTTGAAAAGGCTTTCAATTGTCATTCTTTACTAAGCTAATTTTTTCATTTTTAAGGTTGTGATGCCTTTGAACAAAATTTGATTTTTTTTTTGCATGAATAACTTTCCCTTCTTATTTTTCATCGTTCATTCTTTTGCTATGAGCTCTAACTTTGTCTGTTGTGAGCTCTAGCATAACTAGCTTTGAGTTGTTTATCTTTTCAACTTTGATGGCTACTATGACTTAACTTCTATCATGCTTCAAGCTTTATTCTTTAGCTTACTTTCTCATATGGTTTTGATCCATCACCTGCCTCGAGCCCTAGCTTGACAACTTTTGCTTTTGTAAGGACTTTGATTCCTTGTGCACTTTAAGCCCTAGCTTGATAGCTTTCACTCTTTTGAGAACTTAGATTTCTTGCATGCCTTGAGCCCTAGCTTGATAGCTTCTACTCTTTTGATGACTTAGAATCCATGCATGTATCAAGCCCTAGCTTGATAGCTGTAGACACCAAATTTTGTCCAAATTGATAGTTTTAAACTCAATCGGACCTTCAAAATCCAAAATAAAACATTGGGCTTCAAGGCCCATTAAAATGAGTAAATTTATTTTTATTAGTATTTTATTTGTATCTATTTGTTTTATTTTTATTATTATTATTTTTATATATTTGTTTTTATTTATTTGTTTTGTTATTATGTATATTATTATTGTTATCGTTTTTTTATCACATGGGTTTTATTATTATTATTATTATCATTACTGTTTTTATTATTATTATTATTATTATTATCGTCATCATCATCAGTCCTATTGTCACAATGAAGCATTAAATGCTTCGGGTCTACCAAATCTACCGGCCAGATCTGCCGGTTCCTTGCCCAGCCGCCGGCGCCGCAACCCCCCGGCAAAATCATCTTCCCCATCCTGTGAATCCCGCTTCAACAGAAACCTACTGATTCTGTGATTTCGAAAGGCTAGGGAAAGGCTCCAATGTCGTTTAAGAGGACCCAAAGCCAAGATTTTTCGGGGGGCTTCTTCTTCGGACAGAGAGGACCTCGAACAGAAAACCCTCTAGCCCTAGCCACCGTGACCCTCACCACCTCTGCCTCTGTCCAATACCCCGAAATTAGAAACACCATCCTCACCACCAAAACCCTAAACTACGAAGGCCCCCTTTCCCCCACAAACACAACATCACCCGGAACCAAAGAGAACCCTTGCCAGCGGAACCTCAACTCCGAACCCCTACCACAGCCCCATCCGACCATCACTATCCCTCACCTGCACAAAAAACCCAAACACCCACACACCAACAAAATCGCTACCAAAACCAAATCCGAGGACCCCGGATCTCAGATCTGAGATTTGACCCTCTAGTACCTGCAAAAAAAAAAGAAAAAGAAAACAAACCCACAACAGCAACCACAAAAAAAAAAAGAAAACAAAAAAAAGGGGGGAGAGGTTTCGGTGAAGCTCAGATCTGCGGGCTAGGGTGATTTTTTTGGTGAAACTAATGCTAGATTCGGGCTTAGGTGGCTAAAAGGAATCGAAAAGGGGTAGCTTTTTTCATTTTTGGCCATCGGCGGCGGTGGCCGGCGGAGGACGGCGGTCCGGCAACTGCCGGAAATCGCCCCAGGGGAGAGCCTTCAAAGGCTCTGAGATTTTTTTTTCTTTTTCGGTTGAAAATGAAAAACCAAAAAAAATATTAGCTTTATATAAAAAAAACGAACAACCCGCGCCTGGACCCGACCTGGGTCCAGGATCCGCGCGCCCGGCCCGGAGATTGTAAGATTCGCGCGCGACCCGTGACGCCTGACCCTACCCGTGTCGCGTCCGACCGGCCAAAGGAGAGAGAGATCCGCGCACAACCCGCCGCCCGACCCGATTCGACCCGTATCCGGCCCAGCACCTTGGGCCTGGCCATTTGGGCTCTTTTGAAGGTTTTTTTTGGGTTCCAAGCCCAAATCCATTTAGGTATTTCTTTTGTATATTTATTTATTTATTTAGTAATTATTTGTTTTGTCAGAAAAAATGTATTTTGATTAATTAGAAAATTGAAAATTAAAATTAAAAATTAAAAAATTAAAAAAAATTAAAAAATTAAAAAAAAAGAAGAAGAAGAAATACTATTATTATTATTATTTGTTATTTGTGTTTTTTTATCATTATTATTATTATTGTGCATTTATTATTGTTTTTATTGTTATTGTTATTATTATTATTATTATTATTATTGTTATTATTATTAGTGCTTGTTGTAAAATAAAAGTCTTGAAGATATTTCTTTTACTTGTATTTTCACTAATTATTATTAATAAAAAAATATATAAAATATATATATATATATATATATATATATATAAGGAAAAAAAACAAAGAAAAGGGAATCAAAGAAAATTAACAATAAATTTTATAAATATAATTAAATGAAGTCCGATGATGGGATGTCATGAAACTCACAAGTAGTGATTTCTTAACTGATCCCTAGGTGAGAGGAGTCATACTAAATGTTACCAGAGTATTGGGATACTTAGTATGATTTTTCAATAATTTATTTTTTATTAAAAATAAAAATAAATAAGTTTTTTAAAAAGAAAATTGAAAAAGGAAATTAATAATAAAAATTTAAATTTAATTAAATATTTGCCCGATGATGGGATGTTATGAAACTCACAAGTAGTGATTTCTTAACTGATCCCTAGGTGAGAAGAGTTGTACTAAATGTTACCAGAGTATTGGGATATTTAGTATGATTTTTCAATAATTTAAATTTTTATTAAAAAATAAAAATGAATAAGTTTTTTAAAAGAAAATAAGAAAAGGAAATAAATAATAAAATTTAAATTTAAGTAAATAAATCGCCCGATGATGGGATGTTATGAAACTCACAAGTAGTGATTTCTTAACTGATCCCTAGGTGAGAAGAGTTCACTAAGTGTTACCAGAGTATTGGGATACTTAGTGCAATTTTTCAATAATAAGAATTTTTATTTAAAATAAATAAGGAAATATTTATAAAAAAAATCAAAAAATTCATTTGCATAATTTATTAACTGTTTGCATCATATGCATTCATAATAATTTTTTAAACGAGTTTGAATCTTCTGATGATGAGATTCTATAGAACTCACAAGTAGTGATTCTTAAGAAATCTCTAGGTGAGGAAATTATCCGAAATGCTACCAGAGTATTGGGGTACTTCGGAATAATTTTCAATACAAAAGATTTTCACTTATTTCAAATAAAAAAATAAAACTTAAATGTTTCAAAATTAAAAAAGAATAAAATGATTGAAATAAAAAAGGAATTAATTTTAAATATTAAATTAAGACCATTTTATTAAAACAAAAAGGATAACACATGATTATTATGGTACCGTTTTTTAACGGGCGTCGTGGGGGTGCTAATCCTTCCCCATGCGTAACCGTACCCTCGAACCCGATTTTTGTTTTCGCATACCAAAAATTATCTTTTTAATAAAACTTAATTAATTTTGAGATTTTGTTAAAAAGATAAATATTTTAGGTGACCAATCACACCTGACAAAAAAGATTGGTGGCGACTCCCTTTTGTTTTTAAATGTTTTTCAAAATCGTCGAGCGCGAAGCCGTTACGACAGCTTGGCGACTCCACTGGGGACGCTTTTTGAGGGTCCAGCCATTTATTAATCATGTGTTATCCTAAGTTTTAATTTAAAGGTCTTAATTAATATTTAAATTTAATTTCTTTAATTTTAAATAATTTGTTGCATTTGTGTGAATAAGTTATTATGTTTATTTTATGACATTTTTTATCTTGTATATATTATTGCTAATAAATTATGGGGCATCTAGGATAGGGGTTATGGTATGATAAATGTTTGATGTGTTCCCTCATACACGCACTTGCACTTGCATTTGCATAACATGAGCCCTATACCCGGGTTCCGTCCTTCTTAGGAGGGAGTAGAGTACCTTTGCTCTCGTGAGGTAATCACCTCCGCATTGGCAAGCGAAATACTTCCACTCAAATTAGATCTTACTAGTCCAGTGTGGATGACAGTGAGGTATAATTTGGGAACCTTTAGATCTTCATATCCCAACCCAGCATGTAAAAGGCCTTAAGAAGCCGACCTTAGGTAGAGCCATGTCCAATTTTTGTAGAAATTATCCCAAAATTAGGACACGAGGGAATATTATTTGACCCCACTTATTGCATCAATAATAAAGGTACTATATGTTTTGGTTTTAATTGTATATAATTTCTGTAAAATAAAAGTAAAAAATATTTTTGGAAAAGATCTTGTAAAAAAAAAACCTCTTATTTTTGAAAAAATAAAGATATGTGATAGAAACAATAGAATAAATGTGGCTTTCTTTAAGAAATGCAAATAATTCTTCATTTTTTTAAAAGAGAGAATTTTTTTTGGAAATATAGGTTCATAAAAATAGGAACTAATAAAAATACATTCTCCGAAACAAGAGGAAGAAAAGGAGATTTATATATATTTGGTAATATAAAAGATGTTTTTATATTTACAAAAGCAAAAGAAAAAAGTTAGTTTCTTTCACCTTTTTTCTTTAAAAGAAAAATATGAAATGATAAAAGACACATAAAGTTTTCTTTTTATAATAAAAAATGAAAAACATGAAATAATTTGTTAGAAAAATGGTTGTGAAAAATAAGTTTTTTGCCTCTTTCATTAGAGATAATAAGAAGAAATTCAATTAGGTTTTTTTAATTAAATTTTCTTTATTCTTTATTATTCTTGGAAAAACCTCTTGGGATAAAGGAAAAAAAAGGGTAAAAAGAAAAGGATTGAAAAAGAGAATGTGTTCTTTCTGTTTTTTTAAAAAAAAAGAGAGAAGGGAGAATGGCAAAAAAATTGTAAAGTAAAAAAATCTTGATTTTAGGAGAAAGTTCATTAGGTTAGAAGGAAGGAAAAAAAAAGAAAAAAAAGAGAGTAGAAAAGATATATTTTATAGAATATAAATTATAAAAAAAAGAAAAAAGAAAAAAGAATAAAAAAAGGAAAAAAAAGGGTTAAGAGAGTTGCCTAGTGACAATAATGAGTGCAAATTGCAATCAAAAGAGAGGTGTCATTTTTTTTTTGATAATCATTTGGGCAATGTGCATATGAGAATAAATTTAGTAAATATGTTTTGCATTTTATTTCATCTCACATCATTCATCATTGCATCCATGCATCCATTGACATGTATGCATTATGTTTGATTAGGCCTATGTTCAAAAGAGTCTAATAACCTTAACATTTTGTTAAATTCCCTTGGAAGGTTGATCCTTGTCTTTATAAAGTGGTTCAACATGGAAGATGATCAAGCAAACCGAATGGACAAAATGGAACAAGACCAAAATGAGATAAAGGAATAGCTCTCTCGAATAATGCAAGAAATTAAGGGTATCCTAGAAGTGAAGGAGACTATGAAAGGGAGTCTTGTGCAAGGAAACAATCAAGTTCAAGCGCATGACAACCCAAAAGGGAACTTCCAGGGGCAAAGCTCTGGTAATGTGAATTTTCAGTCAATTCTTGGTCGAAAGGCAAATTTTTCCAATCCTATTGGTGTCCTTGAGTTAAAAGCTTCAAATGAAAATCCATCAAAAGTGGCTTGGGGTCCAGTTACAGAAAGAAGGTATAACCTTTTGGAAGAAATAATTCAAGCAATTAAAGGAAGGAATGAACTTTGCGATCCAAAGGAGCATTGCTTGGTGCCTGATGTGGTTATCCCACCAAAATTCAAAGTTCCAGAATTTGAAAAGTATGATGGAACCAAATGCCCTAAAACGCATTTAGCCACATATTGTCACAAGATGATTGGGCATGCTCATGATGAAAAGCTGGTTATTCACGTATTTCAAGATAGTTTGATTGGGGCAGCAGCTAATTGGTATTTTAAGTTGAAAAGAGGCCAAATTTATACATGGAGGGATCTGTCTCGAGCATTTTTAGAGCAATATAAATATTTGATGGAGATAGCTCCTGATCGTTTAACCCTCTAGAGCATGAGAAAGAACTTGAATGAAAGCTACAAAGAATATGCTCTTAGATGGAAAGAATTGGCATCACAAGTTCGACCACCACTTACAAATAGAGAAATGAACTCTCTGTTTGTAGATACTCTCCCTTCTCCATATTATGACAAGTTGATTGGCAATATTTTTTCGGATTTTGCAGATTTGTTGTTTTCTGTGGGTAGAATTGAAGATGGGATAAGAAAAGGGAAGATTGCAGATACTAGTACAAGGAATTATGGTGAGAAGGGATGGGACATCTTTAGTGAGCAAGTTCAAGAAGCAACTATTGAACGATCCGACAAGAGGAAATTCAATGTGATGCAAGGACCCTTCAGCAGTCATTCTCACCCTTTGCCACAATCCTTTTATCCTTACACTCCAGTATCCTATTCCCATTAGTTGTCACAGCCACGTTATCCTAACACCCCAGTCCCTTGTGCACAAGCCCCTCTGCCGCAGAAGCGCATTTTACCAAATGACCATGATGTTGATCTTGACCATCCTGAGACCAAGATGAGAAAAAGGGCTAAATTGTACCATTCAATCCCAATGTCCTATACAGACTTGTTCCCACTCCTTGTCCAAAGTTACAAGATTTTCACTGTTCATGCCAAACCTAGAAAGCCTCCTTACCCAAAATGGTATGACCCCAACACCAAATGTGACTACCATGATGGGATTGAAGGACATTCCATTGAAAATTGTACTGCATTTAAGGATAAGGTGCAAGCTTTGATTGACGCAGATCCAACGAAATTCAGGGAACTTGTCTGTGGCTATCATCATCAAGGGAAAAAGACCTAAAGATCAATGGTTCAAGGGATAACATGTCTTGCAATGGGAAACTTTTGTTTATGCTTTGTACATATTTTTCATTTCAACATCACTTCTAAAGATGTGAATTGGAGTTGACCAAGTATTTCATGAGTTTGTAAATATTTATATTTGAAATTTTTAGATTTCTTTTAAATTGTGCTTTTAAGGTTCAAAAAAAAAACAAAAACAAAAAAATGAAAAAATGGTAATTGGGCATTTCTTTTGAAAATAAGAGCCTTTATAATTGCCAACAAAAAAAAATAAAAGAAGAGGACATAACAAAGTCTCTAGAGAATTGGTGATCGTTATTCCAGCAAATACATTCTGTTCGAACAATTTCTTTCTTTCAAAATCACAAGTTGGAACTTCATGGACCTTTATTTTTCACTTAGTCATGGTGAGATTTTGAGGAAAGATGACCTTTATCTTGGCTAATAAAATGATTTGTTTGTTAAAACCTTTTTGTCAGGATTCCTTGATGATCAAATAAGTGACACTCTTTTAGATTTGGACTTTGGTAGTTTAATAATTGTCAAGATTATGCTAAAATCATCCAAACTTCTTTGAAAAACCATGGGTCCTAAATTCCTTGGCTAGCCTTTTCGACCTGTTGCTTGAAGCACGCAAACAAAAGACATGGTAAATAAAGTGCCTTAAGCCTTTAAAACATCCCAAATACTAGAGTATTTCTTCCCTTTTCTCTCGGTGCAGATACTACGACCAACATATGGTCAAAATGAAATCTTCAAACATGATATTCATTGGTCTATGAGGCATTATCTATGGATTTGCATCATTGTCATGGAAAGATTGATGCATGGGGTGCAAGACATTCTAAAAAAAAAGAGAAAAAGAAAAAAGAAAAAAGAAAAAGAAAATTGATTGTGACATCATGCACTTAAGATATTCGGATGATTCCGAACAAGAAAGAAAAATTCATTCAAAAAAAAAAGAAAAAGAAAAAAAAACAAAAAGTCCAAGAAGCCCAATCCAAAAAAAATGAAAAAAGAAAACATAAAAATAAAGCTTTTTTACCCTTTTGATTCAAGGAATAACTCTTCAATTTAAGTGGTCATGTTTGAAATGACAAATGGCCATATTTCGTTATCCATTCAAAAAATTTGTAAATTTATCTATTTGCTACCCCTTTTGAGCTTGATGAATATTTTTTTATTAACCCTAATCAAGGATCACCCTCTACATTGAGGGGCAAGTGCAAAAAATAGAAAATAGAAAAAGAAGAAAGATCTTTTCAAAGAATATGAATGATCCAGCCTCAGTTTCTAATTGAAAAAAAGAAGATCATTATGATGAGGGGCAAGTCCGAATTAAATTGACTTTCAATAATTTTGGACTTAAAAAAAAAAGAGAAAAAAGAAAAATGGAGAAATAAAATGACAGAAAAAGTGAGACTTGATAGCGAAAGAAAAGTCTTAAAGTGAATCCTTCAATCATATTAAATGATCCTTGGTTTGATCACCTTCAAACACATTTTTGGGCCTTTTTATCCATTCTTTCAAAACCCCGAACCTTGGCCTACATTACATACCTTAGAAAGTCCATTTCGATCAAGCTTGGATACTTAAATTGAAGAGATTGTTCCTTGAAGAGTCATAAAATCTATGAGGCACTTATCTCATTTTTTTGCCAATATTATCCTTTGATAACCCTTACACTCCTTTCAAATGAATTTTGAATTTTTAAGTGCATGATGAAACAATCCCAAAAAAAAAAAAGGAATGAGACTCTAGGGTGAAAACCCCAAAAGGGGCAGTCTAGAGCAAAAGTGAGAACTCTTCTAGATCATTCATGGTGTTGTTAATGCCACAACAGAAACGGCATTAAGAAAGTCATTTTGAACCAACCAATGAGCATCCCAAACTATGAAGATATTCAAGAATGCCCTTTTGAGAGCCATTAAAAGGATTGGTACCAAGATTGAAGCTTTTGTCTCCTCCCAAAATAACATGCCAAAAATTTGAGCCTATCGTAGCTAGTCTTGACAAATATCAGAATACCTCATTTGAAAATTAAAAGAGTGTCAGTTTTGATTGCACTTTAAAATGAATCTTTTCACAAAAAAATCATTTCAAGGAATCTAGTGTTTTTAAAATAATTTAAACTTTCTTTTGTGAGCCTAGATGAAGGGACACCCATCCCTTTTCTCATCAAATGGCAGCTATCCTTCCCAAACCAAAACCTTGGTATGTGAACTCACTCAATTAAGTTGATGAGAATAACTTACCATTTTCCTCCATATGCATCCAAATAGTGATCACCAATTTTTAAGAGAGTTGAATGTTAAATATATTGTATAATTGTGGGTCTTCGGTTCAACTTCCTTTGACTAGAGTATGGGGTAATCTGTAAAATTGAAAAGTTTTGACTGGATAAACATTTTTGGATAATGAAATCATTTATACCCCTCAAATGAAAAATGGAAAGGTTGTTTTACAGGAAATAATAAACTCCTTGTGATTTCTTTGGGGCAATTTTGTTCTATTTTGAGGGAGAAATTTGATAATTATGGTGGGGCAATGAACTTCTTTTGCCTTTTTGGGGCAATTCTCATTAAGAAAAATTTTGAGGGTGTTTCAAAATAATAGTAAAAAGGAATGTGATGATCAGGGCAACTCCTGAAGAAGAATAGAACTTCATGGAATAAAAAAATTTTGTTGACAAAGGGATCAAATAGAAAATTCTTGGATCATTGTGTTTGCATCTTTATAGTGCAAATTGGCATTTTCATAAGACATTTGAATTTGCATTTGGACAAATGTTGTTTGCATTGGCATCACGATAGCTGATCATTCACTGAAATAAAATTGCATTTGCATCATCAATCATTGCATTTGTCAATGTTGAAAAAAAAAGAGAGAAAGGGAAGATAGGAGTTTTGTATGAGAAGAAAATGAAAATTGAAAAAAGGAAAAGAAAAGTGTGTGAAAGAGAGGAGTTTCTTTTTAAAAATGACAAGAATATCAAAATGTAGCTTGAAAAAAAAAAGAAAAAAAAAAGAGAGATACTTCTTTTATTTTAAGAGAACAAAGGAAAGAACTAGCAAGGAGAATAAGAGTCAAACAAAAAACAGAAAATGAGATGAGTTTAATGAGGTTTTGAGAATATGAGAGATAAAATGGAAAGTTTCAAAATTTTGAGAATTTGAAAAAAAAAAAAACTTGAGATGAGATATTAAAGAATTGATAAAGGAAACTACAGAATCATGAATCTTCAAAAAAAATAATTGCAATCTTGATATTAGATGGGATTTAAGCCCAGTAAAGTTGGCACCCAAGATGAATTTAAGCCCAACGTAGCTGGCACCTAGATGAAGTTTAAGCCCGATATAGTTGGCACCGTTGTGTGGTCATAAGCCCAATGAAATCGGCACATAATTAGAGATGAATTTAAGCCTAGTAAAGTTGGCACCCAAGATGAATTTAAGCCCAACGTAGCTGGCACCTAGATGAAGTTTAAGCCCGATATAGTGTTGTGTGGTCATAAGCCCAATGAAATCGCAATAATAAGAGATGAATTTAAGCCCAATAAAGTTGGCACCCAAGATGAATTTAAGCCCAACGTAGCTGGCACCTAGATGAAGTTTAAGCCCGATATAGTTGGCACCGTTGTGTGGTCATAAGCCCAATGAAATCGGCACATAATTAGAGGAGATTGTTAAGCCCAATAAAGTTGGCACCCAAGATGTTTAAGCCCAACGTAGCTGGCACCAAGATAAATTTAAGCCCGATGTAGTTGGCACTGTTGTGTGGTCATAAGCCCAATGAAATCGGCACATAATTAGAGGAGATTGTTAAGCCCAGTAAAGTTGGCACCCAAGATGAATTTAAGCCCAACGTAGCTGGCACCTAGATGAAGTTTAAGCCCGATATAGCTGGCACCGTTGTGTGGTCATAAGCCCAATGAAATCGGCACATAATTAGAGGAGATTTAAGCCCAGTAAAGTTGGCACCCAAAATGAAAATTTAAGCCCAACGTAGCTGGCACCAAGATAAATTTAATCCCGATGTAGTTGGCACCGTCGTGTGGTATTAAGCCTAATGAAATCGGCACATAATTAGAGGAGATTGTTAAGCCCAGTAAAGTTGGCACCCAAAATGAAAATTTAAGCCTAACGTAGCTGGCACCTAGATGATGTCTAAGCCTGATGTAGTTGGCACCGTTGTGTGGTATTAAGCCCAATGAAATCGGCACATAATTAGAGGAGATTGTTAAGCCCCGTAAAGTTGGCACCCAAAATGAAAATTTAAGCCCAACGTAGCTGGCACCTAGATGATGTCTAAGCCCGATGTAGTTGGCACCGTTGTGTGGTATTAAGCCCAATAAAATCGGCACATAATTAGAGGAGATTGTTAAGCCCAGTAAAGTTGGCACCCAAGATGAAAATTTAAGCCCAATGTAGCTGGCACCTAGATGATGTCTAAGCCCGATGTAGTTGGCACCATTGTGTGGTATTAAGCTCAATGAAATCGGCACATAATTAGAGGAGATTGTTAAGCCCAGTAAAGTTGGCACCCAAAATGAAAATTTAAGCCCAACGTAGCTGGCACCTAGATGAAGTCTAAGCCCGATGTAGTTGGCACCGTTGTGTGGTATTAAGCCCAATGAAATCGGCACATAATTAGAGGAGATTGTTAAGCCCAGTAAAGTTGGCACCCAAAATGAAAATTTAAGCCCAATGTAGCTGGCACCTAGATGATGTCTAAGCCCGATGCAGTTGGTACCGTTATGTGGTATTAAGCCCAATGAAATCGGCACAAAGTTGAAAATTTAAGCCCAGTAAAACTGGCACCCAAGATGAATTTAAGCCCAACGTAACTGGCACCTAGATGATGTCTAAGCCCGATGCAGTTGGCACCGTTGTGTGGTATTAAGCCTAATGAAATCGGCACATAATTAGAGGAGATTTAAGCCCAGCAAAGTTGGCACCCAAGATGAATTTAAGCCCAACGTAGCTGGCACCCAGATGATGTCTAAGCCCGATGTAGTTGGCATCGTTGTGTGGTATTAAGCCCAATGAAATCGGCACATAATTAGAGGAGATTTAAGCCCAGTAAAGTTGGCACCCAAGATGAATTTAAGCCCAACGTAACTAGCACCCAGATGATGTCTAAGCCCGATGTAGTTGGCACCGTTGTGTGGTATTAAGCCCAATGAAATCGGAACACTATGAGATGAAATTTTAAGCCCAATTCAACTGGCACCAAAATTTTGAACCTAATTAACTGGATGCATGATTTTCAAGGTACGAAATGATTTCCAAGTCCCCGGTAACAATCATTTAAATTTAAAGTTTCATTGCCTCTACTGCAAGAGGAGCACATTCCAGGAATTTAAAGTTTCATCGCCTCTGCTGCAAGAGGTGCATATTTCAAAAAAGAAAAAAGAAAAGAAAGAATGTTAAAGTTTCATCACCTCTGCTGCAAGAGGTGCATATTTCAAAAAAGAAAAGAAAAGAAAAGAAAAGAAAGAATGTTAAAGTTTCATCGCCTCTGCTGCAAGAGGAGCTTTCTCGAAAAAAAGAAAAAAGAAAAAACAAAACAAACTATTAATTTTAAGTTTCATCGCCTCTGCTGCAAGAGGAGCACATTTCCAGAAAAAAATTTTAAGTTTCATCGCCTCTGCTGCAAGAGGAGCACCTTTCAGAAAAAAAAAGGGGAATTTAAAGTTTCATCGCCTCTGCTGCAAGAGGAGCACATTACCAAAAAAAAATTTTAAGTTTCATCGCCTCTGCTGCAAGAGGAGCACCTTTCAGAAAAAAAGAGAGGGGAATTTAAAGTTTCATCGCCTCTGCTGCAAGAGGAGCACATTTCCAAAAAAAAATTTTAAGTTTCATCGCCTCTGCTGCAAGAGGAGCACCTTTCAGAAAAAAAAAGGGGAATTTAATGTTTCATCGCCTCTGCTGCAAGAGGAGCACATTTCAAAAAAAAATTTTAAGTTTCATCGCCCCTGCTGCAAGAGGAGCACCTTTCAGAAAAAAAAAGGGGGGAATTTAAAGTTTCATCGCCTCTGCTGCAAGAGGAGCACATTTCCAAAAAAAAAAATTTTAAGTTTCATCGCCTCTGCTGCAAGAGGAGCACCTTTCAGAAAAAAAAAGGGGAATTTAAAGTTTCATCGCCTCTGCTGCAAGAGGAGCACATTTTCCAGAAAAAGAATTTAAAGTTTCATCGCCTCTGCTGCAAGAGGAGCACATTTTCAGAAAAAAAGGAATTTAAAGTTTAATCGCCTCTGCTGCAAGATGAGCACATTTCCAGGATGAATTTAAAGTTTCATCGCCTCTGCTGCAAGAGGAGCACATTTTTAGGAAGAATTTTACAATTTCGCTACTTTTGTTGTAAGAAAAACACCAAAACAAAAAAAGAGAGAGAAAAGAAGAAAAAAAAGAGAGAAGAAAAGAAGAAAAAAGAAAAAGAAGAAAGGCAAAAACAAAAAAAAAAGAGAGAGAGAGAAGGAAAAGGATTAGGTGTTGAGTTGGACAAAATTGTTGTCTATTGTCTTTGCTCTATTCCTGATACTCAGCAATGAGCAAAGAGGGGCAGCTGTAGACACCAAATTTTGTCCAAATTGATAGTTTTAAACTCAATCGGACCTTCAAAATCCAAAATAAAACATTGGGCTTCAAGGCCCATTAAAATGAGTAAATTTATTTTTATTAGTATTTTATTTGTATCTATTTGTTTTATTTTTATTATTTTGTTTTTGTTTTCATTTTTATTATTATTATTTTTATATATTTGTTTTTATTTATTTGTTTTGTTATTATGTATATGATTATTGTTATTGTTTTTTTATCACATGGGTTTTATTATTATTATTATTATCATTACTGTTTTTATTATTATTATTATTATTATTATCTTTTCTTTTATTATTATTATTATTATTATTATTATTATTATTATTATTATTATTATTATTATTATTATTATTATCGTCATCATCATCAGTCCTATTGTCACAGTGAAGCATTAAATGCTTCGGGTCTACCAAATCTACCGGCCAGATCTGCCGATTCCCTGCCCAGCCGCCGACGTCGCAACCCCCCGGCAAAATCATCTTCCCCATCCCGTGAATCCCGCTTCAACAGAAACCTACTGATTCTGTGATTTCGAAAGGCTAGGGAAAGGCTCCAATGTCGTTTAAGAGGACCCAAAGCCAAGATTTTTCGGGGGGCTTCTTCTTCGGACAGAGAGGACCTCGAACAGAAAACCCTCTAGCCCTAGCCACCGTGACCCTCACCACCTCTGCCTCTGTCCAATACCCCGAAATCAGAAACACCATCCTCACCACCAAAACCCTAAACTACGAAGGCCCCCTTTCCCCCACAAACACAACATCACCCGGAACCAAAGAGAACCCTTGCCAGTGGAACCTCAACTCCGAACCCCTACCACAGCCCCATCCGACCATCACTATCCCTCACCTGCACAAAAAACCCAAACACCCACACACCAACAAAATCGCTACCAAAACCAAATCCGATGACCCCGGATCTCAGATCTGAGATTTGACCCTCTAGTACCTGCAAAAAAAAAAAAGAAAAAGAAAACAACCCCACAACAGCAACCACAAAAAAAAAAAGAAAACAAAAAAAGGGGGGAGAGGTTTCGGTGAAGCTCAGATCTGCGGGCTAGGGTGATTTTTTGGTGAAACTAATGCTAGATTCGGGCTTAGGTGGCTAAGAGGAATCGAAAAGGGGTAGCTTTTTTCATTTTTGGCCATCGGCGGCGGTGGCCGGCGGCGGCCGAAGCGGCGGAGGACGGCGGTCTGGCAGCTGCCGGAAATCGCCCCAGGGGAGAGCCTTCAAAGGCTCTGAGATTTTTTTTTCTTTTTCGGTTGAAAATGAAAAACCAAAAAAATATTAGCTTTATATAAAAAAAAACGAACGACCCGCGCCTGGACCCGACTCGGGTCCAGGATCCGCGTGCTCGGCCCGGAGATTGGAAGATTCGCGCGCGACCCGTGACGCCTGACCCTACCCGTGTCGCGTCCGACCGGCCAAAGGAGAGAGAGATCCGCGCACGACCCGCCGCCCGACCCGATTCGACCCGTATCCGGCCCAGCACCTTGGGCCTGGCCATTTGGGCTCTTTTGAAGGTTTTTTTTGGGTTCCAAGCCCAAATCCATTTAGTTATTTCTTTTGTATATTTATTTATTTATTTAGTAATTATTTGTTTTGTCAGAAAAAATGTATTTTGATTAATTAGAAAATTGAAAATTAAAATTAAAAATTAAAAAATTAATAAAATTAAAAAATTAAAAAAAAAGAAGAAGAAGAAATACTATTATTATTATTATTTGTTATTTGTGTTTTTTTATCATTATTATTATTATTGTGCATTTATTATTGTTTTTATTGTTATTGTTATTATTATTATTATTATTATTGTTATTATTATTAGTGCTTGTTGTAAAATAAAAGTCTTGAAGATATTTCTTTTACTTGTATTTTCACTAATTATTATTAATAAAAAAATATATAAAATATATATAAGGAAAAAAAACAAAGAAAAGGGAATCAAAGAAAATTAACAATAAATTTTATAAATATAATTAAATGAAGTCCGATGATGGGATGTCATGAAACTCACAAGTAGTGATTTCTTAACTGATCCCTAGGTGAGAGGAGTCATACTAAATGTTACCAGAGTATTGGGATACTTAGTATGATTTTTCAATAATTTATTTTTTATTAAAAATAAAAATAAATAAGTTTTTTAAAAAGAAAATTGAAAAAGGAAATTAATAATAAAAATTTAAATTTAATTAAATATTTGCCCGATGATGGGATGTTATGAAACTCACAAGTAGTGATTTCTTAACTGATCCCTAGGTGAGAAGAGTTGTACTAAATGTTACCAGAGTATTGGGATATTTAGTATGATTTTTCAATAATTTAAATTTTTATTAAAAAATAAAAATGAATAAGTTTTTTAAAAGAAAATAAGAAAAGGAAATAAATAATAAAATTTAAATTTAAGTAAACAAATCGCCCGATGATGGGATGTTATGAAACTCACAAGTAGTGATTTCTTAACTGATCCCTAGGTGAGAAGAGTTCACTAAGTGTTACCAAAGTATTGGGATACTTAGTGCAATTTTTCAATAATAAGAATTTTTATTTAAAATAAATAAGGAAATATTTATAAAAAAAATAAAAAAATTCATTTGCATCATTTATTAACTGTTTGCATCATATGCATTCATAATAATTTTTGAAACGAGTGTGAATCTTCTGATGATGAGATTCTATAGAACTCACAAGTAGTGATTCTTAAGAAATCTCTAGGTGAGGAAATTATCCGAAATGCTACCAGAGTATTGGGGTACTTCGGAATAATTTTCAATACAAAAGATTTTCACTTATTTCAAATAAAAAAATAAAACTTAAATGTTTCAAAATTAAAAAAGAATAAAAAGATTGAAATAAAAAAGGAATTAATTTTAAATATTAAATTAAGACCATTTTATTAAAACAAAAAGGATAACACATGATTATTATGGTACCGTTTTTTAACGGGCGTCGTGGGGGTGCTAATCCTTCCCCATGCGTAACCGTACCCCCGAACCCGATTTTAGTTTTCGCATACCAAAAATTATCTTTTTAATAAAACTTAATTAATTTTGAGATTTTGTTAAAAAGATAAATATTTTAGGTGATCAATCACACCTGACAAAAAAGATTGGTGGCGACTCCCTTTTGTTTTTAAATGTTTTTCAAAATCGTCGAGCGCGAAGCCGTTACGACAATAGCTTTTGGTCTTTTAAGGATTTTGTAATGATCTGTAATCCACAGTAATTATCCATATTCATACACATAGTAAGATAGTTGGGTTGTCTGCGATTCTTTATCACACTCACTTTCAACAGTAAATCACTTTTTACATAAAATCATATCTATAGCTGATATAAATATTTACAACAAAATATTGTTTACAGTATCTTTCACATGTTCTACATCCGTTGTACATGAATTATACAATCGTAGTACTGTACATAATACGTTTGAACATATAAAAGAAATAAAATATACCTCCATGATCTGATCAAAGTTGCCTCGGGGTACTATAGTGCAGCCAAAATCCGTGGAATGGTATATCAATGTATCACTGCAGATAATCTGTAGAGTGGAAAAATAAGAGGTGAGCTAACGTGCTGAGTAAGAGAATCGTATGCAAGACTGATACTATGAAATCTATATGCTTAAAACATTTAATTCCTAACAGTGCATGAAGGTATAAATCATGAAGGATACTATAGTCGACTAGGAAACTGGATGGAGTCTGGGAGGTATTTTAGAATACCTGTCATGTCCCGGCCTCTAGAAGTGACTATAGGGAGTAATCAATTGCATGTGATATATATAAACCTTTAAATCACTTAAAAACACCTTATGCATTTTCCCAAGTGTATATATATATATATATATATATATATATATATATATATATATCACAATATATAATCACTTTAATTAAAACATTGTAGTAATCAGTTTAGTATAGAATTCAATAAACAATATAGTAACAGTTAAAATTCCACAGTACAGTTAATATTTAAATCATTCACCTCGGTACTAGTAAGCATTTCAGTTCAATAAACAGTATAGCATAGTGGAGACCAAGCAACACCAAATGAATATCATGCTATAACAGTATCCCAAGAAAGGAGAAACAGTAGTAGTACGACATATGACCGTAGTCATAGTGGTCCACAGTGTACACTTGCCAAGTGACAACTATGGAAGCTGAAGACTTAGCAGGTCTATCAGCAACAGTAATAGTAACACGTGACATGTGAGCATGATACGGGGCCTAACAATATCAAAACAATTTATGTACAATAGAAACATCATTGATGAAATCAATTTCAATAATAATATCTTTAATCAATCCATAAATAAATGTATTGAAAAATTTATTCAGTTCAGGAATAAAAATTCATATAATATTCACACTTCAATATTCTTTTCTGAAAATGTTCTATTTATCTGTAGAACAGTAATAACTATATGCTGGTACCTTCACGTAATTAAAATTCATTAACATTTAGGAACCTTAAAGATAATTTCATAGAATTTCTAGAATTTTTGGTAGAATAACGACTATTTCTAACCTGGCTCTTATGCATTGAAAATACAGTATATAAACCAACTAGTGTCCACAATTTCACCAATTCCAAAGCAATTGATTTCTAAATCACTTCATAAAATTTATTTAAGCCAAAACATGCATTCACAATATCCTTAAGCTTACACACTCATCCCTTACATGTCTATTCCAGTCGATATAGCCGATAGCACCACTCGCAAATTAACACTCTCGAGCTGCAGAACATTATGCCAATCACCATTATTCACCATATTTCAATTTCTAATAAATTTTTCTTCATCAAATTCTACCACATTGTTTGTAGAAAATATTAAACCAGTCTAATTTATACCTGTGCTAAAACACATTTCGCTTAATTTAACTTCGATTTAAATTTCGACTTTACTAATAGTCTCCTCTTAATTTCTACAATCTTATGGCATCAAGAATTCATCAATTTGAACAACATTTTCCTTTCCCCTTAGCTGGGCCGAATTCAACAAGGCATGAATTTCTTGGTTTTTCAAAAATCTAACACCTAAATCATGCTTAATCATGCTTTTTCAATCATTTGGCATCATTTTTATGCATCAAACTACATGAATCCATAAACTTCCATTAATGGCCAAAACCCTAGGGACACAAATAAGTGGGATTTAATCCAAATGAAGGCTAGAGTCATACTTAGAAACCTTGATTTCATCATTTAGCAACCTTAAATCATGAAAGAAATGATAGCATGAAAATGTCTCACCTTGGCCGAAAATTGTGGAAGCTCTTTTCATCCTGATTTAATCCACTTTACAATGAAATATAGATATGGGTGAGTTGTGGATTGAATTTTAGGTAGGGTTGTAGAACAAATTTTCCTGATTTAATGTAGTTTTGTTTTTGGCCAAATGATTTAATGTAGTTTAGGTACTGTTTTTGTTGAGTTTTATTTTTCTCTAAGCTTTGGCTATGGTGATACTATCTTGAGGTTGAAGATGAGAGGAATAGATGGCCGGCTGGTTCATGTAGAAAAACTTAGAAGCTTCTTGATATGGCAAAATGACCAAAATGCCCTTGATTTTAAGAAATTTGGATAATTTTACCCTTAAACTTCCGAAATTTTTCTAACTATCCAATTTAACTCCTAAATATTTTATTTCATTACTAAATATTATTATTAAACATAATTTAATGAATGATTGTGGTTTTATTAAGGTTTGACTGACCTTGAGGTTGAAATTACGAAAATACCCCTACTGGGCTAGTCACGTAAATATTTCAAATCACCACCGATTTAGTCTACTATTGACATAGCCTAGAACTTATTTATACGTTGATTATCATACTTTAGTCAGTAGGTCAAAAGTCAATTTAGTTTGATCGTTATTTACAAAAGTTCAACCGAGCTGTCTTTAATCGTCATTTTTTAAATTGTTGGCACACTTCCCAAAAATAATCTGCATAGAGTATTTTGAATTCCAAATTCTTATCATAAGCTTATTGGACCTCCTGTACAGTATCTGTCTCGTCTCATGTTCATCCAAGCACTGTAGAGCTTGTGGGGCCCACCGTACTGTATTTGATTGTACCTGCAAAATACATAGGAATTGAACAGTGGTGAGTATCCCTACATGTACAACAGTGCCAGAATAGATGGCTGTCACAGATTTGGATTTATTGCATGCCTCATGCTCTAGAATGATTGCTTCCACTCTTTGGAGGACATAGATAGATTTACATGCCTTGAGCTCTAGCATAATAGTTTCTACTTTCATGAGGACTTAAATAGATTCACATGCCTCAAGCTCTAGCATAATCTCTTCTACTCTTTGAAGACTTAGAAGGATTTTGGCCAAGGGGATGTCACATCTTTATCTTTTACATTCTTGAACATTGTCATATCAAGCCCAATGTATTCAAGATTGATCGAGGGAATGTCACATCCTTAGTGTCCATGGGCTTTCATTTTATACTTTTAAGATTGGTCAAGGGATTGTTACCGACTTACCTTATAGACTAACACTTTGATGTGTTTTTGAATCGGCTAAGAGCATGTTACTTCTTTACCTTCTGTAAACTTGAGCTTTATCATACTCAATCATGGCTAAGGGGATACGACATCATTGCCATCCGCAAACTTGAACTTATCATACTCTATCATGGTTAAGGGATGCTACATCTTTTCCATCAATAAACTTGAGCTTATCATGCTCAATAATGGCTAACGGGATACTGCATCCTTGCCATATGTAAACTTAAGCTTATCATGCTCACTCATGGCTAAGAGGACACTACATACTTACCATTTGTAATCCTGAGCTTATCATGCTTAATCATGGCCAAGGGGATGCTACATCCTTGTTGTTGGTTTTGACTAAGCATGTTTTAGGTTCATGCTCAATCAATAACAAAACATACATCACATGTATAATGTAGTGGAAACATAATTAAACATACGATGCCCGAAACCATCCACAAGATCATACTTAATAACCAAATAGAAATCATTTATGTCATCATCATAGTAATCATGGATTTTAAAAGATTCATACCTTGATTCTTGAATTTTATAATCCATGAATTTGGCTCCAAGATGATTCCATACAAGTTCTTGGTTTTGTCAAACCAAAGTTGTTTAAGTGCTCAACCTCTAATGGTGATCCACACGAGCAATGCATGAACCATTAGTAAGTAGAATTAGGTTATGGTTGTTGGTATACTAATAGCTTGAGTTTCTTGAAACTCACCACTAGGAAATATCAAGAACAAGTTTTTATTTACACAAAGAGAATAGGGGTGGCTACTACAGGGTTTCTATCAAAACAATTTTGACAACACTTTTCTAAGGCATTACCAAAACCTAATTATTCAATATTAAGTTTATTAAAAACTGCAATTAAAGCCTAAGAGGTATCACAAATACCAAAGGACCTTCCTCTTGCTTTGATTGTTGCATATCACAGGGATTCATAGATATTCTTTGCCACAATTTCCACAAGGTTTCTCTCTCCTCTTGTCACATCTCCTTAGTAATAGAGTGTATGTGCCACCAACTTCCCAAAGTGGCATCAAGTCTACGTGGTTGGCCATAACAAGGATTATATAGCCTAGGGATTTCTTAATTTAATCTGACTAGGTTTTGAACTTAAAATATAATTATTTTACTTAAGGCCCAAGTCTTCATTAAAACATTTAATTGACCCATAGTCTATGACCCAATTAAACTCCTTTTAATTAAATTAGCCCAATGTATGCTTTATTAATTAAAAGATGGGCTTTAGTCATTTATTAAACTTTTTAATTAAATTTTCTTGACTAAACCTATTTTAGGCAAGCCCATTAATTTTTTTAATTAATAATTGGACCAATGAATTTAATTAAACCCCTAAACTAAATACACTATAGTTAAATGTGGGCCTTTATGCCCAAAACTTTACTGTGTTTGAACTTATTTCTATGTTTCCATGTTGCTATTTGTTATTGCTATGTTGTTGTTGACCTTTGGCTTATGAGTTGAAGACTTGGTGTTTAGGGTTTCATATTGTTGCTATCAAGTTGTACATGACTTTGAATTATTTTCTAATCAAATGTCTTGAATGGATTTGAATTTTGGGATTCTTGATGAATGTTATGGGTTCTTTGGGTTCTAAGCTGGGTATTGTGAATTTGCTTTTTGGGAAGTAACTAATTCTAGACTAAGGCTAAATCTAGGTTTTGTGGTTCTCTGTTATTGTTTGAGTTTCTCAGTCCTGATTGAGATACCCTTGATTGATGATCTTGCTTTGTTTTTATAAACCTAGAATCTGTGTTCATGTAGGATTCGAAGTTCTTTTCCTGATTTATCCTATTTTTACCTATTAGCTTTTACTAATTCATTTCGAAGTAGAGCTTGATGATGATAATGTTTCTAAGGTCTCTTTGAATTTCAACAGGAATTTGTTTCCGCAAATTTTCATTTTCTAATTTTTTTTCTCTTTTTTTTTTCATTTTCTGAATTTTTTTATTTTTGCTATTTTTTCTTTTTTTTTCTGATTTTTTTTATCTTAAAAATTAAATAATTGTCATCATCATCATCAAATATAGGATAAGCTATATGAACTAATACATAAACTCGCCTTATGTCGTTAGCATAAATTTTCCTCCCCATTCATTCTTATCTAAAAAAATTAAAATAGTTATCCTAAAAATAATCAAATAATAATCCTACTGCTACCCTAATATTAATTCTAATCAAATCCTAAAACTAAGTTATGTAAAATAAATTTAATCTTAAAATTATACTACTTTATTAACCTAAAAGCAATATCTTCTAACATAAAAAATTTAAAAAAAATCATCCTAATGTTACATAATTCGAATGTTAATCACAATAATCAATTAAACTATTCTAATTTGCAACTAAGCCTATTAATTGAATTAAACCAACTAATTGCATATCTAATCTAATTAATCAAATTAATTTTAACTTATGGCTCTACAAATTAAGACTTCGAATAAAATAAAATGTCTGTAGAAGACACAAGATTGATGTCACTATTAGAAAGAGAGGGAAGAGAAACTCCTTGAGAAGGTGGGAATCAAGAGAAGGGTACAGAATACAAAGTAAGCAAGATAAAAGAAGAAATAGAGCAATTTCAGATGGGGTAGCAAAAGAGCCATGGAAAATGTGTTCTCTCGTTCGAACAAGCTAAGGGCTAATTTAGATAGATGATGCGATTAGTTTTGATTGATTTTAGTAAAATTGAAAACAATGATAACAGTAAAATTAGCATCAACCATTAATGTTTGGATTCAATCGTATTAATAAAAATGAAATAAATGATAAAATGATGATTAAAAATATTAAATATTAAAATGTAAAATAAAAAAGTAAAATTGTAAATGTGGCAAGGTGAGATTTCTCACCGTGTCACACTGGGACTTTGCTTAAAACAAGTAACTATGAACATAAAAAAAAAAAAAACCAGTCAAAATGAGGTGGACACAGCACGGAAAAGCAAGGAAATCTTCCAGATTAATTGTATGATGATTATCGGAATCTCCACTTTCTGTCGAGACAGTGACAGCAACTACGGAAGAAGCATCGAACAAACATATACCCAGTAAATTCTTCGTACTTATCTGGCCATTAGAAACGATCGAACGACATCGCCTTATCAATTATTATTTGTTTTATACTCGGCATTCAAAGTCATTGTGCCTCCCAGACCCCAGTTAACACATATTGATTGGTGACATAAAATATTTTATTTTACAAAATTAAAAATTATTTTGAAAGAAAAAAAGAACTCAGTTTAAAAACATTCAAAAAGAAAAATATGCTTACCTATAAATATTTTCATTATCATTTTCCTATTATTTAATCTCAACCGTCTACAGTAATAATAACATAATAAACAAGGAATAATAAAATTGAATAAAAATGATATTGAGATCAGCATCACGTGATAATCAGTGACAATATTATCATCGAGTCGAATCCTTGTGGTACCTACACATTAATGTAAAGAAAACCATTGCCAAATAACTGGATGTAGGAATATGTATTCTACATAACATTTTTTTAATAATTTTAAGAACAAAATTAAAAAATAAAAGAAAATTAAATAAAGTTTTAAAGGAATACATAAAACAAGGGATTTTAATTTTAAATTTTGTTCTTTACTTAAATTTTTTTAGACATGAGATCTAGATATTTGAACATTTTTTATATTTATATTTATATTTTCTTTTGAAGCTTGAATTTCATCAAAAGAGACTTCTTCGTGAAATTTGATCTTTTAAATAATAAAAGAGAATTAAGAGGAAAGAAAACATATGTTATAAAAAAAATCAGAGAAAAAAAGCTAAAATAACAAACGTGAAAAGAAAGAGGGAAAAAAATATTGAGACCGAATTTCACATAGTTAAAATTACTCTTTTGACATTGCCCAGAAAGTGTTAGAATATTTTCAAAATAAGGGAATGAATTATTGATTAAATATAAAGTTTAATCAATCGAATTAAGAAGTTAATGCCTTAGTAAAATTTTGGGTTAAGAAAATTGAAGTAAATTCAATTAAGTGAATATTGAAAGAGCAGTTAACTGCCTATATAGGACAGTCAATTGTTCTTGTGTCGAAAAAAATTATGTAATAAAATCGCACTAAGGCAGTTGGATGCCTTGGAGGGTAGCCAACTGCCCACAATGCAGTCGAGCTTCTGCATAAAATTAATGCTAGAGGAGTCGACTGCCTTACTTGAAAATTTTTCACTGTTTTAAAAATACACTAGGACATTCGACTGTCATTTTCGAGCATTCAACTGCCTAGTATAAAAGTGTATACAATGTCTAGTTTCTTGCTTGAAGAGTTGCAAACTCTTCCAAGAGATTTTCTTCCGCTTCTGAATTGTTAAGAAACATTACCATTTGTCTCTAGAAGCTGTAATATATCTTGTTAAACAATTGTGTTTGATGAATCAAACAACACAATTGAAAAATCATATTACTTGATTGAAGGTCACATTACTTGGAGTTAATATCTATAAATAGAAATGTCTAGTTCATACCTGAGATACACCAAAATATACCAGAACACACTAAGAATCATAAGAATTCTGATATTCTTTCTTCCCTCTCACTCTCAAACTAAAGTTAAATCTCTTAGACATTATTTGCTGCAGGAAATATTGACTAAGTTAAGATACTTTTGTACTTGCCATGGTTATTTAGTAGTTTAATTTCGCTAGTGCAATGTGATTTTAAACAAAGACTTCTTAATATCATAGGGATATTCGATAAATCGTTGCTGCATATCGTAATTGGTAGGGGTGAAATAATCCTAATGAAAGTGGCATTATAGCAGCATACCCAAAAGCCATTTTTGCACTTGTTTGTGATTACCAAGGAGATCAAAGTTCAAAGTGATTTAAGAAAACTCAAGGTTATCTCATATCCACCAAAAAAGTTCAACACCAAAGCAATATTTTTTGTACAACAAAAAGCTACTTCTTGAGATACTGATCTTTGATATTCGGGAAAAGAATTAATGGTAGAAAACAAAACTCATGTTTTTTGTGCAAATTGAGTTCAAGAACAATGAAAAAGATCCTTTCGGTATGAGTATTGTGCAATTTGACTCGGACTAAATTTTTATAAAAAAAGGGCAAAGTTATTAATTCTTTTGTTATTAGGCAATAGATATTATTAACCTGATATTTCTAGAAGAGTTTCTAAATACAGCTTAAACATTGCTTGAGACACTTTATTTTAATGATATTTTTATTACAAAAACATCTTTCTTGGAAATTATTATTTTACCATTTTTTTATAAAAACCAAACCAACATCTTGTTCTTGTCACTCTAACAATCAACCTTAAACCTTTAATCACATCATTTTCTTCCATATCTCAAGCTTTTAAACACAACAATGGAATGCTTTTTGGAGGAATAAATGAAAATTATTTCATGAAAGATACAAATGATATGGAGGAGATTTTTACACAAGTATGACATTTGTTAATCATTGTTCTGAAAATTTTAGCAATTTTTGGATAAAAAATCCAAGAAAAGACTTGGCTTTAGAAACTTCTAGAAGTGAATTTTTAGGAGTTACACGTTACTCTAGGAAGTTAACTTGAAGCTATTATTTATTTAATAAATAAATAAATTACTTATTTATTTAATAACTTTCTTTAATAAAACTAATAATTTACTTAATTTTTGTAAAATGATAGAAGATTAGTGGTTCTCTAACAATAAGCTAAGTTTCATCAATCCGATTGCACTTATTCATTTACAATGGACAAAGTATGAGAATGTGAACAATAATATCACCTTGAATGCAGATAAAGTCAGGAATTGACAAGTATTAGTATATTGTGCAAGTTTTTTTTACTTGTAAAGACTTGATTAAATGGGCAAAGGAGGTCGAGAGAAATTTAGGCTTAATAGTTATGATTAAAGCCTTTGAACCCGTAATTTTTTTTTCAAGAAAATCTATATTATGACTCACATGTGAACGTAGTGAAAGATTCAAAGAATCAAAGAAGAAGAAAAAAGAAATAACAAATAAATTATGTTGTAAGAGTGTGAGAACGAAGAAGTGTGGTTGCTCAATTGAGCTAGTGGGTGTGAAATTGGAAAATGATGATGAGTGGGGAGTTAGAGTACAAAGTGGGATACATAATCATGCACCTATGAAATAATTTGATGGTCTTCCTTTTGCGGCAAGATTATCAGCTGAAGAGAAGAATATAGTGGCTGATATGACCAAGAACATCGTCATACTAAAAAATATATTCATGACATTGAAAAATAAGAATGAGAAAAACATCAGTACTATCAAAACCATTTACAATGTATGGCAGAATTAAAAATTAATTGAGAAAGCTGGTAGGTCACAAATGCAACAATTGATGAAACGATTGAATGAGTATGTAAGTTGAGTGGCATAGGAGTAATAAGTTAACAAATGTTGTCAAAGACTTATTTTTGGTGCATCCCATCCCATATCAATAGATTTGTTGAATGCTTTCCCCTATATGTTAATTATAGACTGTACATATAAAACCAATAGATATCGGCTTTTGGTCCTTAAGATAATAAGAATATAAATACATCAAACATAAGATAATAAGGCATTATTGATGTAACATAAGAAATGAATGACTTACATCGTCATTGGTCGACTCCCTATTGCTCAGTTTGTGCTGCTGTGTCAATCTATGTGTGGGATTTTACACAAACGGATGAGAAATAGTGTCATTCCAAGACATATAGTCTGGTGCACACTCTCTCGGGGTACTACATCCATTACCTTTGTGCTTCTCAAAGATCACATGGTACTCTCATATATCCCAGTAGTTATGTAGAAAACTATAATGTCCCTCGTAGGTCACTGGCTTGGAGTCTTATTCTGCGTAAGATAAGGTGAAAGTGGATGTGGAATGGTCTGCACATAACAATTGATTAGGGGTGACTTGACACTTAAGGAAGTCAAGGGGTTGAGTCGCTCTGGACACAAATTGGAGTTATGGCCAATTTGGCACACTCCGAAAAACTTGTGTGAAGCAATGGCCTTACGGGGTGCACTCATAGAGCGAACAATACGGTTGATTAACCCGCTCGGCACGTGCAGGTGCACACCGAGGTGTCACAATAAAATGCCCATTTTATTGTTAAGGCCCAGCTCGTTGAAAATAAAGAAAATTAAATAAAACATAAAACCTTAATAAAAATAAAGCGCATGAAAATTTAAAATGCAAAATAAAAAAATGCAAAATTAAACTAATTAACATGAATTTACTAAAACATAAATTAAAAATTTACTAATGACATACCTAATGCTAATTCTATTAAACTAACAGATACTACTAAACTAACAAATTAGTGGACTAATAAACTAACTACTATATAACCTAACTAATAATATAATTAAACTATTAAATTAATAAAATATTAAAACATTAAATATGGGAACATTAAAACTTGAGTTTGGAATGCAATAATCGTGTCTTCCCATTGAGCCAAATCGTGCCATGTCTGTCACGCACATGCACTTGCTTCCACCACCAAGGACAGCCACGTCCTGCTCTGCTCGTGCCCTCTTCAGCAGTACACGTCCCAGCCGTGGCCTAGAAATATGGCAACAGCAAATCAAACCACGCCTGTCTTGCCATCTCACGCCAACGGCTAGAAACACAGGCCTGCTTCTGTTGCCACGTTCCTGCAGCTTCAATCTTCAACCGACCAACCACACGCAGCACTCAAGAGCCCCACACCCCCCCCCCCCCCCCCCCCCCCCCCCCGCAACAACTAACAAGCAGCAGTGGATTCTGCCTCCAGTCCATGCACCGCTCGCCTAATCCAGCTCTTCACCAATCCAGCTCACGCCAGCTTTACACAGCCGGTAACACAGCATAGAACACCCAACATAAAAATAAAAAAAATAAAAAAAAAAGAACAGAAGAACACTAACAGAAATAATATTCCGATGTAAATCAAAACAAAACTGTGAATTTCAATCCAGAAACTTGATGAAAGCGAAAGCAGTAAAAGAAATAGAAATAATTTGAGATTGAAATAGAAAATGAAGCAGAGTATGAAAATAACTTTTAAATCTAAAATTTGTTTCAAAGAAAACTCCAACTACCACGATAATGAATCCTACTAAACTATTTAAACTTTACAATGTATAAAACAATCCATTAAAGAAAAGATTGACAGAAACCTAAAGACACTGCAACAACAAATGTGAATAAAAACGCAACAAAATGATGAAGAAGAAGCTCCTGTCACCAGCCTCTTCCTCCACACTTCTCAACTGACGGCAACTTCTTCTTTTTATTCCTTAGGGCTCCATTGGTTCTCCTTCCTTTGGCAGCACCTTTCTTTGGGCTGGACTTTTCCATTGGGCAAAACTCAAGTAAAATGGTTAGTTTTGGGTTGTTGGATTTTTGGGGTTTAAGGGTTTTGGTATTTAAGATGGGCTTAAATAATATTTGAGTTTTATGTAAGAATGAGGTATATTTAAGTGAGTTATGGTGGGGTAATGGTTAAAGGCTTTTTTTTAAGGGTTTAGAAAATTGGTTTAGGTAAGGTTTATGGTTTAAAACTAATTTAGGGATAAGGTGATGGGAAATGGGTTTAGGGTTTGGGTAAGTTTAGGGATTTAAGGATAAGGTTATGTTGAGGGTTTAAACACCAAATCCAACCATTTTTTCTTGACTTTTTTGTCATTTTTTTGATTTTCTCATTATTCTCGAATTTCCTACACATGAAGATAATTTAATTAAATTGGGAAGAAAATATATTAAATTCCAAAATTTAAGCAAAATTGATGCAATAAAATACTCTAAAAAGTGAATATTTTAGAGACTTATCACTCGTTTCAATAGGCCGTCGACTGGCATCCCCTTGGCACTCTGCCCTAGGTTTGCCTTGACTCAATTGTATTGTCCATTTTACAATGCACCTCATAGGGCCACTGCTCTCCATGGATTTGTTAGAGTGTGTCGAATTGGCCACAACTGCAATTCGTGTTCAGAGTTACTTGAACCCTTAACTTCCTAAAGTGTCACATTGTTGAAGAACTCTATCTGGATGGTAAGGCTCCAAAATCTGCTTGAACTTAATGTATCTAAAGAAGAATGCTATCTGCGACGAAGGATAATAGGCCATAAAATCAGCATACAGATCCTAGTTGATCTGATGACATTGCAAGTCATCAAGTTACTCCCTCAAAATCTGTAAATGCTGACTAAAGCTGGTGGCTTCCATCGTCGAGTACTTAGACTTTCTGACAAGCCCCAACTATCTATAAATGTACACTAGGCAAGTTGCACTCCAAGTAATCTAACCAACTATTGTAAGATCCTTTAAAAATGATAAGTAAGCTGCTAGTACTTGTGTTCCATTCTTTTCAACAAAAGAGTGCATTCAAGTAGATATAAGAAGAATGTGTGAGTCACATACTCTATCCTCTCCTTGTCAATCGGAGTAGATCACCGAAAAGAGCATATCCTTCAACCATTACATACTAACCTGTGGTCTTCAAGATGCGATCATCTCTTCACATGCCTATTCAATGTTAACCCCAAGCACTCATATTAGCATCGTATTTGCTTGGTTAATGGAGAAATGATCAAAGGGTAAGATCTGACCAACCACTGGTCTGTCGAGTAGTGTAGACTCTTTATCTAGTGTGATGACCATCTCTCTAAAAGGTATGTGAAACATGTTTGTCTCTGACTGCCACATTTCAATAAATGTGATAATAATAGTCTTGCTGTACGTGAGGTAACTGTAGTGCAATAAGGAAGCCAATCCTGACCGCTCGACTTTTGCTTGAATGCATGACTGACTCTCACCTAACAACTATATACCATTTTTAGGATCATGATTAATAACTTTCACCTCTCATCACTCATATATCAAGACCAAATAAATTAGAATACTATTAATTATAATATTAATAAAAATAAATATGTAATAACTTTCAAATATACCTTTTGCTACCAAATATCTATAGCCACATGATATCCAAAGCTAGTCAAAATGGATGCATCAACTAGACCACCAAGATACGATCTAGAAGCAACTGCATCACTAAATAAGTAGACCTACTGCCTAGCCTCAGCATGTGCTGCATCTCCAGATATAGGCACATGCTGCTTATCTTCAGCAACTGATGCCTCACCAAATGTAGTGAAATGCTACCTCGCCTTCACAGACAACCATAGGTTGCCTAGCCTTAACACCTAATGCCTTTGTCACAATGCTTAGGTTGTATTTAGAGGCACTCTTTTCACAATTATATAAATTTAATTTGTTTAAATTAAACTTTAAACTAGATATTATCACAAGATAAGTATATGTACATTTATCACTTAATATGAATAAGAAAAAAAATGCTAACAAGATTTAAATGAAATGGAAATAAATAAGCATACTAGGGGTAATTAACATTTTTGGAATGCAAAACAAAATTCTTGGAAACCTTTTTCATTTCATGCACAATTTTGAAAAGTTGAAGCTTTACCATTGAATATTGCCCCAAAATATCTTGCTTGGTTTACAAACAAACAAACAAAAAGAAAAAGAGAAACCTAAAAAAAATAAAAAATCTAAAAAGAAATTAAGGTTATACATGAATGAAAGAAGAGAGAGAGAGGGGGGAACATTTGGGAACGGTGTTGTTGCCAAAAGACAAGTTGAAGTTTTAGAAGAAGCTAATGATGCTTGAAATAAAAAGGAGATGGTTCTGGTGTTCAAAGATTCCAAATTGAGAAAATACGTAAGGTTGTTGGTGTTGTAAACAACAAAGGGAGTGTTCACCAACGTCTATTGGGCCAAGTGGAAGGAGATCGGTGTTCCTTAAGCAATATCTTAAGTTCGAGCCTTGTGAATGGAGAAAACAATGCTGGCAGAGTTCTCCTCGTATCAAGTCCATAGCTCAACTTCAGATTAGTCAAGACCAAAAGTGGCATTCTGATATCGAGGGGTTTCAACCAAAAAAAAACAAAGGAAGTGTTCTCTTGAAAGAGAACATAGAAAAAAAATATCATTAGGCATCCAATTAGATGGGAAAAAAATAATTCACACAAAATGAGACATGGAAAACAAATGCAAAAGAGATAGAAAGGATAAATTCAAGTTTTAAGAATTTTAGTTAAGATATTGAGAGGTTTTTGTCGGTCTCTTAACACGTGATAACCAATAATCATATATGTACAAAAAAATATTTACCATTTATAATGTGATTTACAAACAATCTTGACATTAAATTTTGAGAGGCTAACTAAAAGTTTAAGATTATATATATCATTTGAGTTATGTCACCATATTTTAGATTTAATTTTCAACTAAATCCTTAGATTTTACTCAAAAATACGGATAAATTCTATATCTTCTACTACTTAAGTCAAGGTTATGAATTTTATTTCATTAGAATTATATCCATTAAATCTTAAAATTAGTTAATAATGTGTAATTAACAAAATTTTTAAAATAGTATTTTCTCTAATATCTGTCATTCAATTCATCCAAATAAATCAAAATAAACATTTTTTTTATAAATTAAATCATTCAACTAAAACAATTTAACAAATAATTGAATGTTTTATATCGTTAAGATTTAATTACAATAAAAAAAATTAGTCAACTAAAAAAATTCATAGCTTTAATTTCAGTGAATAAAATATCAAAGGTTTATTTTATTTTTGAGTAAAGTTAGAAGGCTATTTTGGGTATTATCTGTCTTATTTTACTAAGATGAAACATATATGCATTTAATATATCAATTCTTGAAAACAATTTTAAGGAAACCAATTACATCAAATAAATAGTCTTATCTAAAATAATGAGTAACATTGTTTTTAAAGAAACAAAATCTTTAAATTTGTGAAAAAACCAATTAATTTTGAGTATTTATAAAGTTAATTTGTATTTTTTAAAAATTTATGTGCTAGTGATTTTATATTTTTGATAAATCAATTGATTTTAAGTGTTTGTAAATAATGATTTATAGGTAAAATAAATACATAGATATCGATAGAATTTGAGTCTTTTTTTTTTATCTAAAAGCTTTTATTTAAACTTATATATACATAAGAATTTCTCAAAATTATGGGAGGGGCAAAGGTGTAAGAGCCTCGCTCGTCTCACCAGGCCGTCGACAAGCATCCCCTAGGCTTCCTCATTACCCCAGGTTTACTCTTACAACATTGTCAAGGCCTCGCCCGTTCCAGTGGGCCATCGACGAGTATCCCCTAGGAGTCCCACACTCGCCAAGTTTGCCTTGACAGCGAGAAGAGACAGTTGCCCACACTCACTAACAACGTATTGTCTGCTCTAGGCAATCGCCACCCTCACGGCTTTGTCCCAAGGCTCCTGAAGAACTCAAGATTAATGCCTTGAGCGTGTTTTTGAGGCTCGAACCCCGGCACTCTTAAGTACCCAAGCCTTACACTCATGTTACCATTGAGACTTGTCTACTTAAGAGTGCCAGGGTTCGAGCCTCAGAAAACGAGCTCAAGGCATTAATCTTGAGTTCTTCAGGAGCCTTAGGACAAAGCCGTGAAGGTGACGATAGCCCAGAGCGGACAATATGTTCTTAGTGAGTGTGGGCGACCGCCTACTCTCGCTGTCAAGGCAAACCTAGGGAGTGTGGGACTCCTAGGGGATGCTTGCCGATGGCCCACTAGAACGGGTGAGGCCTTGATGATGTTGTAAGAGTAAACCTGGGAGCAATAAGGGAGCCTAGGGGATGCTCGTCGACTACCTGGTGAGACAGGCGAGGCTTTTACAAGAAAATGCGTTGTCTCAATGGTAACATGAGTGTAAGGCTAGGGTACTTAAGAGTGCCGGGGTTCGAGCCTCAAAAAACGTTCTAAGGCATTAATCTTGAGTTCTTCAAGAGCTTTGGGACAAAGCCATGAGGGTGGCAATTGCCCAGGGTAGACAATACGTTGTTAGTGAGTGTGGGTGATTGCCTACTCTCGCTGTCAAGGCAAACCTGGAGAGTGTGAGACTCCTAGGGGATGCTCATCGACAGCCCACTGGAATGGGCAAGGCCTTGACGATGTTGTAAGAGTAAACCTGGGGCAATGAGAAAGCCTAGGAGATGCTCGTCGACGGCCTGGTGAGACGGGTGAGGCTGTTACAAAAGGCCCCCCACTAATGCCTTCAATCCACCTTTACAAAATATAGGCGGTGGAATTAAAATAATAAAACAGTACAAAACCAATTCCTAATATCTCTTTGATCAAGATTTATTAATTATGCAACTAGAACATGCAGGAATTGTTAGTATATCTCCTTACTATGGAAATAAATATTTGGTTGACCAATTTCGGATATGGTCCATAATTTCACATTGAATCTCAACTCAATATTTGGCTATTAAAAACACGATTTGTGATGGTTAAAACGTGATTTTATTGCCATAATTAGCATGCTCTCGTTAGTAATAAAAGAGGGCTCCTTCCGGTCCCCAAGTACGGAATCTCAAACACACAAACACCATCTAGTGAGGTTTTGAGTGCTTGGAAGATTTGGAAGGCCTGTGATCGACATAGAGTAGACTGTCAGATTCGAAAATTGCTTCAACAGCAGAGTTACAAAGTGTAATGGTTAGAGGTTAGATCCTGTCGTTTCCGCATTTAATTGTTTAACATGTTTCATATTGTGTAGAAACATGTATAATCTGTATGATGTACTTACATTTGGCATCAGAGCCGTAGTTTAACCTCTGTCTTGCTAGAGATCTGTAAAAAGAAGCCATAAAAACCCATATTTTGAAACTTTAAGTCTCGAATTTCTTGAAACCCATTCTGTTTTCATGTGATTTTGGTTCAAATATTTTAGATCTATTGTTGTAAAGCTCTAGGGATGAAAAATACATGAAAAACGGGACTGTTTGAGGGGTTTTGTGTCGGGTCGGGTCAAAAGACCTAAATTTCTGCGAAAAAAAAAAGTCCTTTCAGGCGAAGAAGAAGATCGGGCGCGTGAGATCCACGCTCTCGATGGTGTAAACGGGCGCGTGGATCTCACACGCCCGATAGTGGAAAGTGGGCGCGTGGTTGTCACGCGCCCGAGGGTTGAAAGCGGGCGCGTGACAGCCACGCGCCTGCCTTGGTTACACAGCACAACCGTATTATTTAAAAAAAAAGGTTGTGGGCCATCCGGTTTTTTAGGCCACTGTTTGGGCTTTATTTTGGATTAATTTATTTTGGACCTTCTTATTAATTATTTGGGCTTGTAGATTAAATAAATAAAAGGCCATTTGGTTTATTGTAATTAGGCCTTAAGGATTTATTTAATTTAAGTAATTGAAATTATTTAATTTAGGCCAAATAATTATATTTTGATAGTTTTATATCAAATTTTCAGTTCTGTAATTTTCATAATTTTATGAATAATTGGATTATTTTCACAAAATTAATATAATAATGAAAACTTCTCATTATTTTGGATTTTATGAGAATTTTTCATGAATTTGGAATTTTTATAAATGCTATAATTTTAAATTGAATAATTTTGTGAAAATTATCATAAAATTATGATTAAATTATGAAAATTTGATTTGAATTTGTATATGTGCTCATTTTGAATGTGTATAATTTTGTTATTTTTATACTAGAAGCACATGTAGCTAAGTTTGTTCATATTATTTAGAATTAAAATTGTCTTATGTTAATTGCAATTTTAAAATATGAATAAATTTAGAATTTGCCAATATGTCTAAGTGATTAATAATTTATTTAATTAGGGCTTAGCCACAGCAACCTTAATTAAGTAAAATTATATTTGTAAAATCACATAATGATATTAGACATAAATTGTAATTAGTTATAAGGTTATAGTAAATTTTATCCCACAGGAATTTTTATTATCATTTTATAACTAATTAGGATAAAATATCAAATTAGTTTCTTAATTTACCCACAGGGATTAGGAAATGATATAATTTGATAGTTTTATCATTATGAAATGAATCTATTAGAATTAGAACTTTAGCCTACAGGCAAGTTTTATGTCTAAGATTCATTAATAAAATATGTTTACATTGGTAGACATAATTAAGTTTGCCTCAAAAATTCTAGATACATAAGCATGTGTTTTTCTTTAAGCAGTGTTTCCTCGAACTAATATTTACCTAGAAGTTCCCAAACTAGATTGAGAGAACTATAAGGTTTGGAAGGAGAGAGTTCTCCTCTAATTAGGGTGCATGGATATAGATTATGCTATAAAGAAAGACGAGCCCGTATTGACTGAAACTAGCACTCTTGCTCAAGTAGCTTTACATGAACGCTGGGAGCGATCCAATTGCCTTAGTGTCATGTATATTAAGACAAAGATATCTGCTGGGATACGCGGTTCTGTCGAACAGCATACCAACGTTAGGACCTTACTGAAGGCCATAGATGATCAGTTTGTCACTTCAGACAAAGCGTTGGCCAGCACCCTAATAATGAAGTTCTCATCGATGAGGCTCACCAATGTCAAAGGAGTGTTCGAGCACATAATGACCATGAGAGATATAGCGGCCCAACTCTAGAAGCTAGAGGTGGAGATGTCTGAGTCTTTTTTTGTGCATTATATATTGAACACTCTACCAAAGCAGTACGAACCATTCAAGATATCCTACAACACACATAAGGATAAGTGGACCATCAATGAATTGGTGACCATGTGTGTTCAAGAGGAGGGAAGGCTGCTTATGGAATCGGGTGAAAGTGCATTTTTTGCAAGCCAAGGAAAGACCAAAGATCGAGCCAAGAACAAGGGAAAAGAGAAAATCCCTGCCCAAGCTGACATTAAGAAAGAGTCCAAGTGTTTCTTCTGTAAAAAGAAGGGACACATGAAGAAGGACTATGCCAAGCTTCAGCAGTGGCTCGTCAAGAAAGGTAATCCACTTTCATATGTTTGTTTTGAATCAAATATGGATGAGGACTCCTCCACGTTATGGCACCGGAGATTAGGTCATATCTCCATAAATAGAATTAAGAGATTGGTAAATGATTGAATACTTAGTACTCTTGATTTTACTGATTTCGACACTTGTGTGGATTGCATTAAGGATAAGCAAACCAACAAGTCTAAGAAAGGTGCCAATAGGAGTTCAACCATATTAGAGATCATACATTTTAACATATGTTGTCCAGACATTGATGCATATGGTCAGAAATACTTCATCACCTTTATTAATGATTACTCGAGATTTATGTATCTCTACATGCTTCATAACAAGAACGAAGCATTAGACGCCTTTAAAATCTTTAAGGATGAAGTAGAGAAACAATGTGGAAAACCCATAAAGATAGTAAGAACTGATAGAGGTGGGGAGTATTACGATAGATACACTAAAGATGGACAAGCACCTAGACCATTTGCGAAGTTCCTTCAATAAAATGGGATTGTTGCCCAATATACCATGCCTGGTTCTGTAAGACCCGAATTTTATTATACTATATACTATATTTGTATATGATTGATGGTGGAAATTAATTTTTCTAGTGAAATTAAAGAATCATTGGATGTGAATTTCCACTTTACATTTTAAGTCATGATGTATAGTATGGTTGATAAAAGAAAGAAAAATAAATATTAATTGTAACAAGGAATATATGGGATTTAATCTTGATAAAAGGTCAAGATAGTATATATAAGGTATGAAAGCATTAAATGAGATGAAATAAAATTAATCAATGTGGCTAACATTGGCGTGGAGAAGAAGAAGAAGAATGACAAGAGAATTAAGGGCTAGAAGACAAAACAAAGAAAAGGATGGGGAGTTAGCCAATCAACGTTGGCTGGAGGAGACATGGGCGAAGAGAAGAGCAGAAAAGGAAATAGAAAAAGTCCAGGAAAGGGGCGCAGTGGACTTCTCGCCGGTTGCTTTATTGACAAAGGAGACTAAGCATTTAATAGTAAGAGGAGCAAGCCAATAAGAGTGACTGGCAGTGGCGTGGACTAGAAGAAGAAGAGGAAAAAGAAAGGAAATTTTCAACACATGCAGGGAATTTTCTTCTTACCGCCGTCCACTAGCTGCAGTTTTTCCACAAAATTTAATGCATGTAATGATGAAAGAAACGTGATAAGAAAACAGTCGGTAGTTTCTAACAGGATCAAATGGCTATATAAAGGAATATGTGAGGGAAGATGATGTCGTCAACTTCATCCTCTCAAACAACCTCCTCGCCCAATTCTGTATTTTTGCATATTCATCTTTCATTCCTCGGTTTTCGTCATAAATGAGCCACGTAATTTCATCTGTTAGCTAGCCAAACCCTTTTGCAGTATTGAAAAGCCAAGGAACAAGAGAAACAAAGCTAAGGGAGGCAGGAAATATTCTGTTTTTGGAAGAGCAATTGGGTTAAGGTAAGTTCCATAATTTCTATGGTTTCCTTGATATTCAATACTGGATTTCTATGTTTTATAACGTAATAAACATAGATATAGCCTTGTGTTAGCTAAACCTTACTAGAATATATAAGAACTAGAATAAGGTGTAGTCTGAATAAGAATAAACAATGAAGATATTGGAAAAAAAATGATAATGGGCGAACTCACATGCAGGGCATGGCGAGTTGAATGGTCGAGTGAACTTTATGGGCGAATGGCGAACTCAGTCTCGCCAAGTGTCCCAAATATTAGAAAAAAATAAATAATTTAGAAAATATTCGAAAAAGGAATATTAATAGTTTTAATGAAATTATGCAGACGGGAATTGAGAAAGGCGAACGAGATGCAGGGCTTTTTCAGACGAGGTAAAGGAGTTGTGTATTAAAAGAATGCATGTCCTGTGGAGTTAAATTTATGAAAGTACTGAGAAATTGTTTTGGTTTAAGACATGCATACTATTTTGATAAATTTCCTTGTTATTGGGCTAACTGGTAAGTGCGGGCGAGTTGACCCTTCGTTATGTTTTGGGCGAAAAGCCCTCATGTGATATTTTGGTGGGCGAGTAACCATGTTTTAAATAGAAAATCCGGGCGAGCTATTGTGGGCGGACCCTTTTCAATGTTTTCTGGGGCGGGCGACTATCTTTTTATATAATGGGCAAGCCATTAAGGGCGAGCCAGTTTTATTTGTTGATTAAAAAGGAAAGCTGGCAGGCGAATACTAATTCACCCACCTTAAAGTTCACCATGGGCGAGCCGTGATAGGCGAGCTGACCATGGCGAAGAGGTATAAAGTACATTTTCTTAAACGAAAAATGAGACAAAATAATATTTTGAAAATAGAAAATACGAAACCTTTTGGGCGAGTTGATCCAATGGGCGAGTTGACCATTGGGCGAGTTGACCATGTGCGAGCCAGTGAGGGCGAGCCGGTTTCCTTGTTTTCAATTGGCGGGCGAACATAAGTTCACCCTACTGGACTGTCGACCATGGGCGAGCCAGACGGGGCGAGCTGACCATGGGCGACCAGATTTCAGTTTATATTCTCTATGCAAATGAGAAATGATTAACTATTTAAATGAATTAAATGGGTTTCTTTAAAAGTAAGTATTTTTAGCTATGATTTTGAGACTTTAGGCCCCTAGTTTCATGCCTTGTTACGAGTTATAAGGCTGATGGACCCGTCAAGTCATCAGCGGTCTCGAGGTCACTTGGTAAGAGGACCCGAGGACCACCCATAGATTGTGGCCATAGATCTACTGCATCCTTATTGGGATGATTATGCCGTTCTCGCAAGGGGGAGGGGGAACGATGATTGCATGACTTATTTTAGGGTGATGCCTAGTCTCAATTTATTAACTTGTTTTCAGAGAGGATTTGTTAAATCCTATTCACTGATTTTGTCAATGATATTGTAAATTGTTTTCTATATCCACTGGGTTACTACTATGAAAAAAATAAAAGTTTTGGGAAGTTAGATTTATGTACATCTTCCTTACTGAGCATGTTATCGCTCACCCCTTATTTTCCACTCCATAGATTGTTGATCTTAGATTAAGAGAATTACCTTCCAGAAATTATCGACTGCTAGTAAAGGTATATTATTTCTTTTATATATTTAGAAAAATTGTACAGTACTACTTTAAATAGAAGGAAATGTGTATACATCATAGAGCATTAATGTAATAAGAGTTTTTAATGGTTATTTAAATTTTAAAGAGTTGTTAAGCATCACAGACAGCCCAACCGGTAAGTAAAGGAAATTTTTAAGTAAATATTAGTTATATTGGGTATTTGGGATGTTACAAATTAAATAGTATCAGAGCAGGGTTGGTCAGATGTCTAGTGATGTTTATAATGAAAAGTGAATAGTAAATATTCCTTGTAGTACTGTATATTCTGAATATATGATTGATATGCTAATGACGAGTAATAATGATCGCTGTGGTACAGAAATGAGTGGAAGAAGGAGGGCGACACGCTCAGTTTGAGATATCGACCGAGGTAAGGCAGCACAGATTCCGGAACCGCAGACACCGGAACCTGCCCCTAGACCTCCACGTCCTCTATAGTTAGAAAACATTGATACTCGTGTGAACCAGGTAGAGAGGTTAGTAGCCGATTTTATGGCTATGTATCAGGCGGATAGAGCCGCGGATAGGGCGGAGAGAGAGAGAGCCACAGCTCCTGCAGCCCCAGTAGAAGCGCCAGTACCGCCACCGTCGGCACCAGTTGTGCCTGAGCCTCAGCCTATTCCACCACCAGCACCTCAGCCACCGATAGCTCCACCACAGCTATTGGTTCAGCCGCCTCGAAATGCGGAGACTTATTGTAATGTGGCATTGGTGAAATCATTTAAAAAGTTGGATCCACCCAAGTTTAAAGGTACTAGGGATCCATTGGCAACAGAGCAATGGATTATTGAGATTGATAGATTACTTCAAATTATGAGATGTTCAGAAACAGAGAAGGTAGGCTTAGCAGTGTTCCATTTGGCAGATGATGCGAGACATTGGTGGAAGGCCACTCAGACAGTATTATTTGCTCAGCATCAAGATCTGTCATGGGATATTTTTGTGGAAGCTTTTAGGAGGTAGTATATTCCTGACACTGCTCAGGATAAATTACAGCAGGAATTCATGGGTTTAGTTCAGGGTAGCATGTCAGTGGACGAGTATGAGGCCAAATTTACTACACTGAGCCGTTTTGATCCACAAACTAGTGCGAATACCCGGTATAAGATTTCAAGGTTTAGAGCTGGTTTGAGGCCATCCATCAGAATGAAGTTAGCCCCATTTGTTATACAGACTTATGGTGAGATAGTTCAACGGGCTTAGCTATGTGAGAGGGATTATGAGCAGTTCCAGCTCGATTTCAGTAGCAAGAATAGAGGTAAAGCAAAGGTGAGGACTAAGAGGTTTATAGAGGAAAGATCAGGTAGAGAGCAGCCTAAGAGGAGCAGACCTATGGGCATACAGATTTCAGAGGGCAGATTTACTAGACCAGCAATTTCTACACCTACTAGTGGCCCTACCACTACTCAAAGGAGTGTTGCACCTTTATGTAGAAAGTGTGGAAGGTCGCATGGGTCACGCCCTTGTCCTTTAATGTCTAGGGTATGTTTTAATTGCGGACAGACGGGGCACTTTGTCAGGAATTGCCCGATGCTCAGAGAATCTGCTGCTTCTACTATTCCTAATACCTTACCGCAGATAGCGGCCCCGGCAACTCAGAGTGAGCCAGAGAAGGCGACACCCTCACAGCCTAGGCGGGCGACAGCCGCAGAGAAGGGTAAGAAGGTTGTGACTCAGGGTCGGGTGTACCCGTTGGATCAAGAGATTGC
This sequence comes from Heritiera fomes, assembly GCA_032173925.1. Taxonomy (NCBI): domain Eukaryota; kingdom Viridiplantae; phylum Streptophyta; class Magnoliopsida; order Malvales; family Malvaceae; genus Heritiera; species Heritiera fomes. The sequence goes on from JAPDPM010000009.1 coordinate 24,578,941, forward strand.
CGACGCCTCTATCGATGTAATTAAAGGTAAAATTTATCTCTTTGACATTCCTGTAATTGCCTTATTTGATCCGGGTTCTACCCATTCGTTCTTATCGCCTATATATGCTAACAGGACCCCAGTAGAGCCGGAGTTGTTAGAATGTACTTTACAAGTGAAAACTCCTTTTAATGATTTTCAAAGAACGGATGTTGTATATCAGAATTGTAAATTGACTATTGGAGAGAAGGTTTTTACGGCTAACCTAATTTTGTTGAACATATATGATTTTGATATCATTTTAGGTATGGACTGGTTAGCTACGAACCATGTTAGTTTGGATTGTAATACTAAGTTTATTACCTTCTCTCATCCCGAAAAGTACATTGTAAAGTTATTGTAAATTAATAAAAAGTATGTGATTTTATGTTATAAAATGACATGTGTTCTGAAATTGTGGTTGTGTATGAATATTTATGAAGGATATATTGCTAGTGTGGAGGATATAGAGAGGAATATCCAAAGATTCAAGAGATCCCTGTGGTCAAGGACTTCTCGGATGTATTTCAAGAGGATTTACCAGGGTTACCGTCGGATCGAGAGACGGAATTTACGATCAAGTTGGTACCCGGTACGGAACCGATTTCTAGACCCCCATATCGGATGGCACTGACTGAGTTGGATGAGCTTAAGAAGCAGCTCCAAGAATTATTAGATAAGGGATTTATACGTCCCAGTGTGTCGCCTTGGGGAGCTCCGGTATTATTTGTTCGGAAGAAGGATGGTAGTCTCCGGTTATGTATAAATTATCGGATGTTAAATCGGGCTACCGTTAAGAATAAGTATCCACTACCTCGGATTGACGATCTGTTTGATCAGCTCAGGGGTGCATAGGTATTTTCCAAGATAGACCTCCGATCAGGTTATCACCAGTTGAAAATCAAGGAGTCAGACGTGCATAAGACAGCCTTTCGGACTCGTTATGGTCACTACGAGTTCCTAGTGATGCCTTTTGGATTAACAAATGCCCCTGTAGCTTTTATGAGTTTGATGAATGAGGTGTTTCATCCTTTTTTGGATAAGTTTGTCATAGTGTTTATAGATGACATACTGATTTATTCTAAGACACCAGAGGAGCATGAGCAACATTTGCAGGTTGTTCTACAGACCCTCAGAGAGCGGAAATTGTATGCTAAGCTTAGTAAATGTGAGTTCTGGCATGACCATATAATATTTCTCGGACATGTGGTGTCAAAGAACGGGGTGTCAGTTGATCCGTCCAAGATAGAGGCCATTGTTCAGTGGGAGAGGCCTAACACAGTTACCGAAATACGGAGTTTCTTGGGTCTTGCCGGATACTATCGTAGGTTTGTGGAGGGATTTTCTAGGCTTGTTGCTCCATTGACACGACTCACACGTAAGGATGTAACGTTTGAGTGGAATGATGCGTGTGAGCGTAGTTTTGGTGAGCTTAAGAGGAGATTGACTACTGCCCTCGTATTAGCCCTTCCTAGTGGATCAGGTGGATTTATGGTGTATACCGATGCATCCGCTCAAGGTTTGGGGTGTGTGCTTATGCAGCATGGTCGGTTATAGCCTATGGTTCTCGACAGTTGAAGGATCATGAGAGGAATTACCCGACACATGATTTGGAGTTAGCTGCGGTAGTGTTTGCACTGAAGATATGGCGACATTACTTGTACGGGGAGAAATTTCAGATATATACAGATCATAAGAGTCTGAAGTATATATTCTCGCAGAAAGAGTTGAATTTGAGGCAGAGACGGTGGATGGAACTATTAAAAGATTATGATTGTGAGATTTTGTATCACCCAGGTAAAGCTAATGTAGTAGCTGATGCATTGAGCCGTAAGCATGTTGGCATGGTATCGTATATGATGATCAGGGAGCATGAGTTGATAGAGCAGTTCTCTAACCTCAGTCTGACAGTTGTTTCCTCTGACCAGTATGGATGTACGGCTAGTTTTAGTATAGAGCCGGATTTGATGGATCGAATCAGGGAAGCTTAGAGGAAGGATGATTATTGCATTGGGGTTGTCAGTCAGATTCAGATGGGAATAATGTCAGATTTTGAGATTGGCACTGATGGAATACTGAGATTTAGAGGTCGGATATGTGTTCCCAGTGATCGACAGATTCGAGATTTGATATTATCAGAAGCTCATACCTCTAGATACACGTTACATCCGGGTAGTACTAAGATGTACCAGAATCTCCGAAGAGTGTATTGGTGGCCTAAGATGAAGAAAGACATCGTCGAGTTTATTGCTAGATGTCTAACATGCCAGCAGATTAAGATTGAGCATCAGAGCCGACAGGTATGCTTCGACCATTATCGATTCCTACGTGGAAATGGGAGCATGTTACTATGGATTTTATTATGGGATTACCACGGACCCGGAAGGGGTATGATGCTATTTGGGTGATAGTGGATAGATTGACTAAGTCTGCTCATTTCTTGGCCATGAGATCTACAGATTCAGTTAGTGCCTTAGCCGAATTATATGTCAGGGAGATAGTGAGGTTACATGGTGTTCCAGTGAGTATTACCTCTGATAGGGACTCCCGCTTCACCTCTCATTTCTGGGAGAGATTTCAGGAGGCTATGGGATCCCAACTGAGTTTTAGCACCGCTTTTCATCCACAGATTGATGGGCAGTCTGAGCGTATGATACAGACGCTCGAGGATATGCTGAAAGCGTGTGCATTGGATTTTAGAGGCTCATGGGACGATCATTTACCCCTGGCAGAGTTTGCTTATAACAATAGTTTTCATACTAGTATCGGCATGGCACCGTATGAGGCATTGTATGGCAGACGATGCAGATCCCCGATAGCATGGAAGAAGTTGGAGACTGTAAACTGTTAGCTCCTGATTTGGTCGAGCAAGCTTCTCGTGATGTACGGATGATTTATGAGAGGCTCAGAACGGCTCAAAGTCGGCAGAAGAGTTATGCAGATACTAGACGCCGACCCTTGGAGTTTGTAGCGGGTGATTATGTATTTTTAAAGGTCTCACCGTCCAAAGGTATAATGAGATTCGGGAAGAGAGGAAAGTTGAGTTCTCGGTACATTGGGCCTTATGAGATCTTAGATCGTGTAGGAGATGTGGCATATCGGTTAACACTACCACCAGACTTGTCAGGTGTGCATAACGTATTCCATGTCTCGATGTTGAGAAAGTACCATCCAGATCCGTCTCACGTGATTCGACATGAGCCATTAGAGATTAGAGAAGACATGAGTTACGTTGAGAAACCGGTACGGATTTTGGATAGGAAGGATAAAGTATTACGGTCTAAGACGATTCCTTTAGTTAAAGTGCTCTGGCAGTATCATAACGAGGAGGAGGCTACCTGGGAGTTAGAAAGCCTTATGCGTGAGAGGTATCCAGAGCTTTTCAATGGTTAGGTCCGAGTTAAATTTGGAGGACCAAATTTCTTAAGGTGGGGAGAAATGTAAGACCCGAATTTTATTATACTCTATACTATATTTGTATATGATTGATGGTGGAAATTAATTTTTCTAGTGAAATTAAAGATTCATTGGATGTGAATTTCCACTTTGCATTTTAATTCATGATGTATTGTATGGTTGATAAAAGAAAGAAAAATAAATATCAATTGTAACAAGGAATATATGGGATTTAATCTTGATAAAAGGTCAAGATAGTATATATAAGGTATGAAAGCATTAAATGAGATGAGATAAAATTAATCAATGTGGCTAACATTGGCGTGGAGAAGAAGAAGAAGAATGACAAGAGAATTAAGGGCTAGAAGACAAAACAAAGAAAAGGATGGGGAGTTAGCCAATCAACGTTGGCTGGAGGAGACATGGGCGAAGAGAAGAGCAGAAAAGGAAATAGAAAAAGTCCAGGAAAGGGGCGCAGTGGACTTCTCGCCGGTTGCTTTATTGACAAAGGAGACTAAACATTTAATAGTAAGAGGAGCAAGCCAATAAGAGTGACTGGCAGTGGCGTGGACTAGAAGAAGAAGAGGAAAAAGAAAGGAAAGTTTCAACACATGCAGGGAATTTTCTTCTTACCGTCGTCCACTAGCTGCAGTTTTTCCACAAAATTTAATGCATGTAATGATGAAAGAAACGTGATAAGAAAACAGTTGGTAGTTTCTAACAGGATCAAATGGCTATATAAAGGAATATGTGAGGGAAGATGATGTCATCAACTTCATCCTCTCAAACAACCTCCTCGCCCAATTCTGTATTTTTGCATATTCATCTTTCATTCCTCGATTTTCGTCATAAATGAGCCACGTAATTTCATCTGTTAGCTAGCCAAACCCTTTTGCAGTATTGAAAAGCCAAGGAACAAGAGAAACAAAGCTAAGGGAGGCAGGAAATATTCTGTTTTTGGAAGAGCAATTGGGTTAAGGTAAGTTCCATAATTTCTATGGTTTCCTTGATATTCAATACTGGATTTCTATGTTTTATAACGTAATAAACATAGATATAGCCTTGTGTTAGCTAAACCTTACTAGAATATATAAGAACTAGAATAAGGTGTAGTCTGAATAAGAATAAACAATGAAGATACTGGAAAAAAATGATAATGGGCGAACTCACATGCAGGGCATGGCGAGTTGAATGGTCGGGCGAACTCTATGGGCGAATGGCGAACTCAATCTCGCCGAGTGTCCCAAATATTAGAAAAAAATAAATAATTTAGAAAATATTCGAAAAAGGAATATTAATAGTTTTAATGAAATTATGCAGACGGGAATTGAGAAAGGCGAACGAGATGCAGGGCTTTTTCAGACGAGGTAAGGGAGTTGTGTATTAAAAGAATGCATGTCCTGTGGAGTTAAATTTATGAAAGTACTGAAAAATTGTTTTGGTTTAAGACATGCATACTATTTTGATAAATTTCCTTGTTATTGGGCTAACTGGTAAGTGCGGGCGAGTTGACCCTTCGTTATGTTTTGGGCGAAAAGCCCTCATGTGATATTTTGGTGAGCGAGTAACCATGTTTTAAATAGAAAATCCGGGCGAGCTATTGTGGGCGGACCCTTTTCAATGTTTTCTGGGGCGGGCGACTATCTTTTTATATAATGGGCAAGCCATTAAGGGCGAGCCAGTTTTATTTGTTGATTAAAAAGGAAAGCTGGCGGGCGAATACTAATTCACCCACCTTAAAGTTCACCATGGGCGAGCCGTGATAGGCGAGCTGACCATGGCAAAGAGGTATAAAGTACATTTTCTTAAACGAAAAATGAGACAGAATAATATTTTGAAAATAGAAAATACGAAACCTTTTGGGCGAGTTGATCCAATGGGCGAGTTGACCATGTGCGAGCCAGTGAGGGCGAGCCGGTTTCCTTGTTTTCAATTGGCGGGCGAACATAAGTTCACCCTACTGGACTGTCAACCATGGGCGAGCCAGACGGGGCAAGCTGACCATGGGCGACCAGATTTCAGTTTATATTCTCTATGCAAATGAGAAATGATTAACTATTTAAATGAATTAAATGGGTTTCTTTAATAGTAAGTATTTTTAGCTATGATTTTGAGACTTTAGGCCTTTAGTTTCATGCCTTGTTACGAGTTATAAGGCTGATGGACCCGCCAAGTCATCAGCGGTCTCGAGGTCACTTGGCAAGAGGACCCGAGGACCACCCATAGATTGTGGCCATAGATCTACTGCATCCTTATTGGGATGATTATGCCGTTCTCGCAAGGGGGAGGGGGAACGATGATTGCATGACTTATTTTAGGGTGATGCCTAGTCTCAATTTATTAACTTGTTTTCAGAGAGGATTTGTTAAATCCTATTCACTGATTTTGCCAGTGATATTGTAAATTGTTTTCTATATCCACTGGGTTTACTACTATGAAAAAAATAAAAGTTTTGGGAAGTTAGATTTATGTACATCTTCCTTACTGAGCATGTTATCGCTCACCCCTTATTTTCCACTCCACAGATTGTTGATCTTGGATTAAGAGAATTACCTTCCAGAAATTATCGACTGCTAGTAAAGGTATATTATTTCTTTTATATATTTAGAAAAATTGTACAGTATTACTTTAAATAGAAGGGAATGTGTATACATCCTAGAGCATTAATGTAATAAGAGTTTTTAATGGTTATTTAAATGTTAAAGAGTTGTTAAGCATCACAGACAGCCCAACCGGTAAGTAAGGGAAATTTTTAAGTAAATATTAGTTATATTGAGTATTTGGGATGTTACACGTTCACCGGATCAGAATGGTGTTGCAGAAAGAAGGAACCGAACTTTGGTGGAAATGGTGCGTAGTATGCTTAGCAACTCGAAGTTGCCTAAGTCCTGTGGATTGAAGCTCTTAAAACGGCAGCGTATATATTGAACCGGGTTCCAACCAAGGTTGTTCCAAGGACGCCTTTTGAATTATTCAAAGGTTCGAAACCGAGTTTGCGTCATATACGCGTTTGGGGATGCCTTTCTGAGATAAGAGTTTACAACTCACTGGAAAAGAAACTAGATCCTAGGACCATAAGTGGGTATTTCATTGGATATGCAGAACGGTCCAAAGGCTACAGATTCTGTTGTCCATCTCATAGCACTAGATTTGTAGAATCAAGTAACGCCAAGTTTCTTAAAAATGACTTAGTTAGTGGGAGCGATCAATCTCAAGACCTAGTTTCTGTGAGAGATCAACCCTCTACCTCAAGTCAAGGATTGGTTATCATGAACAATGTCCCTTCAGTACAACTGGACATTGAACAACCAATCATTGAAGATCCACAAGTAGCCGATAACTTACCAGTAGATGAGGCTCCTCTGGATACACCATAATTGAGTGAGCAACCAGTTGAACAACATAATCCTTCGGAGAATGTTGAACCAACATTAAGAAGGTCTACTAGAGAAAGGAAATCAGCTATTCCTAGTGATTATATTGTGTATCTGCAAGAGTATGATTTCAATATTGGGCCCATTAGTGATCCAGAGACGTTTTCACAAGCCATGAACAGCAAAGAATCAAAACTTTGGTTTGATGGTATGAAGGATGAGATGGATTCGATGGCATCTAATGAAGTATGGGATCTTGTCGAGTTGCCTAATGAGGCTAGGGCTATAGGCTGTAAATGGGTCTTTAAGACCAAGACTGACTTATTAGGCAACATTGAGCGTTATAAAGCAAGACTCGTAGCCAAAGGATTCACTCAAAAGGAGGGAATCGATTACAAGGAGACCTTTTCTCCTGTATCTAAGAAAGATTCTCTCCACATCATAATGGCGCTTGTTGCACATTTTGACTTAGAGTTGCAACAAATGGATGTGAAAACGGCATTTCTCAATAGTGATCTAGAGGAAGAGGTTTACATGAAACAACCTGAAGGTTTTTCCTCTAGTAATGGTGAGCATTTGGTCTGTAAGCTGAAGAAATCCATATATGGGTTGAAACAAGCTTCCCGCCAATGGTATCTAAAATTCCATGAAGTCATCTCTTCATTTGGTTTCGTTGAGAATATCATGGATCAATGTATATACCAGAAGGTCAGTGGGAGCAAGATTTGTTTCCTTGTGCTATATGTGGATGATATTCTACTTGCAACCAATGATAAAGGGATACTACGTGAGGTGAAACAATTTCTTTCTGAGAACTTTGATATGAAGGATATGGGCGATGCATCTTATGTCATTGGCATTAAGATCCATATAGATAGACATAGAGGTATATTAGGTCTGTCACAAGAAGCCTATATTAATAAAGTCTTGGAAAGATTCAAAATGAAAGATTGTTCACCAAGCCCAGCTCCCATTGTGAAGGGTGACGGTTCAATTTGAACCAGTGCCTGAAAAATGATCTTGAGCGGGAACAGATGAAGAACATTCCATATGCCTCAACTGTTGGAAGCATTATGTATGCACAGGTCTGTACCAGGCCTGATATTACTTTTGCTGTGGGAATGTTGGGTAGATATCAAAGTGACCCGGGGATGAACCACTGGAGAGCTGCGAAGAAGGTGCTTAGATATCTTCAAGGCACTAAGGATTACATGCTTATGTATAGAAGGACTGATGAGTTGGAAGTGATTGGCTACTCAGACTCAGACTTTGCTGGCTGTGTTGATACCCAGAAATCAACATTCGGTTACATCTTCATGCTTGCCGGTGGAGCTGTTTCGTGGAAGAGTGCTAAGCAGACATTGACTGCCACTTCTACTATGGAGGCCGAGTTCGTTTCCTGTTTTGAGGCTACCTCACATGGTGTATGGCTTAAGAGTTTCATTGGTGGGCTTAGAGTTATTGACTCCATATCTAAGCCATTAAGGATATATTGTGACAATTCAGCTGCGGTATTCATGGCTAAGAACAATAAGAGTGGAAGTCGAAGTAAGCATATCGACATTAAGTACTTAGCCATTAGAGAACGTGTTAGAGATAAAAGAGTGGTCATTGAACACGTTAGCACTGAATTGATGTTAGTTGATCCTTTGACTAAGGGCATGCCACCGTCTAAATTTAAGGATCATGTAGAGAGCATGGGACTTGGTCCCACATTTTGATTGTAATTGAAACTCTTATTAATAATATGATGTTTCTCATTTTGATTTGTATATACTAAAGTTTTATTTGAGAAATATCTTTGTTGTTTGGACCGAGAATAAACATAAGGTTTATTCATTAAGTTAAAATGGGTTGATTTAGAAACATTTTACATAGTAATACATGGAAGATAATACTCACCACTTGAGGAACTGTCGCCATGATTCATGTGATTTGTTTCTTCTATAAGTGAAATATATGGACCAAGTGGGAGAATGTTAGTATATCTCCTTACTATGGAAATAAATATTTGGTTGACCAATTTCGGATATGGTCCATAATTTCACATTGAATCTCAACTCAATATTTGACTATTAAAAACACGATTTGTGATGGTTAAAACGTGATTTTATTGCCATAATTAGCATGCTCTCGTTAGTAATAAAAGAGGGCTCCTTCTGGTCCCCAAGTACGGAATCTCAAACATACAAACACCATCTAGTGAGGTTTTGAGTGCTTGGAAGATTTGGAAGGCCTGTGATCGACATAGAGTAGACTGTCAGATTCGAAAATTGCTTCAACAGCAGAGTTACAGAGTGCAATGGTTGGAGGTTAGATCCTGTCGTTTCCGCATTTAATTGTTTAACATGTTTCATATTGTGTAGAAACATGTATAATCTGTATGATGTACTTACAGGAATCACAAAAAAAAAAATTAGAATCACATACCAAATACTTACATATTGTAATCTGGTGTTTCTTCACTTGTTAATGCTTGTCCGTTTATAAGATTCATGAACCACCTTATGTGTGATTGTCTCTAATGGTGGTCCACACGATAGCTCTTCCTAAACCTTTTGTAGGGTAAGATTAAACTTATGTTAGCAAGTTTACTTCAAAAGCAAACTTTGGCTAACTTTCTTAGCCTTCTCATGAGTTCAAGAACACTTCTTGAACCTCCATTGGTGGCGGCAAGAGAAGGAAAAAACTTAATGGTGTTGTGTTTACAAAAATTAAAAAGAAAGATAAGAGAGAATAGCTAAGGTGGCAAGCTATAGGTGTTTTCCAAAAAAAAACAATCAGCTTTGTAGCACCCCTTAGCACTATTGTATCATCTTTCTTGCATGTTTTCTCTTTTAACTATATACTCAGCAGGATAAGTTTTTCTTGTTTTTGTAATTAAAGCATGCAACCTTTGCACCCTTTCAATTAAGTCCCTAAGAATTAATAATTCATAACATAAAGCTTTTAGTCAAATATAATTAAGTTTTTAATTAAAATCATAATTTTAACTTTGGCGTGTTGTTTTATGTATGTGATCCATTAAGCTCTAACATATTGGCAATATGATTATAAATTAAATCCATAAGCATAAATTATGATTCTAATTTGTATTCATAAATCTTGAATAGGATCTAGCATGCCATTATCAACACCCAACTGTTAGAGAGTTAATATGTGAATCTTTAATCTAAGCCTTTTAGTGACTAGTCTTTCAATGTAATTTAATCATTTCATCAATTATATCTTGAAGAATTAATAAGCATGGTTTAGTGTTTGCTTATTAATTCTCAATATTAGTTCTTGAAACTTTAGATTTGACTCCAATAATTCCCAGTGAAACTGATTTATCCTAAAATCATTATGTCATGGACATGGACTTGCACAAGTCTATTTAAGTTAAGAACAAGTAAGATATGCCCCCTCAAACCTCAAGGTAATTAATTCTCTCTTTACCACCCATCTATCTTCATATGCTTCATGTCATACCTAAAAGCATGCTTCATAGGCATTTGACTTCCAAAGAAATTTAGATGAAAGTAAAGCATGATAATTCACATAAAAGACAACCTGGTGTCTTAAATCAAAGGATCACTTATACAACTATCACATGAGAATATTTTCACAAACATTCTAGTGATACTACCAAATGAAATTCTCATGTCAGGTCATGATCAATGAACATGTTCTTTTATAAGCACCCACATGTTATTCTTAGGTATTTCACTTGCTTTAATTTATAAGATCAATTGTTTGCTTCCCAAGTGGCTTAACATGTGCCAGTCTTTGAGCATTATCAATGCCTTTTCTTAACAATATATTGACTAGAACATCTATATGAACAAGATGTTGATGTATGACAATATCACAATTATAACTTTTTATAATTCCTTTGAAAGGCCTATTTAGTGACTTATAATTTCATTTTTGTCATTCAAATTGTGAAGAAAAACCATTACATCACTTACCATGAGTGATCATATGCGGTTATGGCTTTATTTCTCATTCCAAGTGACTAGGCCTTGGCTCTAAGGCATACACTAGTAGTTTTAAGTCATGGAATTAATGTTGGGATGAGACTACAATAAGAGACTTTAGGGCTTAGTTTAAGCTTCGTAGGAATAAAAGTGATTATTGTTTTAGGAGAATTTGTGAGTTTTAAAAATAAATTTATGGTTATATAGTTAGTTTAAAAAAAATTATAAGGTGGAATAAAAGATGCAAAGGAGTATTTGAGTGAATTTTGATGAGAGTTTGACGTTAGTGGAAGAAAGGTGGTAACGACCATGGTGGTGGAGACAACAACCAACTGGACAATGGTGGTGGAGATGACAACCAATTGTCGAATTTGGATGTAGGCAGGGATTGATTTGGTGAAAGATGAATTAGAAAGAAAAAGAGAGATGTTAGAGAAAGAAGAGGCAAAGGAAAACAAAGAATTACATAAAAATTTATAAAAATATTTAATTTTTTAATTTCAAAACTTTTTATTTGACTAAAATAAAAAATCCACATCATTTTTTATTTTGTATGTGTCAACTAATGTTATGTGTTACATATGGTGATAACTAACACTTAATATCTAAATTAACAAAATGATCAACGCTATAATTTTTAAAAATAATATTTAAAAGTAGAAAAATAAGCATATACATCTCAAATTTCAAAGAGCATGTGTTGTTCACTCTCAAAATTGAGATGCAAGGACTAAAAGATGTCAGGAATGACAACCCTGTCTATGTGCTCTGCTTGTTAGGAAGATAAGCTGTCTTATTAGGAAACCAAAAAAAAATTTAAGATGGATCCCATTTTTGTTAGTTTTTCTTGTTAAAACTTTCCAATTAGATGGATTGTTATTAATTGTAAACTTTAAGATTTAATAAAACATGATGATAATTTAGTCTTAACATGAAAATATGTAACTGAGTTCAATTAATTAATTGTGATAAGTTGGTATAGGCTTTTGCGCATCTTATTTGATTAGTGTGGTTTTCAAAGGTTTTGAGCTTGAGTAAAGCAACCATATGGCCTTAGGCTAAAACGTTCACCCTAGTATGCTTAAGTAAGCCTTCTATAACCTTAAAATACGGCTCATGAGTTTGGAAACCTTGAAAGAACTCAAACACTCAGCATACTAGAGCACAACACAAAACTGAAAGGCACAAATATACTAGAGAAAACTCGTAAGCTTTGTATTATTGATAAACTCTAAGATGATGGAATACAAATAAGGGCGGGGAGTCCCTCTATATATAGTGAAGTCCCCTTATATGGCTAGACACTTCCAAGTCATCTACATGTATTTGAAATACAAGAGAACTCTATCTACGGAAGTTTAAATCCTTAAAAACTCTCTAATCCTAGGGATTATAGTGTCTTGGCTGCCAAAGACTTTGACTTGGCTCTAATCCTATGAACAATTTGTCCATGTAGTTCTTTTCCTCTAGGTGTGTTTAAGAAAAGTCGAAGCGTGCCTAAGTACTCCTTCCATTGAACACTTGGTGCGTGGGCTGTGACATTCCCTTCACTTATTTTAGTGATGCCCTCATCGTGTCCTCACCATAGAACCTATCAATGTGTTCCTACAATTACTACAATGCCTCGAATAGTTTCTAACTCGCCGCATTCTTGGGTAGTCCCATCCACTGAACAAGATACTTGTGCCTTAACATGTAGTTCTTGCTTTGTGCCATTCTATCAGCTAGTTTGCCTTTGACCTTTTTGTCATATGAGACAGCCATTCCCACTGGTGCACTTGAGACTCTGCTCGTGTTAGAACATCACTATCCTAATAAAATGGCTTAAGCATGCTAACATTGTAGTCCCTAGTCTCTAGGGACTTATCAAGCCTCAATACAACAAAGCAAGTGAACTTTTCACTTTGCACACTCTTAGCTAGTTGAATTGTTGACAGTACATTGGTTCCACTCCTTGACCCTTATTTTAGCAGAACAATATATGAGCACCGTTTATCCCTAATGCTAATGGAGTTCCTAAAAGGAATGAGAAGTGCATGAATTCAGTCAAGGAAATCCAAACCAATAACAAAATTTTAGTTGTCCAGTAGGATTGCCTCGATGGATTCTTTATCCTTCCAATCACCCAATGATAGAATTACACTGTGTTTTTTTCCAGTGGTCTGTATCGACTTGGAGTTAATGATCCTAATTGTTTTGTTCCCTGTTTTTATTGTCAAGCTAATCTTCCTTGTTGCATCTTCAGAGAAAAACAAGTTAGAAGCTTTAGTGTGAACCAAAGTAGTGATCAACTTGACTAAGACCGTTATGTCAGCAAATATCAATCCATTCTCTGTCCCCTAACCTTGAAATGGTCTAGGCACAATTGAACTGAGCTCTAAAGTCTTCTTTTTTGGCTCATCATCTTTCTTGGTGATTATGGACATTTTATTTTTGAGCAATCACATGACTTGTGTGACCTCTCACATAAGAAACTTTTTGATAGATCACAATCCTCTTTGGAATCCTCTTTATTGGACTCACTCTTGGACTTCCACAATGATAGCTTCCCATTGCTACCACTAGTCTGTCGATTTCTACCCCACTATTGTCTTTACTATCGAGCTTGGAAGACTTATGATCATTCTGCTTCCTCTCAAAATCGACAAATGACTCTGCAACAGTAAAGTGTTCAGATCCTAGACACCCCTCTACTGCAACTGTTGTTGGGCTTAGGGTTTTAGGCCATCAATGAACTTAAAGAGACCCTCACTATCTCTAAGGCTAAAAATCTACAACATTATTTTTGAAAACTATTTCACCCCTATTGGCTGAGCTGACACAACCTGCTATGTGCCTTTCCTTGCGCATTGTCTAAATAATGGCTTCCAAAGCCTTATTCTTTTGTTACCATGTCTAATGCCTCATTGAGAGTACCCTGCACCTCTCCCTTCAGATCCTCCTCCATTGAGCTGGTCTCATTAAGGCACCTTTTAGTGTCATCGAACTTGTCATGCATCTCTCCCACAAAGTCTCAACTTTGACAAGTGAGCCTTTATGGACGTCACTACATCCCTCAAACTGGCCTTCTTGCCACGTTCCCATCTATAACGAACATTTTAAGATGAAAGGCAAAAATATAGCAGAGAAAATGCATAAGCTCTATATTATTGAAAACTTTAAGATGATGAGATACAAATAAAGCTAGGGAGGCCTTCTATTTATACTGTAGTCCTATTAGATGGTTGGACACTTCCAAGCCTATCTACAAGCATTTGAAATACAAGAAAACTCTATCTACAGGAGTTGAAATCCCTAAAGATTCTTTAATTCTAGGCACTCTAGAGTCTTGGCTGCCAAGGACTTTGACTTGGTCTAAGATCTCTATCTATAGTAAGACTACTAACTTGTGCTCTTTTCCATATGTAAGCTCCATACACCACACTCTCGATGCTCTAATCTTATACATAGGTTGTCTATGTAGTCCATCACCCCCAAGTGTGCTTGAAAAATGCAGGCGTGTCCAAGGACTCCTTTCGTTGAGCAATTGGTGTGCGAGCCGTGATATTGTGTAGTAATTGTGTAGGCCTTAAACTTATAGCCTTTGATGGGGTTGTTAAAGTTGAACTATAAATCTATGGTAAGGTCTCATCTTCACTTCAAACACATTATATTTATTCATTAAGAACTACCTTAAGAAGAACTAGAAAAGAAGGATTAGCCTAATCATGACTTTGATAAATCTGCTTTTGTTTCCAACTATATCTGCTCATACAAGTATGCCAATTACTTGTTTAATTCTGGTGTTTTATTTTTCACATATTGATTTCGGATTAACACTTGCATTTATAGCTATAGCTCATCATTTGGATTAGTTGATAAACGATCGTTTCTATGTCATTTTCTTGCTTTCATTAAAAAATTGTTACTTTTTATAAAAGATTGTTTTATAAGAAAATATATTTAAAGAGCTGTTTGATGCAAGCGAATTTACTTTTATTCGTGACGCTCCAAGCCTTCAATTCACATCCATTTTCGAGCTTAAAATTTTTTTTATAATGATCTCCATGCTTTTGCACTTAATTTAAGAATCAGTACATCCATGATTTGATCAATTAGTACAGTATTTTTTTAAGTATATAATAACAAGAATCTGAACCAAAATCTAAAATTCAAAGTAATAGCACATTCTTCTCATTAATAGTATTGATGCTCTACCATTTGCATACATCATCATGCTGGCCTGTACAAAATCAAAAAGGAAAGGGTAAAAAAAAACTTAAAGATTAAAAAAAAAGAAAGATAAATCAGATAAACTGCTTCAGCTTGAAATCTTGCAAAAAGGTAGAACAAGTTGTTTCCTTTAACAACAAAGAGGAGCTAAATCCTAGCATGGAACTCCCAAGATCAAACTCCAAAAGGTTATCCTCCAATTGAAGCCCTCCGATTACAATTGGGCTACTCTGTTCCAAGCCTCCGTCCACCAAGCCCAAGCACATGACCTCTTTGCTTACTTTCACCATTGAATTCCTCCCCTGAATTCTCCACTTTACCATCTCACTTTGCAAAATTAGATCAATTTCAGGCACCAAAGGCCCAAGCATTGAGTTTACAACCCCTTCAGAGCTAAAGCAGAGCCCAAATGGAGCCACAGCTGCCACCCTAGTCATATTCATGAAACTGGCAGCCTTAACATAAGCTTTAGAAAATATTGCATAAATTGAGCTTTCCATTGTCGTATACGGCACAATTGTGCTTAACTTTGTCCCTATTTTGCCTTCTTCATCCCCTAATAACATCGATTTATCCACCGCTAATCTCCTGCCGTTGATCTTGATGGATTGAACATTAATGAAGTAGTCATGTTGCTTGGTGATGAGAGGCGTAAATATCAGTGACCTCGTTATTTTGGTGCCGAAAATGGGGTGTCCATCGCCAGTTGACACGACACCGTTTGACGGTGATAAGCAAAGAATAAACTTTTGAGAATGCCCAATCGAAGAACTGAGCTGTGATGGCAGTGAAATTGAAGCTTTTCCTAAGCCTAAGATCCCATTGGTAATACTGGCCAAACCTTGTAAATGAGAAGCCGGTGCACAAGAAAAGAGAAAGTGATCAACGGTCGTGATTTGGCCTACCTCTGACGGATCAACAGAGTCAACGGCTATGACATCCTCCACTAGTTTCCCCACTGCGGACATTCCTGTTATACCATTGTACGGAAACACATTACAGTTGGTGTTGAAGAGGCAACCACTCGCCCCAACCTTCTTGCTTCCAAGATCATGAAACTTTGCTCTTGAGCAGTTGACAGAGCAGCTTGAGATAAAGCTGTTTGATGATGACACGTGCCCTGAATTGCAATCCATCCAAAGAAAAGGACCGCCAAGATCAACCACAAGGTAGGTGTGTTCCGATGGAGTGCCATGAGAAATCCTGGCAACATACTGGAGAGTTGCGGCATCTTTTGTGACAGTAAATAAAGCAGAATTCGAGTGAAAACTTAGAACAAATGGGTTTTTCAGCAAGAAAAGACAAGCAAAAAAGAGAAGAAACTGAGCAAGGGAAGCCATGGGAGGGGTGAAAACGAAGCTTTGAAACGAAGGGAGAGAAGATGAGTATTTACTTTCTTTCATTGTATTTATTTAATATGTGATGCGATGGCTCGCCGCGGTTGGATGAGATTGTTGGAAATGATGAATTGGATGGATAAGCTTTGATTTGGGTTTTTTAGCTGACTAGTCGCTGTGCTGGGCTTTGTTATGTATTGAAGCCCACTACAAAGGGTCCCCCCACGATGTTTATCATCTGGCCAGCAATGCCAATGTGATTGTGACACCATCGGCTTCCTTTTTTTTTCAATTTTATTTGGCCTTTCTCTGTGGACAACTTAAAGAAATATCTGCGAGTACAATCAATTCCTTGAAAGTCCCGCTTACAGTAAGAAATGACCAAAAGACACGTTTTTCAAGTGTCCGTGTTTTTTTTTTCCTTTACTTAATCTTTTCTCTTTTAATATTTCATTGTGAGCAAGCCTGTCGGTGAATTATTGAATTGATTTAATCCCGCTTTGTTTTGAATACGTAAGAAAGAGAAATAAACGCAAAATATAATTATTAAACCAAGATATAAATTTTAAATCGAAATTTTTTTTAAAAAAAATTTAATATTAAATATAAAATATTTTATAATATCAAAAGATATAATAATAAAAATTAAAATAATTATAAATAATTTATTAACGTATAAAATAAATAAAAAAATTCAAATATTTTGATATTTTCAAAATTTTCATTGTACTAATAAATAATATATTTGGTAAGGATTCTTTTCATTACAACTTTACACTACCCACTTGTAATATATGAATGGTTGAAAAATGAAACAAAGCTCTAAAGGCAAATAACCAACAACGGGCGAACACCAAAGTTGAAAAAAAAAAAAAAAAGAAAAGCAGTCAAAATGAACTATATTAGAGTAGATAAAAACCCTTCTAAGTTTTGAGAAATACGGAAGAACAATGAAAAAAGAGAAGCGTAAATGAAGGCCTAAGGATAGTTGCGAGGCGAGAATTTCTATTTGTATTAAAATTTTTACTTTATACCACACCTCTAATTACACCATAAAAACTATTAAATATATTTAATAAATTTATAATTTTAACCCTACGTATCCCTTCCATTGTTTCTTCATCACCATCTCCATTGTTCCTTCATCTCTATTAGCTTCCATTATTTTCTTCATTTCCAACTGCTGCTTCAAACCCAAGATTTCAAATATTATTATTGTTTTGTTGTTACTGATTTAGATTTTAGGTATAATAGTGTTTGGGGCATTGTTGTGCTAATGGTGTTCTATTGGGGGATTATTGTTGTCATCTATTGCTGAAGTCGGAGCGGAAGGTGAGAGATTGGGGGCTCACGCAAGGTAGCTTGCGTTGGCACCATGTCCCTATGCAAGCACAAGACACTTGTGTAGGCGTTTTTGTGCAGGATCATGCTCCTCGTGCAAATTCACTTGCACAGGCAGCGAGATGTATGAAAGATTTATATTAAGACCTTTTTTCCTTTTGATTCAATAATAACTATGTTCACTTATATTAAGACCTTTTTTCCTTTTGATTTTTTTAAGCTTATCTCTTCTTCAGTTTTCATACTTTCATATTCTTCAATAATAACTATGTTCACTTAAATTTTTCTTTTTCTTTTTTGTTAAAGATAACAAAACAATAAAAAAAATTTAGAGTTTAGAAGAGAAGAGTAGAAGATCATAAAGCTGGATGGACAAAAGAGAAAAGTAGATGAGTTATATGTTTTTGAAAATTTCATTAGGGTTAATTTGTCTTTTCATATAAGGAATTTTTTATCCTTGTAAATATTAAAGTATAAAAAGTAAAAATTGTAGTGCAAATAGAAATTCTCTTGTGGGGCATTACGATGTACTATTGTGACTGTAAAGAGGAAAAGCATATAAATTGAGTTTATATATGATGTATTAGCAGTATATAGAAGATGACACGTCATTAATGAGTAAAGCCTAAAAGTGTATAATCCTTAAAAATAAATTTAAAGACTTTATTAATATTTATTTTTAAGGATCTATATATGAAGTGTCATTCTCTAGTTGATTAACACTGTATAAAAGCTATACACTGTCAGTGCATTATATATAAACTCAAATTGAGTAAAGTTTTTATACGTGATACACTAATAGTATATAGCCTTTATACAATATTAGTCAACTATAAGATGTCACTTTATTAATGAGTGAAACATAAAAGTGCATAGGCCATTAAAAATAAATTTAAAAACTATTAGTATTTATTTTTAAGAACCTGCATATGAAATGTCATCCTATGATTGATTGAAAGTGTATAAAAACTATACATTATCAATGCATCATATATAAAATCATATAAATTTATGTTTTTTTATTACTTTTTAATTTAAATATAGTTTAAAATTTGAATCATTAATGTTTTTTAACTTTTAGCCCAAAAGCAACAAACTAAAAGCTAGGCTTATTGGCAATTAGGCCTTTTTTACCCACATTGATTTGAATTATTTGAAAAATAGTGAATTGTAATGTATCGAAAGTATCGTGCGATATGCATGATTCGTTTACGATTAAAACAATTCACTTATGATTCTTAATTAGATACGATATAATATATCGATCTATATCATGTTTTATACGTATCGAATCATATAGTATGATACCTATCGCGTATCGTACGATTTTGATAATTATGCTTTTCTCTTTTAATATTTTACTCTGAGCAAGCCTGTCGATGAGTTATTCAATTGACTTAATTACGCTTTGTTTTGATAGACATAAGGAAAAAAATCAA
The DNA here is from genome assembly GCA_032173925.1 of Heritiera fomes. Taxonomy (NCBI): domain Eukaryota; kingdom Viridiplantae; phylum Streptophyta; class Magnoliopsida; order Malvales; family Malvaceae; genus Heritiera; species Heritiera fomes. Next base: position 24,598,017 of record JAPDPM010000009.1, read on the forward strand.
TGAGAAGCAAAGCATAACGAAGTAAACAAAAAGAAAGTAAATAATACATGTTTGATGTATTTCTTTTTTAGATTGTTATAATTAATAAAATAAAATAAAGGTAAAGGAATTCTACCCATTACTATTTGGTTAAAAAGTGAAAAAAAATTAAAAAATTCATTATAGTATTGTTTTTTTTTTCAAATAAAACCATTTTTTTATAAAAAATATAATAATTTATATTGGTTATTTATTTCATAAAAAATAAAACTTTGGTATATATTAAAGTATTTTATTTTCATTTATTTCAAAAACATTTTATTTTTTCTCTTTAATTTGATTTAAGTGATACATTATAGTTAATTTACATATAGAGCATTTAACTAACAATGCTCAAAAATAATAAAATAAAAATGATAAATCAGAATTTTGAAAAAAATAATAAAATGTAAAATTAGATTTGTGATCCAAATAGAAATTAAAACAAAAAAAAATGATGAATAAGCTATAATAGACAAATAATTATGATGATTATTTTAAAAAATAAAATAAACATTAAGAGTATAAATATTATTTTACAATTAAAGTTTTTTATTCATTTCCTTTCCCTAAGACTTTATAATTTGGGTAAATAAAAAATTAGACATTTGAGTAAAGTAGAGAGATTCTTAATCTCGTACATTTCTTTTATTATTTTTTAAATCCTACCAAAGTAAGGAAAATGTTTCCATATTGCACCTCTTTTCCTTTTCCTTCTTTCCCCTCCACTAGGATTAGTTTGGATTGCATTGCATTTGGGAACCAAATTCATCGGAGTGGTGCATTATTAAACCTTTTCTCCATTGAGGTGCATTTGGCTTACCAGTGGGAGTGTAAACATCCAATCGAAGTGGGATGTTGATAATATTGCCCCTTATTTTTTTATAATCATCATCATTAGAGCTTTTAGCCCAATATTGTGGTAAGCTATAAGAAACAATATATGACCTCACGCTAAGCCGTTGGCATGAATTCTCCTCCTCCACCTATTCCTATCTATAGTAACACGTTATTCCAACTCCTGTTCAGCCATATCTTTTCTGATTACTTCTTTCCAAATCTTTTTCATTCTTCCCCTAGCCTTCCTTGTTACATTATTCTTAACCTCCACTCTTCTAACTGAAGTGCCTACAAGTTTACATTGTATGTGTCCAAATTAGCGTAAACTGTTTTCACTCATCTTATCTTCAATAGGTGCCACTTCTACTTTTTTGCGAATATCTTCATTTCTTATTCTATTTTTTTCGTATATCTGCACATCCATCTCAACATTCGCATTTCTGCTATATTAATCTTCTATGTATGCAATCTTTTAGTTACCTAACATTCATTGTTATAGAGCAATGTTGGTTTAACAATTGTCCTATAAAACTTGCCTTTCAACCATACAAAAATTCTTTTGTCACAAAACATACCTGTAGCACTTCTCTATTTGCTCTAACTAATCTCTTTATCCATTTGTACAATTGACCCCAAATATATAAAATGATCCTACTCAGGAATTGCCACCCTATCTAGCATCACTATGTTTCTATCTTCCTCTTTATTTGAACTAAATTTACATTCCATGTATTCAATCTTTACTTTGCTTTGTTTGAATCCTCTTGATTCTAACGTTTTCCACAGTTCCAATTTTGCATTAACCTCTGCCCTAGTCTTAGCACACAAAACAATATCATCTACAAACATCATACCAAGGTATATTATCTTGGATGGATTTTGTTAGCTTGTCTGTTACCGTAGCAAACAAAAATGGGCTTAACGTTGACCCTTGATGTAGTCTTACTATGATAGGAAATTCACCTATTGGACCTCCACATGTCCTCCCATTTGTCCTTCCATCTCTATACATGTCCTTAATTATTTCAATATATTTCAAGGAGACTTTTTTCTTCATTAAAGACCACCATAACACCTCCTTAGGCACTTTATCATATGTTTTCTCCAAATCTATAAAGACCATATGAACATCTTTACCTTATACTCGAGAATGCTCCACAAGTTGTTTAAGTAAGTGTATTGCTTCTGTAGTTGACCGGTCAGGCATAAAACCAAATTGATTCTCCAATATCTCTCCAATCTTTCTTAATCTTCGTTATATCACTCTTTCCTATAAATTCATCATGTGACCTATTAGTTTTATGCGTCAATAATTAGAGCAGCTTTGAATATCTCCCTTGTTCTTATAGAGAGGAACCAACGCACTCTTTTTCTATTCCTCAGGCATCTTGTTAGTGCGCTAAATCTTATTAAAAAGATTTGTCAACCACCTAACTCCTACCTCACCAAGGCATTTTCGAACTTCAATAGGAATGTCATCAGGCCTAATGGCTTTCTCCGTCTTTATCCTTTTTAGTGCTTAATTTACCTTCATCTCTTTGATTCCACACATAAAGCATCGGTTCAAATCCTCGAGAGGCACCAAGATATTGTCTAAATTTTGCTTTTGTCCGTTGTTAACTAAATTGTTGAAATAATCACGCCACCTTTCTTTAATATCATCGTCTTTAATTAGAGGTTTTTGGTGCTCATCCTTGATACATTTCATGACTCTTAGGTCTCGACTCCTCCTCTTTCTTGCTCGCATCAATCTATATATCTCTTTCTCTCCATCATTTTCTACCAACTTCTTATAAACCTCTTTCACAACTTTTGCCTTAGCTTTTACCATTGCCTTATTTGCCTTCATCATAGCTAACTTGTATTTTGTGAAGCCCTCTTTGGTATTGTTCGTCTTCAAAGCCTTGTAACAATCTCCCTTGGTCTTTATAGCTTTCTTAAATGATTCAGTCTACCATCTTGCATCATTTCTAGTAGATGCTCTTCTATTTGACACTCCTAATATCTCCTTTCTTACCTCCCTAATGTGTTTTGCCATCTTGTTCCACATTGTATTTGGGTTTTTCTTTGTTGTCCAAATACAATTTAGAATAAGATGGCAAAACACATTAGGGTGGTGGTTCATCTCATAAAAATTGGATGAGTTTTAAGTGGTTGGTTATCTAAACTTACCGCTGACCCACCTTCTTTGTCTGAGCTTATGACTAGCTCTGTTCAACACAAGTGAAGTTTTGCCCCTTCTTTTATATATTTACTTTTTAAAATTTTTTTCATTTTAGTTTTTTATTTAAAATGTTAGAATAATTTTATTCGTTTAATATAATATATAAAATTTTATTATTATATAATATATTAATATATGTATAAATAAACATAATGTTTTTAAAAATTTAATGACAAATGTATATTAGATTTAAAAATAATTTTTAATTTATTAAAAAATATTATTTGATATAAAATAATTTGTAATTTTATAATTATTTATCTAATTTAAAAAAACCAAATATATACTATTAATTCCATTCTATATAATTTTTATCTAATATTATAATGGTCATTTTCTCTTCTCACTAAACTTCCTCTTACCACTATTGCTGAATTTGCATCTAAACACTACCCCACCACCAATTTTAATTTTACTATTATAGTACTTAATCTCACCGCTATAATAACTAATCTTACTTTTGCCTTTATTTTCAATCTTGTTGGAATCAATTGCATTGCCTATCCAAACTATCTCTAAGAAAAAAATTGCATCAACTTGATCGAAATGGATCACACCCTATTGGGTTCGGTGGGAATGTAAACATTCCATCGAGGTGGGATGTTTCCAATATTGCAATTTTTTTATTTTTCATTTTAAATTTTTAAAAAAATGTTAGGCTAATTTATTAATTTAATAGAATATATAAAAAATTATTATTATATAGTAAATTAATATATGTATATATATACATAATGTTTTTTAATATTTAAAAACAAATGTATACTTGATATAAAAATAATTTTTAATTTAATAAAAAATTATATGACATAAAATAATTAATAATTTTTAAATTATTTATCTAATTTACAAGATATCAAATATAAACTATAAATTTCATTATATACAATTTTATCTAATGTTCTTAATGGTCGTTTTCCTTTCTCACTACACTTAACCTTATTAACACTGCTATGTTTGCATCCAAACACATATTCCACAACTAATTATAATCTCACTGCTAAAGTACCCAATCTCAAATCATCGTTGGGGCATCCCATACTTAGTAACAAGTTGCATTGGAGCTTGAGTGTAGTAAAAAGCATGCAAAGGTTGCTAGGTCATCACCCAAAAGCGATATGCCACATCAATGCCTGGATGTGGTGTCAAATTGGCAAAGTTTCCCACACTACAATGGATAAGTGTTGGTAAAAAAGTTAGTCTATAACCATAAGCTTAGGTTAAGATCTTGGAATATAAGTATGGTTAATGGTAAGTTAGTTGAGATTTGTGACGTTATGATTAGAAGGAGGATTAACATATTATGTCTATAGGAGACCAAATAAGTTAAGAGAAGTTTAGGGAAATAGCACCTTGGCAATATAAGCTTGGTACACAAGGAAAGATAGTGATCGAAATGGTATAGGTATCATAATAGATAAAGAGTACCATAGGGTTGTTGTACATGCTAGGATACAAGGAAATATGATTATTTTGGTTAACCTAGACTTAAGGAAAGAGGTTTTAAATGTCATTAGCATGTATGCACCCAAGATAATACTTGATAGTAAACAACAATTTTGGGAGGATTTAGATAAGGTAGTTTATAAAGTGCCTTTTGGAAACAAAAACTTTTTATTAGTGATGACTTTAATTGCCATGTAGGTACTAGTAGAGAGGCTTTTGAAAGTGTATATGGGGGTTTTAGTTATTGTTTAAGAAATGAGGGTGGGGATGCTATCTTAGATTTTGCTTTATTATATGGCCTAACTCTAGTAATACACTATTTAGAAAGAGAGATTCTCACATTTTTATCTTTAGAAGTGGACTGAGAGCAAATTTTACATAGATTTCTTTTTTACTTGAAGGAGAGATAGACATAAATGTTTGGATTGTAAGGTTATCTCAAGTAAGAGTGTTACGATGCAACATAGACTCATAATCTTAGATATGAGGATTCATAGACAACATCAAACAAACCAATAAAAAAAATTGAAATGATTTGGTGGTGGAAGTTAAAAGAAGATTGTCATGTAGTATGTATAGATAGTTAGGTACAAAAAGAGGACTAGATAACATAAAGGAACCCAAATGAATCAAACACTACTCAACCTCCATTGAAGCTTGGAACAGACATTGTTTAACCTGACACAAATCTATCTTAGACACTCAGCCACCTCCCATAACCACACACATAGCCTCTTCCAAAAAAACCCTAAAGCACTTACCCAAATTTTAACATCATCACATCTTGTTAACTACACACCTAGCATCAGCCACCACCTCTTAACCAAGATCCCACCAAGATCCCACCACCTCTTAACCAAGATCCCACCAAACATCTTCTCAAAATCAAATCCTAGGACTGTTATCTAAAACCAATCCTTTTTCTTAGATTTAGAAATACCAAAACAAAAAATAACAACCAATAAAAAAAATACATTACCTTTCTCAAGGAAACATCAATAGCAAAAACAAAAAAAGAAAAAAAAAAGAGAGAAGGGGGATCGGTTCAAGCAGATCCATGTGGAGAAGAACTCTTTTCGATGAATTAGTGGCACGATCTTGCTAGGGGAGAAGGAGTAGAGTGATTTTATGCTTTAGGAAGATTGTCGGTGCTCAAAGCTTGGTGGTTTGTGGCAGCCCAAATGAAGAAAGGTGGCTAGAAATTTTTCGATGGCTAAAAGGATTTGGGAAGATTTTAAAGTTTTGTTTTGAAAATACTAAAAAAGTGGAAGTTGAAAATATTGGTTTTTTATTGGGTGCTAAAACACATTGTTTTAACCCTTGAGACCCACATTTTTTTACTGGACCTGACCCAAGATTTGTACCACTAGTCCACACCCGATCCCTGACCAAGTTCCTTTCACTTGATGCTACTTAGTGGACCTGATGCCAAGCCTAACCTGTGGCCCATTATCAATTTCATTTAGCCCACTCTCATTTGGGCTTCCTTTGGTGTAGTCCATTTAAGGTTTTAATCTAGCTTTTATGGTAATTCTTACTTGCCCTATGTTTATCCTCTTGTTTATTTATTTGCTTAGTGTTCATCTTGGATTGTTACAATGATTTAATTTATTTCATTTTGAATAGTGTGATTATTTAATTTGTGATGTTCCAATCAGTTTGAATTAATTTGAATAGTTTGGATTAGGTTTATTTTATTTTGTTTGTTTTATTTGATATTTTAGGATTAGAATTAAATAGTTAAGATTCTTAAAATTTAGAAAATAAAATTCTAAAAACAAAACATGGACTAAATTAAAAACTCTGTTAGTTTGGATTTGTAAATTTCATTGTAAATAAAATGCCCTAACATTTTCATAATTTTTTTATTAAAAAAGTGAAGATTATTCTCCAATGAGGGGACTTTATGGAAATCACAAGAAGTAATTCCTAAATAATACCTAAGTGAGAAAAGTCTATTAAATATTACTAAAAGTATAGAAATATTTAATATGATTTTTCAATATATGAATTCTCAAATTCTTTTAAAAATAGATATGAATAAGATTTTCTTCAAGAGAAAAAGTCCATACATATAATGTGTTACATTTTCGCATCATATGCATCAAGTTTTGAACCCGAAAGGAATGTGAGTCCAATAATTAAATGTTATAAAACCACAAATAGGGATTCCTAACTATTCTTTAGGTGAGAGAAATCCACTAAATATTATCAGAGTATTGGAACATTTAGTGCAATTCTTTAATAATGTAGAATTTTATTTAAAATAAATAAATAAAGTTTTATAAAAAAATCATAATAAACATATACATATGCATCATTCATAATATGTTTGCATCATATGTATTCATCTAAATTTCAAAATAAATGTAAATCTTTTGAGGATGAGATTCTATAGAAATCATAAATAGCAATTCCTAGGTGCAAAAATTGCTCGAAATACTACCAAAGTATTGAAATACTTCAGTATAATTTTTCAATACAAAAGATTATTATTTATTTTCAAAAAATTAGTTTTTAAATGAAGATCTTTTTCATAAAAATAAAAAAATGATTTTGAAACAGAAAAATAAAATTGTTTATAATATAATAGGAATTATTTCTAAATATTAAATTAAGATCATTTTATTAAAACTAAAATGATAACGCATGAGTAAGATAGTAGCGTTTTTAATGGGCATCATGGGATTACTAATACTCCCAAACTTGTTTTTGTTTTTGAAGACCCCAAAATTATTTTTTTAATATAACTTAATTAATTTTAAGATTTGTTGAAAATATAAGTTTTTTTTTTAAGTGGCTAATCACAGCCAACAAAAAAAGATTGTTAGCAAGTCCACTTTTTTGTATTTTCAAAATCGTCAAGCGATCGAGTCTCCTGATTAAATCATTAAGACATGTATTTACTTGAACTAAGCTTATCCATAGTCCACCATACACTTTGTAGAAATGTTGAGCTTTCCCTGTAGGATGCCCTACTTTCTTCCTTTTTCTTCTCCTATCAATTTTTTTCTTTTAGTTGTGTACAAAAATATGATCATGAAGAGAGAAAGAAAAATCATTGGATAGAAAGAAAAATGCATTGAATGTATATATTTTGAAAAAGAAAAAAAGCTTTGAAAAGATAAAAGTTTTGAAAAGAGAAAAAAAGGAAGTGTTATGGGTATGAAAAGTGCTAATCAAATGTAAATGACAGTAGGATTTAAGTGGTTCGGCATGACTACCTACAACCACAGAGGGTAGCTAAGATTGCTACTATGTGAATGGCATAAGCCAAACTTTTCTCAAGTTACATGACTATTACGAGAGTTGGTCAAGTGTTCAAACATGACTAGAATACACATGAACTATAAGGAGTAAGGCGTAAAGTAATACAAGTAGAGCCTCGGTAGTAAATACAAGGTAGAAAATCCTTATGCCTTGGGATGAAAGTATATTTATAGGCATATAAGAGGCATTAGGATCGTGCCAAGTGTCACTATCTTATAAGGTCTTTTTATTTAAGTGAAACTAGTCTGTTTACAAGCCATAAGAATAAGGAGACAAAGAGATTGCACATGGTCTGGGTTGGGCCTTTTGAACCAGGCTAGGCGTGGCAGTCACTTGGCTAAATCCATCTATAACACTAAATTCCTTTTAGATAGAAATTGAGTATTAGTTGCAATCATGCCTTGTCAAATAGTTTGAGTAGAACTGTCACGTTGTTGTGATCATCCCATCCTTAGCAAGTTCTTTTGGTGAGAAAGCTTCTTGCAATATTTTTTTGGATTTTCCTTCTTATTTTCAATGTGAAGGCTTTTTGCGATTTTTTTGGATTTTCCTTCTTATTTTCAAAGTTGTGCTGGCTTAAGCAGGTTCTGCAGTTAGTGGAGTGTTGTCTTAGACATGGATGCCTTCTTTCTTTTAAATTTTGGTTATTCTTTGCTTGCTTAGAGTTTTAGCTTAGCTAACTTTTATTTGTTTATTCTTTGCTTTGCACTAGCTTTAATGACTTTTCTTATTTTCATTTGATCATCTTCATGCTTCAAGCTTTAACCTTAGCTTGCGCTTTTATGTCGTCTTGATTCTTTGCATGCCTCGAGCCCTAGCTTGATAGCTTTTGCTCTTGCAAGGACTTTGATTCTTTACATGCCTAAACCCTAGCTTAGTAGCTTTCACTCTTACGAGAACTTTGATTACTTACATGCCTTGAGCCTTAGCTTAATAGCTTTTGTTCTCATGAGGACTTAAGTCTTCATCATGCATTGAGCTTTGGCATAGTAGCTTTTGCTTTCATACGGACTTAGGTCTTCGTTATGCCTCATGCTCTAACTTAGTAGCTTCAGCTCTTATGAGGACTTTGATTGATGTCGATCAAGGGGTTGCCCTTTCTTGTCATTCCCACACTTGAAATTAATATGTTGATCCAAATATGCCTAAGATTGGCTGAGGGAGTGTCACATCCTCACATTCTATGGGCTTGCATTTGTTATGCTTAAGATTGGCCAAAGAATGCTTCATCCTTGCCTTCCATAGACTTGCATTTGACATGCTTAAAGATTGACCAAGGGAATGTCACATCCTTGCCATTTGCAAACTTGTATTTGATATGCTTAAAATTAGAGAAGGGAATTATCATATCCTTGCTATTTGCAAAGTCACCGTGCTTATTTATGGCCAAGGGAATTGTCACATCATTGTTATGTGCAAACTTGAGCTCACTATGCTCATTCGTGGCCAAAGGGAGGTCACATCTTTAATATTTGCAAACTTAAGCTTACTACACTTATTCATGGCCAAAGAGATGTCACATCCTTGGCATCCGCAAACTTGAGCTTATTATGCTCATTAATAAGCCAAGGAGATGTCATATCCTTAGTTGTTATAAGTCTTGATTGCACAATCTAGACTTGGTGGGATGTTCATTCTTACTTTTCATGATTGTTAGGGTTTTTATTGATTATACTTAATCAAGGGATTTCTTCTTCCTTGCCTCTCGTGATCTTTAATTTTGAAAAAAATTTAATGAATGCTCATTCTTGATTTCTGCAACATTGAGCTTTTCAAGCTAATTCAAGGCTAGGAGAATACTCATCCTTGCTTGTCACAATTTTGAGCTCTTTATAGCTCATCTTTGCTTTATGCAATCTTGAGTTTTTTATGTTATTCCATGGCAAGAAGGGATGTTCATCTTTGCCTATTGTGTTTCACACTTCTTATGTGCTCAACGTCAACCTAAAGGAATGCCACTTTTATTTTTCCTAAACTTGAGCTTTGCTCATCCACTTTAGGCGAAAGGGATGTTCAATCTTGCCTATTCACAACTTTTAGCCTAAAGATTTAGCTTGTTGTAGTCGTTGCTTCATGTTCTCATTTCTAGGGCTGTGCTAGTGTTGGTTTATTCCCTTCTTGCACACCTTCCAAGTAATGAGAACAATGGATCATTTGTTGATTTCATAGTTGCTTTTAGTATCACTGTTTGAGTAATACTTGGTTCAGCATTCCTTGCATTCGCAGCCTTAGTGTCTCATTTAGGCATTTCCTTGTGCTTTTTTATGCGTCTCATGTTGAGATGTTGCATGAACATTTTGCTTTAGCATCACTTTTGTTCCTTACCTTGTGCCTTATCGTTTGCCTCTTGTTGAGGCATCATGGAACAAGTGCTTGTAGTTGCTATTGATTTAGTGCTTCTTTGTTCCATTGGTTTCTTCGCTTTGTTTTTGCGTGCCTCTCATCATTCTTTCATGCCTACATGCTTCACTTGAATGATCACCGTGTCACACCTTCATGTGCCTTACTTTGTTTGAGTGCTTTATTGCATAATTTGTTGGAGTAGCGTTTGCGCATGCTCCCTTGCCCTTCTAGGTTGAGCTTCTTTCTTAATTGAGCTCCTTATTACATGCTTATACACCTTTGTTTAATTTGTTCGGGCAACATTTGGCACGTTGGGAACTTCCTTTGGTTGTAGTCTTTGTTGCACCTTTATATGCTTTTGCTGGATTTAAACTCTTCATTTATGTATTGATGAGTTTTATTCAGTTAAGCTTTCTCTTGTATACCTTTGCACTTCATTTTATTTTAATTTATGACCGAGTTTGGATGGATAGAGATCAAATCAAAATTATCTAGAACCATATATAAAATATAGAACATCTTTAATAAAAATTACATACATGATTGAGCCACTAAAATTGATTGGAAACATTATTTCCACAATAGAGAAAAAGCCTAACAAAGTCTTCCTCTTCTTCTTTACTTTCTATATGACAGTTTTTAGTATGAAAAAATAATGGAATAGTGGACCTAACCTTGTTTATACGATAGATATGTAAGAGCCTTGCCCGTCTTACCAGGCCGTCGGCGAGCATCCCCTTGGCATTCTCCCACACCCCAAGTTTACTCTTACAACTATCAAGGCCTCGCCCGTTCCAGTGGGCCATCGGCGAGCATCCCTTAGGAGTCCCACACTCCCCAGTTTTGCCTTGAAAACGAGAGTAGGCGGTCGCCCAACACTCACTAACAACGTATTGTCCGCTTTGGGCAGTCGCCTACCCTCACAGCTTTGTCCCAAGGCTCTTGAAGAACTTAGGATTAATGCCTTGAGCGCGTTTGCTGAGGCTCGAACCCTGGTACCCTTAAGTACCCGAGCCTTACACTTATGTTATTGAGACAACTTGTCTCAATGGTAACATGAGTGTAAGGCTCGATTACTTAAGGGTACCAGGGTTCGAGCCTCAACAAATGCGCTCAAGGCATTAATCCTGAGTTTTTCAGGAGCCTTGGGACAAAGCCGTGAGGGTAGGCGACCGCCCAAAGCGGACAATACGTTGTTAGTGAGTGTTGGGTGACCGCCTACTCTCGCTGTCAAGGTAAACCTGGGGCAATGAGGAAGCCTAGGGGATGCTCGCCGACGGTTTGGTGAGATGGGTGAGGCTCTACGTTTTTATTGTAAGAGCCTTGCCTGTCTCACTAGGTTGTTGGCGAGCATCCCCTAGGCGTCCTCCACGCGCCCCAGGTTTACTCTTACAACATCGTCAAGGCCTCGCCCGTCTCACCAGGCCGTCGGCGAGCATCCCCTAGGATTGTAAGAGCCTCGCCTGTCTAACCAGGCCGTCGGCGAGCATCCCCTAGGCGTGTGCGTTTTTATTGTAAGAGCCTCGCCCGTCTCACCAGGTTGTTGGCGAGCATCCCCTAGGCGTCCTCCACGCGCCCCAGGTTTACTCTTACAACATCGTCAAGGCCTCGCCCGTCTCACCAGGCCGTCGGCGAGCATCCCCTGGGATTGTAAGAGCCTCGCCTGTCTCACCAGGCCGTCGGCGTGCATCCCCTAGGCGTCCTCCACACGCCCTAAGTTTACTCTTACAACGTCGTCAAGGCCTTGCCCGTTCTAGTAGGCCATCGGCGAGCATCCCCTGGGAGTCCCACACTCCCCAGGTTTGCCTTGACAGTGAGAGTAGGCGGTTGCCTAACACTCACTAACAACGTATTGTCCGCTTTGGGCGGTCGCCCACCCTCATGGCTTTGTCCCAAGGTGCCCGAAGTACCTTACAGATCATTTATCACCATGAGCACGTTGTTCAGTTCGAACCCGGGACCTCTTTAAGTACTCGCGTTCTACAATACTCATACCATTGAGACAACTTGTCTCAATGGTAACATGAGTGTAAGGCTCGGGTACTTAAGGGTACCAGGGTTCGAGCCTCAGTAAACGTGCTCAAGGCATTAATCTTGAGTTCTTTAGGAGCCTTGGGACAAAGTTGTGAGGGTGGGCGATTGCTCAGAGTGGACAATACGTTGTTAGTGAGTGTTGGGCGACCGCTTACTCTCACTGTCAAGGCAAACCTAAGGCAATGAGGTAGCCTAGAGGATGTTCACCGACGGCCCACTGGAACGGGCAAGGCCTTGACGATTGTAAGAGTAAACCTGGGGCGTAGGAAAAGACGCTTTGGGGATGCTTGCTGATGGCTTGGTAAGACGGGCGAGGCTCTTACAAGATATCCTATTGTTAAAACTTTATTGGTAGACCCATAATAGCTCTTTAATATTACTAAGGCCACACTACTGCCAACCGTCATCTGCTTAAAATAAGTGTATTGACCCAGTTTTGAATGATCATTAATAATATGAGATTACCGAAAACATTATGCTCTTGGATTACCAAAAACATTATGCTCTTGGACCAAAACTCAATCCACTTAGATTAAAAAAAATATGCTCTTGGACCAAAACTCAATCCAATTAGATTAAAAAAAAAAAAACCCTACAGTTGACCCTTATCTGCTTAAAATAAGTGTATTGACCTAGTTTTGAATGATCATTAATAATAAGAGATTACCAAAAACATTATGCTCTTGGACCAAAACTCAACCCAATTAGATTAAAAAAAAAACCTACAATTGATGTTAGCCCCTAAAACTTCTAATGCCTCTGAGTATTTTCATGTTTATATTAGGTGATCTAATTAGGACAATATAAATGCTTAACTTGTTTCATCTCAATTCTTTCTTTTATTGTTTGGACTAACCCAATTAGATAATGACAAAACACCTACAATTGATACTTTACTTTCCTGGACCAAAATTCAACCCATGCTTGCTTTATATATGCAGGTGTTTCTCATATTAGACTTCGCTATATCTGGTAGGTTGCAGTCATTTGTGAATGCATACAAACAATTGAATAAGTGACATGCCTCTGTCTCTTGCCCATGGTCTCAACAGCTGACCATTTCCCTCCGTCTCTTTTTTTTTTCCTTCTTGAACTACATCTATGTCTGAGAATACCTAATCTTTACCATTTCAAATAGTATTTATAAGTCATTAACTTGTGGAATAAATTGGTGCAAGTTTCTCTTTTTCCCTCAAACTTTAGATGAGTCAATCGACAAGCGGACAAATTAAACTAATGAATCGCACTTAATGTGTTTATTGCCCAACTTGTGGTGCAAACAAACTTCAATTCTTACAACCTCGATATTGAAACCATATAATGTTTTGACTTTTGAGTAGAGTTAGGTTTATCGTGATAAATCCCAGGTTAAGATATATAATGTTATCATGACTATCAAATGGGACAAAGAATTAATGGAAAGAGATGGTATCTAAAGTGATAAGAAGCATGTTGCATGAAGATTTCTCTGATCTGCTATAGAATTCGTTAAAATTTAGGATTTTGCACCTTTAGTTTATTACTGCTTTAAATTCTGGGACAAATGGCAGCCAAGACAATACTTCGATTACACTTTGCACAAAACCATAATTAGATAATTGAATTCAATTCTTGTTTTAATAGTTTGCAACTTTTTGACATTTGCATTATTCATTTTTGTGCAGTGGTTTTAGTGGTTTGCGTGACGAAAGTCGCCAAATTAGCTCTGGAAAATGCATTGGCCGAGAGTAAGGATGTAGATAGCATAGTAGGCTCGCCAGAGTTGCCCGTTTTGGGTGAACCACCTACGGATCTCTTCCAATCTCATATAATTAAGATAGAACCTGGTGAAAATGAACAGAAATCATTCGTAAATTCTTCCTTTGCCTTCATAAGCAGTGCTCCAATGCTTCTCATATGGAATTTGTACAGGTCGTCTTATTGACAAGTTTAGTTCTCCATAGAAATAGCTGATTATACAATTGAGACATTGTTGGTAACATTTCAATTAAGTGGAGTTTGCTAATTGGAAATCAATGAAATAATTGTTTTCCAACCATTCTTACAGGGGTATGCAGTGCTTTAGGTATCCTGATTTAGTGCTTGCTCTAATCTGGCACACCCACGAACGCGTTATTCGCTGTTTAGAGCTTAGGTTCTTATCCAAAGCATAGAACATTACAGAGCTAAGCAATGAATAATGATGAATGTGGGTTATACTTGTAGACCTTGTGAATTGTGTCTTAAGATTTGAATCTTTCTCGGTTGAGATACCAGAAGTTAATGTTGAAGGATAGGAATATATAATAATACTCGACAACAGTGGATTTTTATATTGATTTCACGACATTGGCTCCTTGATTTAGCAGATGCAGTTGCAAGAAATTTAGTAGATTAAAATATTGTTGAGAGATCCTGAAATGCTGAAATCCTCACTTTGGAGAGACATCTCTTTTCATGTATCCAAACTAGACGGTGTCCAGCTGGATGTTGGACTTATATACATATTTTTTTTTTGGTTACAGGACTTATATACATATTAAAATTAGTTGGGGGATGAAGTGATTTGTAGGAAGAAAAACAAAAGGTAGTGATGGTTTGAGACTTGAACAGGTTACAAGGCAAAAAAAGTCAAAAGCAACTCGAGTGATAAAATATGACGCATCATCATGCGCAACCTCGTCATAGTGGGTGCCATTTACTTTCTTTTTTCTCCTTCCCCAACAAACAAGTGAAAATCCAATTGCTGCTTTACTAAGGTCTTTTATTATTGTTTTTCTTTTGAAAAACAAGAATTTTTTTTGGTGAAAGAATAGGCACACTGGAAGGATCATCCATCCCAAATACACAAGTTAAAAATTTGCAAAAACCACAAAGAGTCTGCCACCAATCAGACACCGTCACTTTTCAGAAAAGAAAATTACTCCATTTTAGAAATCCAAACAATAGCAATACATCAGCATCCACTCATAATGAATCTCAACAATGAAGAAAGATTAAGTATCATGCATCAGTAATCAACAAACATCATCAACATTCAACACCAACAAATACTCACAAATCACAGTAATTAAAATAGATTCCTGTCGCCAACAAAATTCACCAATCCCTTAATCCAGATCGATTATTCTTCCTATACCTTACCTTTCTTTCTTCATTGTTTAGTTTTGTAGAATTTTGGGTGAAGGGTCCCTCCCATGCACTAATCCATTTAGCGAAAGGCTTAACATTAGGGAAAAGAACAAATTTCTATTGTACAACTCCCTGTATTGACTGTATCTTTTGGAATACAATCAGGACTGGAAAATGGTCATCCCCTTTTGGTTGGGTCACAACTCACAAACTATAATCTCAGGAGTTGATGGAGCAAAAGGTTTATACATTGGGAGCTTTTTTTATATATAATCTTTTAACATTGACTAGAAATGTTTGTTGAATGATATTCTATTATAACAAAATGTATATAGTTTCCAAGTCTCAGGTGACCAAGCGTTTTGAGTCCTTCAAAACAAAAATGCCACTGTTGGGCATTTTTCCCTTTCGAGGGTGTTTTAATGAATGCCGTGATCATATTCAAGCATCCGGATCTGGCACGAGGTTCTGGACCAGATTGACAAGCCTGTGCAGCTTCAAGTAAGAGTGGGACCAACACTCAAAAAAGTTTACACTTTGGAGCCAGGGTCTTCAAAGAAACTGGAATACAAGAGCCTATACAAGGCCTATATGCCTAGCGGAAGTGGAGGAAGAATGAAGAGCTTGCTTTATTACTATGATGAAACTTCTTGTCCTTACATTTGGGTACATGACACCGGAGGTGATTCTTCAAGAATGGTGAAGCAACAGTATATTAGCCTGGAAGACCTGAGGGATTGTTCCGAGATAAGAATTTTCAGAGATAATCAGACAGGATGCATATCCGTTCGCAAGAAGCCTAGGCCTGATCTTAGCTGAATTATTAGCTAGCTCCTCAGCTTGTAAGTCTGTAATGTCATTTGTTGTTCATGGGGATCAATGTTTGTTTTTCCACGTCTTCCCTATTATAGCTAGCTCCACTTCTTTCTAATCATCGCTTAATAATCTTTCCTGGTTCTTTTTTTGTGTATTTGAAAAATTCAGGATGCTATTGTTATGTTACAAAATTTGCAACAAAAAAGATTATATAAAATGCAATTAATAATGATCATGCCATCTCTTTTCTGTAATCTTAAATTTTGGGAACAGTAACTTTCTGCGCTGCATCCGAGCATTGTCAAATCCCAAAAGAAGCGTACTTTGATTGGCCAAGTTTGACAACATCTAATTTTTACTGCTTACCAAATAAGTTAAGCACATTAGTTGCACATAAGTTAAGCACATTAGTTACAAACAGAGGAAAAACAAAAGCAGAAACCGGCGACAGCAACAACTGCCACTGCCGACCGAGCGAGGGAAGAGGAAGAGGGAGGATGTCGCCGGCGAAGGAGAAAGAAGAGGAAGGTGACCGACGACAGAAAAAGGAGAGGAGAGAAGAGAAATCGGAAGTGGAAGCGGAAAAGGAAAGGAAGGAGGAAATTGGCGGTGCCGGTTGATCCAGGCACCGCCACCTCAACCCCAACCTCGGCGAAGGTAAGGGGAAGAAGAAGGAAGCCACCGGTGAGGACGACAGCAGTTGAGGAAGGAGGAAAGAGGAGGAGAAAGGCCGAACCCATTTCTGCTAGATTCGTAGCCGTGCCACCGAGCTGGGCTGAACGGAGACCAGCCACAGCTTCGCCGTGATGTCCGCTAACTGTGGAGACGCTGAACCCCAGAGAACTGGCCACCGGAGGAGAACTAGTAGTGAGGAGGGCTGGACTAGTTTGAACCGGTTCGGACTCGGAAAAGAAAAGGAAAAAAAAAAGAAAAGAAAAAGAAGAAAGAAAAGAAAAGGAAAAGAAAAAGAAAAAGCAAAGAGAAGAAAAAGGAAGAAGAAGAAGGAAAGAGAAAAATTTTCAAAAATTCTCGATAGGAATTTACGAGAAATTATAATTATTAATTTATTTAAAAATTACAGAAAAATTCTAAATTTTAGAATTTTAATTTTCAGAAATCATTCTAGGAGAACGAGATGATGGAATCAGAAGAGGTGGACTACGGGCACGACGGTAGGGAGGAAGTCACCAACTCGGAACAAGTAAGGAAGCATGTGTAGCCTGTAAGGATATTCAGTATGCATGTTTTTTTAAATATGCATTATTTTATGAAAATGTTGTGGTGATTCATCGGTTGGAAAAATATGGTTTTATGGGTTGGCTATAAAATATAAACTATCGTTTTGTGCAGGGAGGCTAGTCAATCAGCAGCCGTTATACTATCGAAAAATTTTAGAAAATTACCTAAAATCATAATAAATGATTTTATTTCATGAGAAACGATTTCCAACCATGAAAACGGAGAAATTGATTATTTTTCATAAAACATGAATATACTGAATTTTAATTTTAAAATATTCATGTTTTCAAATTTGGTGATAATGAGATCATCGAAAATTCTCTCGATATATGAACTATATGTGACTTGAAAAGGAAGATGAAAGAAAATAAAGTGAATATTTTCTAAATATTCACTAAATGATTTATATAACCTTTATGGTTTTAATTATGAAATTATTATTTTTATAAATTCCATAAAGGTTTACTGATGACGAAAAACACTGTTTTGAGACTAGTTGGCACCCTTATCATGTTGATATGTGATATATGATATGTGACATGTGATATGTGATATGTAGTCCCAGTCGACACCTGATCAGTGATCCACTGAGGACAATGATAAACTATGGCCATAGATCTGATATATTTACTTCTTTACCCTTTGGGGTCTATAGCATGATAAGAATGATGATTGCCTCAGTCTTCATATATGTGAAAATGTTTTATATGATATGTTATACGTTAAATGTAAACGTTTTACATGATATGTGACAAGTTAAATGAAAGTGATTTATAGCATTTTACATAATGCTTATTACGGTACTGATTATAGTACTATGAGATGATTTTCATATGACAGGTGATATGAATACGTAATATGTTTTCAAAAAGGAAGAGGAGGAAAATAAATCTAATATTCTTATTTTAATTTTTTAAATTGAATATTAGATTTAAATGATGTATATGTTATACGAAAATGAATTAATAGCTTATTTTGCTAGTTAAAGTACTGTACTAATTATGATTGTATAGTAAAATATGAAATGAGTTTAAATGAGAATGATGATGATTTAACTAATATTCTTTTCAAAGAATGTATGAATATTAGTTACTTTATTTAAATGCTTTATTTCATAAAAGCATTATTTTGAAAAGAATATCAAAATGATATGGAATAAAAAGGAAAAGGATTTAAATTTCAAACGAAATGAAATTACTCTCTACAGTTGCTTCTAGGTTCTAGGACAAGACAGGTATTTCAAAATACCTGCCTTACTCCATTCGGATCCCTAGCCGACTGTAGTATCATTCCTACATGTGAGCTTAGAGCCCTTATAGGAAAATGAAAAAGTTTTTCAGCATATAGATAGCTGAATATCAAGTATTGCATATAACTCTCTTACTGAGCCGTGGTTTGCTCACCCCTTAATATTTAACATTTCAGATTTTCGAAGACTGAGAGTCTGATACCTGAGGATTTTAGCTGTGCATTTAGGGACGATGTGACAGCTTGATTTATTACATGAGGTACGATCGTTTATTTTTTTGTATTTAGACTTACCTACAGTACTACTTTCTTATAAATTAAGATAGGGGATGTAAATGATAAATACTTTTTAAATGTAATAGTTTAATGAATATAAAAAGTAAAGTATCGCAGACAGCCCAACCATATAATATGTATAGAAAAAGGTGTAAAAATGTGGTCATGGGCTGTGACACTTACCATAAAGGATAAATGACAAATTGTTGTCGGATAATAATTGTGTTTCTCGGCAATAATTAAAATTTCATTATCTTTATTTAAACATGCCTAGAACTTAAAATCATATTACAAATTAACTAAATTTGGAGAAGATATTTTGTGTTCACATTATGTCAAATTGTGTTTGTACTATAAAACAAAAATTATCGTGACAAAATTTATATTGACATGCCAAATATAAAATATTTTTTTTAATTTTTACTAAATTCATATACAACTTTTACTAAATTTTATCTCGTATCGTTTTATAATCTTTTTGTGTCACTTCATATTTAATAGAAAATACTTGCACATTACGCAAAAAGATCAATCAAAAGACTAAACTCGAGAAGCTGAAGATTGTTTTGACATTAAATTAACCAAATTAGGAGTTAAGAATTTATGTACATCAGCACATTAAAAATTGTAGCCAAAAAAGGAAAGTCATTCAATTGATAAAGGGTGGTATTTCTGAAATCTGCTTAAGGGAATTCATGAGTAATGATAATAGGTATTGACGATATGAAATATCGATTTCAAATTAGTCATCTTTTCAGTCAACTATTGAATTCCTCACCAAGATCAAAAACCTAACTGTAATAATGGAAGTCCATATTAGTGAAATGACTCAATTCTTCTCATAATTTAAAAACTTCGGTTCAAGAAGAAATCTATTCAGTTTAACATCCAAAGATATTGAAATAAATTAGAGTGTTCACTCATTTTTTTATTATAGAAAAATGATAAAAAATATTAAGAACTAGTTAAATTTAAACGGTTAGGTAAAAAATTTTATTTACCTTAATAAATAGGATTCAAGAAAATAAATCGAATAAATAAAAGAAGTCTGCAAACATTAGTATGAAAGAAAACATTAATTTTAACTAAATATTAGTGAACTTTTTTAAGCATGTATGATGTCGAAATGAATCAAAACCTTGTGTATGAGGCCTAAAAGGTTTCGGTCGTGAGTGATTCATAGTGCCACCATGCATGGCTTCATGTAAAATTGATGTAGAAATAATTAAGAGATGATGAGAAACATGAATATGATCTTGGATTTGCAAAATGAGGAGTGTAGAGTGAGATGTTGATTTCAGCCAAGGGAGAATTGTAGGGTTACTATGTTCAATTTGATAGATTAATGATTATGGAATACTGTATTAATGAATATAAGACTGTTGGTGAAGTCAGATTCGAAAAAGGAAGTATTTTAACTGTAGTTGTATTTTTGGTGTCCGGTAGGAACTAGATCGGATTTGCTGTTGTATTAGAAAATATGGAAGATCTTAAAGTGTTGTACAAGTTTTATAAAAGAAGTATGGACTTGATCATGTTCTGATATGGTTTTGTATCCCGAAAGTAAGTAAGGTCAAGGGAAAGATAGGCAAATATATACTTGCCTATCAAAATTGGTGCTATCGTAATTGGATACTATACTATGATTGAGGTAAGGGATATATAGAAAGCGTAGGGATACTGTGTTTGTATTGAGAATGATTGATTGAATTGTATGGTTACGTATTATAACTGTATCAAGAATGATGAGTTATGTGATCGTATACTCACTTTATTGAAATCGATTGATTGAATTGCATGATTTGATATTGTGATTGAATTGTATTGATGGATTGGTATTGTGGCTATTAAACTGTATTTTTAAGTGCAGAAGGGTTAGGATAGTACCGTTATGCTACCGAAAATTCGTAAAATGATCATAAAACCGTAGATTATTAATGAAAAATTGTTAATGTAAGATAGGATAAACGGAATGGAATGATTAGTTAATTTGCCATTTTAGTATATAGATGTGTACATATTTGTAACTCTGTTTTGGAAAGGATTTTTAAGGGTTTTGATGCCTTCCATGAAATTAATGAGTTTTAGAATTATTTTTATACATAAATTAAATATTTTGAATATCATTTATTGTATTGAGAATATTTTATACTGTAAGTGCCTTTATTGAGTCTTAATGTCTTAAATACAACTATTACCAATTTTAATGACTTGTGGACTGTCTGAAGATATATTTTGACTGAATTGATTTCTAAGATATGTTTTCAATTGTTTTTTGGATTGTTTAAAGAAACGGAAACATATAAGATTTTCAACTATTTTACGAACTGGGTTATGAAATGCATTGTCGAAAGTTTTAAACGTCTGAATGAAGTAAATATTTTGAATGTTTTAGATTGAATGATTCTGTTTTACTGAAAGTTTGAATGTCTGATCGAAGTTAATGTTTCAAATATTCTAAATTGATTGACATTGCTTTACTGAAAGTTTCAATTTTTTTTCAAAAGTTAATGTTTTTATTGTTTTCGATTTGACTGAACATATCGAATGAAATGATTTTAAAAATGACAAGTTGTTATTAATGTTTTAACATGGTATGCTACGGTTTGAGAGTTATATTGTGGGAGTCACCTCTAGAGTCTTGAAGGACTTATGTGATATATGAGTTCCTCTGAAACCATGAAAGTCACCTCTAGGATCCCAAAGGTGCTAAGTGCTACACAGTATACCTCACCATTAGAATCAATGGCAATG
Organism: Heritiera fomes; assembly: GCA_032173925.1. Taxonomy (NCBI): domain Eukaryota; kingdom Viridiplantae; phylum Streptophyta; class Magnoliopsida; order Malvales; family Malvaceae; genus Heritiera; species Heritiera fomes. The sequence continues at coordinate 24,619,636 of JAPDPM010000009.1, forward strand.
TACAATGAAACTTAGTTCCTTTAAAATTTATATGTCGAATGTGTTATCATATAATGTTTGAAAACATGAAGTATTGTTTTATTATTTTCATGGAAATTGAGTAAATGTTTTGAGATTGTTAACACCCATAGTTGCCTTTGGGTAATCTTGCTAATGGAATGTAATGTTTACTATTGACCCTAAGCAAGTCTTCAACAGTCCACAGAATGTCACTGGCTTCGTGATACTGGATGGATACCACTATGACTATGTCCATATGTCTTAATGTTATTCCCATTTGGAACCTAACGTTGCATGATTCTATTGAGATGTTGACTGTCCACAAAATGATTTTATTAAATGATTGTATCAAATGATTTTATTGAAATGAAATGTTAAAATGCAAATGAATGTTTTGATAGAATGATTTTAGTGTTGAAAGAAATGGTTTATTGAACTATAAATGCTATGATTTTATTATTTATTATTACATAATGATTTTGATGAATAATTACTTTATATTGCATCATATTAAATCACAGTTATCGAAATAAAATGTTTTGATGTAAAGAAGTATACTGAGGTTATGGTTTTATTGTTTAAAAGAAAAGATTTTTCTGAATTATTATTGATATGACTTTATCATTTATTACTGTATAATGATTTAATGACTATTTCCAATGAATGGTTTTATTAAATCTCAGTTATGGAAATGAAATGTTTTAATGTAAATAAATGTTTCGATGACACGATTTTATCGTTTGAACGAAATGGGTTTTTTAAACTGTTATGATATGATTTTATCATCTATTATTACATAATGATTTAATGATAATTATTTTCATACTATATAGCATTGTTAATGATTATAAAAATAATAGAACTCTAGTTCAAAATGCATGAATTCCTTCTTTGTGAAGTTTAGTTAGGTTCACCATAATCGAATCTAAGGATCAGGACAAGTGAGGTGCTTTAAAGCATCTTTCTTTACTCAACCTGATATCCCTAACCGGTTGCAGCAATCCTTCCTTCCGAGTCCCATGTTATGGTAATCTGTAGTAAATGTCATTGTAGAATTATGGTTAGGATACATGTATGTTAGTTACATAGTATCTGTTATTAATAGTTATTGTCACTATAGGAGCATATTTATGATACACGCATGTAGTTTTGCATAGTACCAGCTATTTTATATATATTTTTTACTGGGCTTAAAGCTCACTCCCTCTTCCACCTTATAGTTTTTCGATAGTAGACATGATCGTTGCTACTATTGAGGTTAGTTGAAGCCAGTTTTTAGAAACCAAATGTACCGAATGATAAGGTAAATAGTATATGTTATGCTTTTGTATCCAGACAGTCTATGCACCACTAATGTATTTATAGTCTGTGATGTAAATCATATATTGTAATATCAAGAATGTCAAAGGAAACTAGTGTGATGTATTTAAATTAAGTTGATATATAATTATATGTTAAGGTATTTCGGTTTACACTTTGATGTTATATTTGATATTCACCATTATATGATTTTATGGTATAGAGGTAGATATTAAATGAAATGAGTAGAACGAACTTATACTAACACAAATACAAACCAAATGACAATGAATGTGAATGACAATTGTTGTATAAGAAAAGTAAAGTTAGTAAGAAAAAGTTAGTCCGAAATTTTGCAACTTTGGTAGTGACAGAAGTTGGTATCAAAGCAAGGTTTGCCTAGTACACATCTGTGTAAGTAGGCTAGAATTGATTTACATCCCATGATACTGTGTAATGTCTGGATATAAATTGTGAATAATGTTTAGAAAATATATTGAAATGTTTGATTTGCATAGGAAATTGATGATTGATAGGAACATATGATTGGATTTTTGGATGATTGATAAAAAAAATACTAAAATGTTTGATTTGCATAGGAAATTGATGATTGATAGGAACATATAATTGAATTTTTAGAGGACTGATAAAGATATCGTATAAAAGTATTACAAAAATAGGTATTGAGTGATTGAAAGTGATTGATGGAGATAGACTTTGTTTTGGAGGCGATAAAATGATCGTATAAGATATGATTGATATGAAAACTGATAATGATCGATAGATGTATTAAGATTGTTAATGAATGGTATAGACATTGTATAGAAACATTGGTATGAATAAGTGAAAGGATTGATCATTAGGAATATACATTGATTGACATGTGTTAGAGTATAGTACTGATATGAATAGATAGAAGCATTGAATCACTGAAGTACTGGTATCGAATTTAGAGGATCAAATTCCTTTTAAGAAGAAAAGAGTGTGAGATATTTTCCCACTCCCTAATATAAGTTATTTGTTATGAAAATAAAAAAGCGGAAGGTTAATTGCTAAAATTCTCGAATAGTGGAAGTGTTGGAGGAATTGGACACAAGCTCACACAGGAATTGTTATGATTTGAAATGGCCCCGAAAGAGTAGATTACTTATATTCAGAGTTTGATCTATCCATAATAAGGAATTTGTCTCAATTGGGGTTTAATTCAAAGTACCAAAGAAAGATATTGAAGGGAATAGTAATGTGAGCCCCATTAGGATTTCTACAGTCGGGTTTGGGATGAAACTCTAGAATATTGATGTTTGGAGTGAAATAATGAGATTGTGAAGTTGCATCTCAAAATTTATCCGTTTGTATATGATTTGGGAATTATTCAACAAATTCAAAAATGACGATTGTGTCCATATGTCGAAAAAACTTTAATGAATAATGGTCAACTTAGTTTGACTTTTGACCTACAAACTACCATAGTCAAACCTTTGTGTGAATCACAGTTCCAATTCGTAGATTGAATCACACAAAAATGCCAAAACAAGACGAATGAGCGCTGAGGGCTATTTTAGTAATTTCATTAAAACGATTGGACAACCTCAATCAAAAGTCAAATATTGGACATTTTTACATTAGATATAAGTGATATTTATGAAAATAAAATAAATTAGAAGTTAAATAATCATATTAAAATATTAGAATATTAGTTAGGATATGAATGAAATTAAGTAAATTTTAAAAGGGTAAGATAGTAACTTGAAACGTCCCAATTACCAAAAATTGAAACTAATTTTTTCCTTTTCAGACAGGTGGTTGGGCTATGCATAGTATAACAAATTCTCAGTTAAGCTAAAATTTACATTAGCTAAATCAATATCCATTAACATTAGTTGGTCTCAATTTAGATATTTATGCATGCAATCTCATGAATAACCAAATTCATTAACAAGTCTATATATATACATCCAAATACCATAATTATAGTTTCAGATTCTTTTAGTTACATCCCCGTACATTGGCATTAGTACTGTACAAATAAGTTTGAATACAAAATGAGTAGCTGTACAATCTATACCTCTATGGGAGATACCAAAAGCCTCGAAGGAATCAAAATCAAAACCCTTCACCAAACTAACTTTACTACAAGTAATCTGGAAGGAAAAGTAAGGGGGGAGCTTATACTCAGTAAGAAACACATTTAAAGATACAGATACCATAAACTATATGTAAGTATCTGAAAACAATTAATAAGCACTAAAACGTAAGGAATATTTCTAAAACGGAGGATCAGAAGAATTTTCTCTACAGCTCGTTAAGAGTTTAGGGCTAAGTTAGTTTTTACAGCTCGTTAAGAGTTTAGGGCTAAGTTAGGAAGGATGCTTTAAAGCACCTCACTTATCCCTTTTTCTTAACACCTAAGCCATGAAAAGTCTGATAAATTCATCAAAGAAGGAATTCATGTATTTTGAAATCGGAGATAAATGAAATCAGTATAGCAGAAATTCAGTTGGCAAAGTCGTGCTTTACAAATGGCGTAAATCAATCAAATTCAAAAATTATATCGTAATTCAAATCAAATCATATAAATCCGTATCAAAACATTTCAAATTTCAGAGTTCAGATATCAGAATACAAAAATCATATAGAAATAAAAAAAGTAACAAAAAGTGAAGACATGCTATAACTTGATATACATCATGTAGTAAAGATATCCCATAAGGATAATAAACGGATAGACATATGGCCATAATCTAAGTAGTCTACAATGAATACTGATCAGGTGTTATTTGTGACCGTTTTGGACTGGATCAAATCTGTGATAACCGTAAATTTTCCATTTAATTGGAAATATAAATATTGGAAATAAATATTGAAGAAAATAAATCAGAGGAAATAAATAAAAATTTGCGAGAATGGGATATTGGTGAAAATCCTGAGAATTGAGGAAGTGAAAGAATCGGGAAATTCGTGTAAAGGAAATTAAATTAGAAGTGAAAATAAAAATAATAGAGAGATGAAAAAGAATTAAATTGGATAAATTAAAATCCAAATTAAATAAAGAAAATGAGAAATGAAAATAAAGTATATTTATATAATTACAAATTATATAAATATATTTTATACAAATACATATGTATTTAAAATATTATATAGTATATTTTAATATACATTGGTATATATATAGAAATATATACTATTTCATGAATTTAAATAATACATATGTATAGAAACATAATATTATATATATATATATAAATATATATATACATATATAAATATATATATACATGCATATATAGAAAATGTAAATGTTATTTTATATTAAAGTTTATAGGTATATATGTTGTATTATAACATTTATATAATTCTATATATACATGTCATTTATTTTAAAGTATATAAATATACATATGTATACTAAATATATGTTTTGTAATATACAATATATATAATTTATATATAATAAATATTGTATTATATTATATATGAAATGATATATGTATGATATATAATATATATTATATGTATAAAATATAAAATATAGTGTATAATATATAGTGTATTATATACTAAATATAGAAAGAGAAAAAAAAAGAAACAAAACAGAAAAAGGAAAGTCAAAATCGACAAGGACCCGATCCTCCCCCAGTCAGGCCGCCGGTGGCGGAGTTGCCACCATCGGTGAGGGAAAAAGGAAGGCAAGACGCCACCGGCCAGAGAGAGGAAAGAAGTTGCCGACGGCGTGAAGAAACGAAAACAGAATCGACGGAAACGAAGGAAAGCCGGAAGAGAAAATAAAATGGCGGACGGCGGTGCCGGCCGATCCAGGCACCGCCACAGCCACCGAAGCACCGCCGGAGGGAGAGGAAGACAATGGAGGCCACCCGAGGTGCGGTGAACGGCGGAGGAAGGCCGGTGAAGAGGCGGAAGAAACCAAAGGAAAATCGACTTGATCCGTCGTCGTGCCGCCGATCTAGGGCAAACAGAGGGCACCAGTAGCTTTGCCGTGCCGTCGGCCAGCTGAGGGACACCCAAACCGCTGGAGAACCGGCCGCCGGCGAGGAACTGACGAGGAAGGGCACTAGACCGGTCTGACTGAGAAAGGAAGGAAAAAGAAAAAGAAAAAGAAAAAGAAAAAGAAAAAGAAAAAGAAAAGAGGAAAAAGGAAGAAAAAGAGGAAAAAGGAGAATTTCGAAAATTCGGAGATTCCCAAAAATTCGATAACCCGGAATTTTACGGAAATTTGGTAAGAAATTTCTCGGAAATTTAATTTCAGAAAAATTAAATAAATTATGGAAAAATTCTAAAAATTAGAATTTTTGTTTCCAGAAATTATTTTCAGTGATCGTGATGAGGAATCGGGAGAGATGGAGTACGGGTGCGATCGATAAGAGGAAGTCGTCGACCCGAAAAAAGATAAGGGATGCATGTGCAGCACTGTAAGGATATTCAGTCTGCATATTTTAATTTGAAATATTTTATGGAAATATTTTATGAAAGTTATTATGATGCATGATTTGCTGAAAATTTTGAGATGAAATATTGGCTGAAATTTATAACTGTATTTTCCGTGCAGGAGGTTAGTAAATCGGTAGCCGTTATGCTGCCGAAAATTTTAGAAAAATTTCATAAAATCATATTAAATGATTTTATTTCCGAAAATCGATATTTAATCACGAAATATGAGGAAATTACTAAATTTCATAAAACATGAATATAATGAGATGGAACTTTAAAATATTAATGTATTCGAGAATGGTGATAATGAAATCATCGAAAATTCTCGGAATAGATAAATTACACGTAATACGAGACGAAAGATGAAGTGAAATACAGTGAATATTTTTATGAATATTTTTATAAATATTTACTAAAGGATTTCAACCTTTATGGTTTTAGATTATGGAATTATATATTTATATAAATAGCATAAAGGTTTATTTTATGATGAAAGATACGGTTTTGAGACTGGTTGGCATTCCTATCATGCTGATGCAGGATATGTGATATGTTTAGTCCCGATTGACACCTGATCAGTGATCCACCGAGGACAATATGGATTATGGTCATAGATTTGACCGATTTATTTCTTTACCCTCCGGGGTTTATAGTATGATAAGATTGATGTCTATCTTAGACTCCATAAATGATAGGTGATATATTAAAAAGGAAAGTGTTTTACATGATATGGAATATGTCAAACGGAAAATGTGATATATGATTGCGTGACATGTGAAAAAAACATGTTTTATATGATATGAGAAGGAAATCAATTGATTTATAGCATTTTTACAAAATGCTCATTTCGGTATTGATTATAGTACTGTGAGATGATTTTCATAAGACATGTGATACGAACATGTAATATGTTTTCAAAAAAGGAAGAAATGATAAATTTAATATTCTTACTATGGTCTTAAATGGAATATTAGATTATAAGTACTACATGAGTTCTGATAAGATAATGGAAAGTACATATCGCATAAAGGCCAACCTGAGTAAAGACTCAATCTTTGTACCGTGTGAGCCACCTCTAGAAGACTCAAGGGACATAAGTGCTACATAGATTCTTTGTGAACTATGGGGAGCCACTTCTAGAATCCTTTGAGCACTAAGTGCTACACGAGTTCCGATGTGTTAGTAAGAAGTTTTCGTACCGTGTGAGCCACCTCTAGAGAACTCAAGGGACCTAAGTGCTACATAGATTCTTTGTGAACTATGGGGAGCCACCTTTAGAATCCTTTGAGCACTAAGTGCTACACGAGTTCCGATGTGTTAGTAAGAAATCTGTGTCCTAAAGACCAAACAGAGTAAAGACTCGATTTCTGTATTGTGTGAGCCACCTCTAGAGGACTCAAGGGACCTAAGTGCTACATAGATTCTTTGTGAACTATGGGGAGCCACCTCTAGAATCCTTTGAGCACTAAGTGCTACACGAGTTCCGATGTGTTAGTAAGAAGTCTGTGTATGTGTTAGTATGAAGTCTGTGTCCTAAAGGCCAAACCAAGTGAAGACTCGATTTCTAGACCGTGGGAGCCACCTTTAGAATCCCAAGGGACCTATGTGCTACACGAATACCAGTTGGACAGTGGGAGCCACCTCTAGAATCCTGAAGGACCTACGTGCTACACGAGTTCCTCGATATGACACTTAACTCCATTGCTAGTTAGAATGGATGTCGTAACTGAATCAATGAATTGGGGCTTACGCCTAAAGTGATTAAGTAATCGGTTATATTGGAACTGTTTTCAATGAGTTAAGCTATACGCTTAAAGTTTATGGATTTTCGTTTTGTGAATGGATTGACTTATTAACTTACATAGTAACCGCTTTATCAACGTGTATAGTGACAAATCTATCGATGTGTTTACTGCTTTGCTAATTTGATAAATGGAATAGATTTTAATAGCTTATTTTGCTATTTAAAGTATTGTACTAATTAAGAGAGTACAGTAAAACATGAAATGAGTTTTAAAGAAATAAGATGATGATTTAACTAAGATTCTTTTCAAGTAATATACGAATATTAATTATTTTATTTAAATGGTTTATTTCATAAAAGCATTATTTTAAAAATAATATGAAAAGGTTACGAAAATTGAAAAGGAAAAGGATTTATTAATTCAAAACGAAATGAAAATTTCTCTCTACAGTTGCTTCTAGGTTCCGTAGCAAGTATGGTATTCTAAAATACCTACCTTACTCCATTCGGATCCCTAGCTAACTGTAGTATCCTTCCTACATGTGAGCCTAGAGCCCATAGGAAATATGAAAAAAGATTTTCAGCATATAGGAAGCTGAGTATCAAATGAGGCATATAATTCTCTTACTGAGCCGTGGTTTTGCTCACCCCTTAATTTTAAACATTTCAGGATTTTATGATTGTGAGTTTTAGTGGATTGTGGATCCCGGCTATACACGAAAGGCAATGTGACAGACCGACTAAGTTATTTGAGGTATGATCATTTATTTTCTGTATTTAGACATGTCAACAGTACTACTTATCTGATTAATTTCGATAGGGGATGTGTATAATATAAACAATGTTATGTAAAATTGTTTAACAGTCAGTACAAGTGAAGTATCACAGACAGCCCAACAGGTTAAGTTGTGTACAATAAGGTGAAAAATGTGGTCACGGGTCGTGACAAAATCACACAATAATATAGTGCGCAGAATATATATATATCAGGTACAGATACTATAAGGTAACCTGAAGGTCACACTACAGCCAGATACTATGGGATCCAAAAATTATACGATAGTTTAGATACCACAAGATTACGGTTAGCCAATGTCTCAAAACATAAGGTTTTCATAGTTCAGAGTATCAAATCAATAAGTAAAATTTTACAGATATTCATAGGAGTTCACAAAGTAGATTTTTGGATCAAATCAGAATTATATCCAAATATTCAAAATTTAATATTTTCCAAAATATATAAACAACATAGATTCCTGTGCCATAATTTGTAATAAATTCATAAAATTAATGTTAAAATAAAAAAGCCATAAATCTTTAAAGTCATGAAATCATATAAGCTTCTAGCAAAAATTGAATTCGTTAGAAATTTCCTTGCTTTTGAAGAGTTTGATAAATTCCTAACTTACATCATCATAACTATTGTTTTCATGAAAATTCAGCAATATAACAGTATAAATTTTCTAAAACCTCCTGCAAAGTAACTGTAGTTTATAAAATCCAATACAACTAATTTTAAATCCATTTTAGTATCTCTTATGTTGCTTATATATATTCCTTACCTAATAGTCGCAACGCAGCTTATCCAGATCAATCCAAGAATCAAAATTCAGTAGCGAGCTTAATACCACTCAAACTCTAACTCACTCCCAGACTATAGAAAATCATTAAAACAATTTAATTTCCAAAATTACTGTCACATAATATTTATAAGTCTTAGGGATCTCTCAAAATTCTCAATACAGTAGTAATTTGGTCTATTTCCTATTAAGCGCTAAAATTGCAACTATTACCAAATCATCGTCGTTTTTGAATCCGACTTCACCAGTAGTCTTATATTATTTTATACATTATTTTAAAACCTATTTTGTATCAAATTGGGCATGCTTCCTTACTCCCCTTCACATGGTCAAATGCACTCTCTCACACACCACTAAGTTTTATGCCATTCCAACACCAAATTCATGCTTCTCATGATTTCTACATTAATATTCCTCAAGATTTAAATCAAATTAAGCATGGCACTAATAAAACCCCAAATGGTTAAAACCCTAAAGCTTCCAAAATCATGGTTTTGTTTCAATCTAATGCCATACACATGCTTAACTATCCTTAAACAACAACATATATTTAAAGAAATTGAAATAAACTTTCTTATCCTATATTTACCCATTTGGCCGAAACTTCAAAAAAGAAGGATTTCACCCACCAAATGACCTCACCCAAGCTTGGTTCCAAGATATGTGATAGAGGAGAGTGAGATGAACATGTTTGCTTCAGGTGACTAGTTGATTTAAGGTGCGTAAAGTAAGGTTTCTTAAGGATTCTCTTCTCTTCCTTAAGCTTAAGAGATAAGAAATGGTGAAAATGGTGAAGAAAACGTGAAGATGGTTAGAAAGGAAAGAGTGGCATACCAATTGTGAGGAAATTGAGAGAGATATCTTATTTTTATAATATTTAAGTACTAATGGTAGTGGAACAACTATTTAACAATAGTTACTTCTACTTATATTTATATATACATATATATATATATATATTATATTCATGATATTTCACTTCTTCTTATCTTAAGGAAAACATGAGAATGGTAAAGGAAGAGAGTGTTGCTAGCTAAGTAAGCAAATGAGTGAAAAAAATATAATACTTTATGTTAAAGTACTATGTAGTGGGGTAACTATACATGTATAGTTACCTCCACTACTTTATAAATTATATATTTATTTTCATACTTTTTCATAAACTTTAATTACTTTAATATTTTATTTATTATTTTTATCATATTTATTCATTTATGAGTCAAAATTTGACCTCAATATAAAGGGTGGCTAGCCATGTGTGTGCTTTTACCAAAATACCCCTTATAACTTCATTTATTTCATTTATATCCTAACCTTTATAATATTATTTAAACTATTTAGTTTAATTACCAAATATTTTTATTTACTTACAGAATGTATTTATTCAATATTATATAGATATAGTTTAAATTTTGACTTTTAATGGGATTTGACCTATCAAAATGAGAAATTACTAAAATACCCCTAATTTGTGTTTTAAAGCATTTTTATGTGATTCAGTCTACAATTTGAGACTAAGTAAGATATCTTCACACAAGGGTTCAATTATCATATTTTATGGATCTAAAGTCAAATCATGTTGACCTATATTCAAAATTTACGTTTTTCGACCTAGCGGTAAATCATCATTTTTCTCTTTTTTGGCACATTTCCCAAGATATGTACAAACAAAAGGATTTTGAGATGCGGATTCTTACCCCCATTATATTTTGCCCCAAATATCATTATTATGAGATCTGTATCTCTTCTAACGATAAAATTCTTAATAAGGCGCACAATCCACTTTCCACCTATATAACAAACATAAGAAATCACCCACTTATCATTAAATTTCATTATTCTAATTTCGAAATTAAATATAAGAAGGAAGGAAATTAGGAATTTCACATTCTCCCCACCTTAGGAATTTGGTCCTCCAAATTTGCATTGGGCTAACTCTAATCAAATAGTTCTGGGTACTTTTCTCGCATAAGACTCTCTAGCTCCCATATTGCTTCCCTAATAGTATGGTACTGCCAAAGAACCTTTACTAATGGAATGGTTTTAGACCTCAAAACTTTCTCTTTCCTATCCAAGATCAATACTAGCTTCTCCACATAGCTTATATCCTCTCTGATCTTTAGAGGCTCATACCGAATCACAAGCGACAAATCAAGATGGTACTTACAGAGCATAAACATATGAAAAACATTACGTATTCTGGCTAACTCTAAAGGAAAGCTAACTGATATGCTATATCCCCATCACAGTCAATATCTCAAAAGGCCCGATGAACTGAGGACTTAATTTTCCTTTATTCTCAAATCTCATTATACCTTTAGAAGGGGAAACTTTTAAGAAAACTGCATCTCTCACAGAAAATTAAAGATGTCTATGTTGATTGCCAGCATAACTCTTCTATCGACTCTGAGCTGTCCTAAATCTCTCATAAATTAAACAAACATCCTTAAAAGCCTGTTCCACCAAATCGAGAGCAAATATCTTAAGGTCACCCACCTCTTCCCAACCAATCAAAGATGGCATCTTCTACCATACAAAACTTTATATGGTGCCATCTCAATGCTCAAATAATAGCTATTACTATAGCCAAACTTGACAAGAGGAAGATGATCATCCCATAAGCCCTTTAAGTCTAAAGCACACACCTTAACATATCCTCAAGAGTCTAAATAGTTCGCTCAGATTATCCATCTATTTGTGGATGGAAAGGGTGCTAAAATTCAATTGTGATCTCATAGCATACTGAAAATGTTCCAAAAAATGGGAAGTAAATCGAGAATCTCTGTTAGAGGTGATGCTTTTTGGAATTCCATGAAGTTGTACAATCTCCCTAACATACAAATCTGCCAGAGCATTGAGAGTATTAGTAGATTTAATGGCTAGGAAGTGGGCGGACTTAGTTAATTTGTCAACAATCACAAAAATTGCATCATAGTTCCTTCTAGTTCTTGGTAGACCCATGATGAAGTCCATAGTAATATGCTCCCATTTCCATATAGGTATAGATAGAGGCTATAGCAAACCTGCTAGTTTCTAGTGCTCTACCTTAACTTACTAATAGTTAAGACACTTGGCAACAAATTCGGCAATGTCCCTCTTCATTCTTGACCAACAATACACTTTACGCTAATTATGATACATCTTTGTGGTGCCAGGATGCAAATTGTACCTAGTAGAGTGAGCTTCTGACAAAATAAGATCCTTGAGATCTATGTCATTTAGGATACAAATCCATCCTCTGAATCTCAAAATGCTATCAGATCCAACTCCAAAATCAATCTGCTCACCAGTTTGAACCCAACTAGCCATCTCTACACGATATGAATCTTCCCTTTGAGCACATTTAATAGTTCCATCAAATCTGGCTTAATCAGCATATTAGCAATCATACCATATCTATCAGAAGGAGTAATATTCATACTCAGACTTGCAAATTGCTTTAGCAAATCAAACTCCCTAACCATTATATATGAAATCAATCCCATATACTTTCTACTGAGAGTATCAGTAACCACACTAACTTTACCTGGATGATAGATCATCTCACAGTCATAATCTTTCAGAAGCTTAATCCATCTCTGTTGCCTCATATTCAGTTCCTTCTATGAGAACAGATACTTCAGACTTTTATAGTCTGTGAAAAACTAAAATCTTTCCCCATAACGATAATGCCACCATATCTTCAAAGTAAAAACCGTTGTGGCTAACTCCAAATCATGAGTAAGGTAGTTCTTCAAATGGTCCTTTAGTTGGTGGGAACCATAAGCCACTACCTTACCATTCTGCATGAACACACAACCTAAACCTTTAGCGGATACATTACTGTACAATAAGAAACCTCCTAAGCCTCAAGGTAGAGTGAAGATCAATGCTGTAGTTAGTTTACACTTCAACTCTCGGAAGCTATGCTCATAGGCATCATTTCATTCATACTTTACATCCTTGCATGTGAAGCACATCAAAAGAGCAACTAATATGGAAAATCCCTCAAAGAACCTTCGATAATATCCAGCCACACTAAGGAAACTCTAGATTTCAGTAACTAATTTCCCCCTTTCTCCGAATCTCAGAATGCTATCAGATCCAACTCTAAAATCAATCTGCTCACTAGTTTGAACCCAGCTAGCCATCTCTACACAATATGAATCTTCCCTTTGAGCACATCTAATAGTTCCATCAAATTTGGCTTAATCCGCATATTAGCAATCATACCATATCTATCAGAAGGAGTAATATTCTTACTCAGACTTGCAAATTGCTTTAGCAAATCAAACTCCCTAACCATTATATATGAAATCAATCCCATATGCTTTCTACTGAGAGTATCAGTAACCATATTAGCTTTACCTGGATGATAGATCATCTCATAGTCATAATCTTTCAGAAGCTTAATCCATCTCTGTTGCCTTATATTCAGTTCCTTCTATGAGAACAGATACTTCAAACTTTTATGGTCTGTGAACACCTAAAATCTTTCCCCATAAAGATAATGCCACCATATCTTCAAAGTAAACACCGTTGCGATTAAGTCCAAATCATGACTAAGGTAGTTCTTCTCATGGTCTTTCAGTTGGTGGGAACCATAAGCCACTACCTTACCATTCTACATGAACACACAACCTAAACCTTTAGTGGATACATTACTATACAATAAGAAACCTCCTAAGCCTTAAGGTAGAGTAAAGATCAATGCTGTAGTTAGTTTACACTTCAACTCTTGGAAGCTACGCTCATAGGCATCATTTCATTCATACTTTACATCCTTGCATGTGAAGCACATCAAAAGAGCAACTAATATGGAAAATCCCTCAAAGAACCTTCGATAATATCCAGCCACACCAAGGAAACTCCAGATCTCAATAATTAATTTCCCCCTTTCTCACTGTACAATGGCCTCTATTTGGATAAATCAACAGACACCCCATCCTTTGACACCACATGACATAGAAAAGTAATCTAATCCAACCAAAAATCACACTTACTCAACTTAGCATATAACTTTCGATCCCTAAGGGTCTGAAGGACAATCCTAAAATGCTACACATGTTCTTCCGAGGATTTAGAGTAAACAAGAATATCATTTATGAACACAATAACGAACTTGTCTAAATAAGGCTTAAACACTTCATTCATTAAAATCATAAAAACTACAGGTGTATTATTAAGCCTGAATGGCATCACCAAGAATTCATGATGTCCATACTAGCTCCTAAAGGCTATTTTAGGGATATCCTCATTCTTGATCTTCAACAGATGATAACCTGACCTAAGATCAATCTTTGAAAAAATCTGAGTACTACTAAGCTAATCAAACAAGTCGTCAATCTTGGGAAGTGGATACTAATTCTTAATAGTAGCCTTATTCAACCACCGGTAATCAACACGTAATTGAAGGCTACTATCTTTCTTTTGAACAAACAATATAGGCGAACCCTATTTAATGTACAAACTATCAAAAATACGAATAACCTTTTCCTTTTTCTTATGGATTGATTAGGCTGTTTGTCGTGTCATTTTCTTTCTTACTTACATAGCATACATTTCCATATTCAATCGATATCATCATATCTAACTGATACATATCAAAATGGTTATAACCCACTAACGATAATCACATGCTTAGTAACCATATACATATAAGCACAACTAATACAAATATTTGGTTCATTATACATATCATTATCCCTAAAGTTTACATCCCCTATACAGCTAAAGTATATCATGGTACTATACAAAAGTCTGAAATATATAATGTAAGTACAATATACCTCCAAGGGAATTATAGATACGCCTCGAAGAAATACTGTATTCAAAAGTAATAGCTCCTCGATAAATGAGCGGATTTCACTGCAAATAATCTGGGAGGAAAAATGGAGGGTGAGTTTATGCTTAGTAAGGAAATGTATATAAAAGTGCAATACAATGCAACTATTATACATGTTTCCTATTTGACTCCAGGATAATGTGTATAATTCACAAACAGTATGGACAATTTGATAAGAAAAATTCTATAGTTAGTTAGGAATACCAGGCTGAGTATGAAAGGATGCTTTAGAGCGCCTCACTTGTCCCAATTCCTAAGTTCAACCATAGGGAAGCTACACGATATCTTTAATACAAAGATGTAATACAATCAAATCAAAACAATCTTTCAATTTCAATTTGTATACAGTTATAAGTAATAAGAACACGTTTAATATGATTCAAATATAAAGTCAAATATTTCATTTCAAATACAAACAATTCAAACCATCAATCTGTCAAACAATAAAACATTCGGTGGAGATAGTTAACATCCCGATAGAATCATGCAT
Organism: Heritiera fomes; assembly: GCA_032173925.1. Classification (NCBI taxonomy): domain Eukaryota; kingdom Viridiplantae; phylum Streptophyta; class Magnoliopsida; order Malvales; family Malvaceae; genus Heritiera; species Heritiera fomes. Next base: position 24,635,022 of record JAPDPM010000009.1, read on the forward strand.
GTAAAGTTCTCGTAAGGGATATAAGAGAGACATATAGCCACAGTCTATAAAAGTCCACAGTGTGCACTAGTCAGGTGACATCTATAGGTGCTGATGACTTGACAAAGGTCAAACAGCAAACAAATGGACGGATAGACAGACAAAAGTTCATGATTGCCAAAGGCAACGATAGGAGCTAATAGTCTCAAAACGGTTCATAAAACATTCATAATCATTAAAAAAAATCAATTCTAGAAAATTCTATCTTTAGTCAATCCATAAAGCATTTAAAACCATATAACTTACTCTTTGAAGTAGAAAATTCAACAAATATTCTTGGAGCGAAAGTAAATGTTCAAAATATTTTATTTACGTATAAACAAATGCATAGTACATGCCTATAATTCAAACCGAGTGAAAGTAAATAAAAATTCAAACAAAAATTGACTTTCAAAACTATGAAGACTTTAAAGTCTAATTTCTTTTTTAGATAATTTTATCTAATTCTTCTAATCTAATTATTTGATTTCATTTATAGTTATCGGTACGTTGACTTTAGGTTCATTTTATGAAATTTTTGGCAGCAATGGCTCTAGCTACCTTAACCCCTGTATTAAAAGACAATTTATATATCATAAATCCAGCCATAAATCCCAATGCAGGCATAGTATTCCTATGCTCCTTTACACATGTTCCTTCCCACTTTACGCTACAATACAGTGTAGTAGCTTGCAGCACCACTTAACTCCTTTATACTCCCCAGCTTAGCACTGTAAAACAGTATCAAAACACGGTTAAAACCCAATACTTCAGTTACAAAGAATACTTTATACTTTACAATCTTTCATTTTGCCTAATAGAACAACAAATTATATCTACTTCCTATTGGATGCCAAAACACAACTACAGTCAAAACACGTTCTTTTTTCAAATCTAACTTCACCAATGATCTTGTTAACATTTAAACATCATTCTTCAAATCAAACTATAGAATTCAACGTGGTAACCCCTACAACATGCCTTGTCGAAACCTCATTGAACCACTAGACTTATTCTTTTGCAATTCTAACTTTATGGCTATCCTTCAATCATTCCCTACTATCATTTCATACCCGTCATGCATTATGATTTCATCAATACCCTATAACCCTCACCATGGCCTAAATTTCATGGCACTCTTACACATGATTTTGTTTCATTCCAAAGCCATAAACAAACAATACTAGGAACAATCTCAAACACCAAGTGGAATCAAAGAAAAACTCATCTTTTCTTACCTATTTGTGAGGCCGAATGAGGAGGGTCTATTTCATAAAGCAAACAGCCAAACTTTGGGTTTAGGTAGAGCTAATGGAGAGGAACAACTTTTGTTTAGGAAGCAAGTTGATTTGCAGAGGATCTAGAGGGGTTTTACAAAGGTTCTCTCTCTTGAAACTTAGAAAAATTTGAGAGAAAGTGTGTCTATGGTGGTCAACCCCTTGAGGTAGCTTAAAATATATTATTTTAATATTAATTTATCATTAAAAATATCAACCCTTGAGAAAAGACCAAACTGCCCCTTTAAAATTTCATATTTCCACTTATGTCCTAACTAATATAATAATATTTTAAATTTTGATTTTTTACTTTTATTTTTATTAAATTTCATTTATTTAGGTCAAACTAAGTCAAAGGATGACTATGGATGGGGTTTGACTCGCTATGTAATGTGAAATGACCAAAATACCCTCAAATAGAGACTTTTGATCTCATTCGTGTTGTTTTTAACATTTTCACGTAATTCATTTCACGAGCTTGAACCACGTGAAACTTCTTCACGCAAAGGTTTGTCTATGATAGTCTGTTGGTTAAAAGTCAAACTAAGCTGACTGTTATTCGTAAAAGTTTTCTTGGCCTATAGATAAAATCGTCATTTTTTAATTTATTGCATGCAAAGCAAGGCATGCTCAAACGAAGGAATTTTAGAAAGTGATTTTCTAACTAGTTATGTATTTTGAGCTCAAGATTAACATTTTGCCACTTTCGTTCCCTTCCGAGTTAAAGATAATCCTGTGAGGTCCATTTGATAGTTTCTCCGGTACTTACAAGGTAAGATGAAGTTGGTTATCTTCATTTGAATAACTATTCTAACTCAAAATAGTCTGTTAGTGTGGAAGGAATAAAAGAAATTAGGAATCTAACATCCTCCCCACCTTAAGACATTTGGTGCTTCAAATTTGAGTCAGGCTACTATTCAAACAATTCCAGATACTTCTCTTTCATTAGGCTCTCCAGTTCCCACGTAGCTTCTTCCATTGAATGGTACTTCCAGAAAACCTTAACTAATAGGGTCGTCTTAGATCGTAACACTTTTTTCTTGTCTATCCAAAATCCAAACCGACTTTTTTACATAACTCATGTCTTCTCGAATTTCTAAAGGCTGATACTTGATGTCATGAGAAGGATCCGGATGATATTTTAGAAGCATGGACACATGGAAGACATTATGCACACTAGCTAGCCTCGAAGGTAACGCTAACCTATAGGCAACATCTCCCACTCGGTCTAAGACTTCAAATGACCTAATATAATGAGGACTTAACTTTCCCTTCTTGCCGAATCTCATGATTCCTTTGAATAGAAAAACTTTTAGAAATACGGAATCCACAATAGAAAATTCCAATACTCTGCGCCGACTATCTGCATAGCTTTTTTGACGGCTCTAAGCTATCTTGAGTCTTTGACAAATCAACTTGACATCTTCAGAAGCCTACTCAGCCAAATCGGGAGCTAATAGCTTATGCTTGCCAACTTCTTCCTAGTCTATCGGTAAACGGCACCTTTTACCATAACATGCTTCGTATAGTGCCATCTCAATACTCGAATGTAACTATTGTTATAAGCAAATTCAGCTAATGGTAGATGATCGTCCTAGAAGCCTTTGAAATCTAAGGCTCAGGCTCTTAACATATCCTCGAGCGTCTAGATGGTACACTCTGACTGACCATTAATCTGCGAATGGAAAGCTATGCTAAAATTTAATTGAGATCCCATGGCTTCTTAAAAATGTTCCCAAAAGTAAGAAGTGAATATGGAGTCCAATTACACAGTTTTTACAACCACGGAAGCTTAAGGGCAAAATTGTCCAAAATTTACATAACCAGGGGCAAAATTACCTAGAAAGTTCAATAAGTCAACAAAGGGGGATGAACGGTCACTATTCACTTTCTTCAACCCACACCCCACGACACCAAGAGAGAAAAAGAAAGAAAAAGAAAGGAAAAGTCAACAAAAACCCACAAAACTTGACTTTCTCACCAAAGTTGCTTCTAGGAAATTATTCTACACAATTTCCTCTCTCCATTGACACCAATATCTCATCAAACAAAGAAGAAAACAAGTAGAAAAGAGCCCAAAAGTGGTTCGGCCAAGGTATGGATTTTATAAATTTTGATGTTTTGTTTAATTTCTAGGTTGTATTTTAAGTAATTCAAAGGTGTAGAATAAGATGCTAGCTTTGGATTTGATTTATTTTGGCTCAATAAAAATTTTCCATTAAAGGAGGATTCAGTGAGCATGGGAACATAGGAAATCATGTTTTTTGTTGCAAGAAAATGGTAGAAAATGACTAAGTGAACATGGATCTAAAGGTTAGGAAAGTTAAATTGTTGAAATTGGACGAAAATCACTAAGGTAGGTATAAGGGAGGTTTCGGCCAAGCCCTCTTGGGGATGGCATTGTGCTGCATTTTATGGTTTGAATATGCTAAATGACTGTAGAAATTAAGAGAAGAAGACTGGTGAAATCGGATATGAAATTGGAGCTAAAACGGGAAAGTTATGTTTTACTACCGGTGTAATTCACACTGGTTAGGCATAGACAGTAATAGCTTAAAAATAAGAGGATAATTAATGAAAATTTTTGGTGAAATTGTTTTGCTGCCGGGATACACGGATATCGAGTGGTGCTGCCGAAAGAGTCGATAATACGAGACAGGTAAGGGAGAAGTGTCAAAGCTGTAGGGATATAATGAATTGCATGATTTTATGAGTATAATTTTATGAAATTATTTAGATGTTGAATTGCCTTGAAATCATGCAAATTGTGGTATTATGGTTGTTTTATAAACTGTATCTCAAGTGTAAGGCGTTAGGGAAATCGCAGCTGTTATGCTGTCAAAAATTACTCAAAAATATTCTAAAATAGCATGAAATATTTCAGATGCATAAAGTGAGTTAATTATGGATTTTGGAGTTTATTTCCAACATTTTTCATAAATTGTTATTTTATCGAAAAATATTTATTTTATATTCATGTAACCAAATTTTATTAAAGTGAGATTATAAATACGTTCTTTAAAATATTCTATAGTAAAATTGAATGTTTATAAATTTTCTCACTGAAGCATGAATATTTTATTGATTGTTTTCACTGTACTGTTAAATATGAATTTAATACCTTTTTGGAAATTTTATTAAATTTAATTTGTTGAAGTTGCTTATGGGTTGATTGAAAGCTAAACATTGATTGGGTTTTGATGTTAAATGCATCTCAAAATTTTGCTTGTTGTCATCCAGGATATAATTAGATACTGTTTTCTTTTCTTGATTTTGTCAATGAGTTTATCCATTTAAGTTGCTTCTGGGTTGATTGATTGCTTTTCTGATTTTATTGATTGGGTTTTGATGATATGCCATTGATATCCATCTCCTTGGGTTTTAATTATAGCAGCAGATTCTGTTTTGAGTATGAACGATAACATATTTTCCTTAGATTTGAATTAAGACTGAACTTGGGTTGAAATGGTATCTTTAGTTTGAAATAAATCTTTGGGTTTAGGATTCTTGTCTTCCTTCTATTCACATTTTTTTTTCATAAATTAAAGTGAGTAATTTCCATTTTTGTAAAATATAGCTCTATTTGATTGTAAAATAAAAAGCCATGTATGGCTAACTCTCATGCATATGCATGCGAGCTTATTTGTGGGCGATCTCCCATGTATAAGCCTTTATATGAATGGCGAGTTGTATCGGGCGAGCTAGAGGATTAGTCCCAAGTCTCGTCAAAATGTTGGAAACATTCGAATAGAATATATTGATGGTCTTGATAATTTATTTTGCAGCCGAAAATTAAGGACTCGATAAAGACAATCGGGAAGCTAGGCTTCGTAAGACCAGGTAAGGGAGATGTGTGTGAAGTGAATGCATGTTTTGTCGAGTTAAATTTTATGGAAATATTGATAAAATGATTTGGTTTGAAACATGCATTGGTTTGATAACTGTTTTCACATACCACGATTTGGGCGAGCTATAAAGCCGACCCCTATATTGTTTTCTAGGCAAGCCAAAGATAGGCGACCTTTTTTGATATTTCAGGAAGCCAAAAGTGGGCGACCCCTTTGGTTTTGAAACACTAGTGTTTATAGGTGATCCCTAATAATCTTATGGGCGATCCCTAATAATCTTATGGGTGACCCTGAACCATTGATTTATATTTCAGCCTTCGGGCGAATATTTTTATGGGTGATTCCCTAGTCAGCTCTGTCGTGTAATCCATTATAGTAGGCGAGCACTAGTTAAGCTCAAATGCGAATGTTAGTGGGCAAACGTTGGTTCACCGTGATAGGCGAGCTGACCATAGGCAAGCCGCGATGGGCGAGCTGACCATGGGCGAGCAGTGGAACTTATGTTTTTATCACTAGAAAAATGGTGAAATTACTGGCTGTTTTTACTATGGTTGCAAACATAAAATATAATACCTTTTTGGAAAACAATCATTTTAAAGAAATGTTGAAATATGTGAAATATTCCTTAAAGGTTCTTTATGATATATAAAGTGATTTTTGAGACTTTAGGCCTCGAGTTTCATGCATTACTATTTACATGGCTGATTGACCCGTCAAGTCATCAGAGGTCTCGAGGTCACTTGGCAAGTGTACCCGAAGACCACCTATAGATTATGGTCATAGATCTACTGTGTCCCAGTGGGGACGATTACTGTGTTCTTGGGAGAACGATGATAGCATAATTTAATTGTAGGGTGATGCCTAGTCTCAACTTACTGAATCTGTTTACTGAGAGGATTTACTGAATTCTGTTTATTGTTTACTATACAATATTATAAACTGTTTAGCCAGTGATTTGAATATTAAAGACTGTTCACTATATCCACTGTTTTCCTACTAGGTATGCTGTTAGGGAAAATAAACGTTTTGTGGTATATAGTTTTTATTTTATAAAGCAGCATACAACTTCCTTACTGAGCACGTGGTCGCTCACCCCTTATTTTCCACTCTATAGAGTGTTGATTTCGGATTAAGAGAATTACCTTCCAGAGATTTGCGACCACTAGAGTCAGCAGATATTCGATATCGAAGGTATATGATTTTCTTTTATATATTCAGCAAATTTGTACAGTACTACTTTGAGTAGAACGGAATGTATATATATATCTCAAGGAAATAATGTAACAATGCATACTTCCATATTGGTACTATGAATAAGAGTACTAATTATTACTAAGTGATTAACGAGCTGTTAAGCATCACAGACAGCCCAACCGGTAAAAATATGTGGATAAGAGTAAAATATGTGATTTACTGTAGATTCGGGATGTTACACAATAATTGGATGATCATTAGGTCTTTCCACAAGATTCCAAACTTTACTTCTTTCAAATTGATTTATTTCCTCTTGCATAGCCATAATCCAATTTTCATCCTTGAAAGCCTCATACACATTCTTTGGTTCAAATTGAGACACAACAGCTACATATAGGCAAATATTTATATAAAATGATCTAGTTCTAACTCCAATCTTTGGATCTCCAATAACGTCATTATTTTTCACATAATTAAGTTCTTCAAGACATCTAGATTCTTTCTCAATTGTCTCTTGATCTAATAACTCCTTTTTATTTATATCAAGGTCTTCTAATTGTTTACTAACATTTTTATCTTGAGATGGATCAATTATTGGTTCATCAAATATTTTCACATCATTATCAAGATTAGTTTTACTAAAGGAATTTGACTCATCAAAGATCACATGTATTCACTCTTCTACAACAAGTGTTCTTTTGTTGAAAATCTTATAAGCCTTAGAATTTAAGGAATATCCAAGAAAGATACCTTCATCACTTTTTACATCAAACTTTCCTATATTATCTTTTCTGTTATTCAAAACAAAACATTTGCATCCAAAAGGATGGAAATAGGTAATATTAGGCCTTTTTCCTTTATAAAGTTCATATGGTGTTTTCTTTAATGTTGGCCTAACCATAACTTTATTTATAACATAGCATGAAGTGTTAATGGCTTTCGCCCAAAACTATTTTGGCAAGTTATTTTGACAAAGCATGGTTCTAGCCATTTCCTCTTAGGTTTTATTTCTCCTTTCAACTACCCTATTTGTTGAGGTGTTCTAGGAGCAAAAAAATTATGGTTAATTCCATTGTCATTATAATAAGTATCAAAACCAAAATTTTCAAATTCTTTTCCATGATCACTTCTAATACTAGTGATTGAATAACCCTTTTCATTTTGAGTGATTTTTGAAAAACCAATGAATTTGTCTAAGGCTTTATTCTTAACACTTAGGAAGAGTACCCAAGTGAACCTAGTAAAATCATCAACTATAACAAGTCCAGAGTGTTTTCCTCCTAAGCTAATAGTTCTAGTTGGTCCAAAAAGATCTAAATGAAGGAGTTGGAGTGGCCTCGAAATAGAAGCACACCTCCTATATTTGAAAGAAACTCTCTTGTGTTTTCCTCTTATACAAGCCTCACATACTTTATTATTTTCAAATTGAAGCTTAGGAAATTCTATAACTAAGTCTCTTTTAGCTAGTTTGGACAAAACAAGCATGCCCTAATCTCTTGTGCCACAACCAAGGTTCATCTTCTTTTGAGGCTATAAAGCATACATTTTTGTTGTTTAGTTCATCTAAGTGCACAATGTAAATGTTTCTTTGTCTATGTCCAATGAAAAGTATTTGGTTGGTTTTAGCATCACAAAGCATAATTGATTATGTTCATCTAAGTGCACAACAACATGGAAACACAGATCATCAAACACAACCTTAAAACCTCTATCATAATTGACTAATGCTAAGCAAGTTATGCTTTAATCCTCTAACATACAACACATTTTCAATAGTAGAAGAAGAGTTACCAATGGAGCCAATCCCTTCAATTTGCCTTTTGGAGTTGTCCCCAAATGTGACTTTCCCACCACTTTTAGGCATTAGGATTTTGAATCAACTTTTATCACTGATTACGTATCTTGCGCATCCACTATTAAGATACCAATGCTCCTTTGACTTTTCCTTGTAGCAATGCTCTTCCTCCTACAATCAAACACATCAAACTTTTACCTTAGGTACCTAAATTTTCTTATGTCCATAAAAGTTAGTACAAATTATCTTTGATCCTTTAGGGATCCATTTCAATTTCAAGGATTCATCATTTGAATTTATAGCATGCTTAAGTATTCAAATTTTCTTAACTAATTTTCCTCTAAAAGTGGTTTTTTTATATGTGCATGCTTGTGAGGAGTGTCTTAGTCTATTGCATGAAGGACATGTAGACACCCTATTTTGTGCTGGGTCTTTTAGAATTATTGTGCCTGTTAGGTTATTTTTTATCCGAGTCCAAAACTAAATCAATTTTTATATGAGTCCAATTGTATTGATAAGTAAATCTTGAGACTTGATTCGAAATTCTTCTAAATTATCTAATTGGATTTTTTTTGTTTGAATTCTCGCTTAACTCGAGTTTTAATTTGATTTTGAATATGAAGTTACAATTTTGGGCTTAGAATTAGATTTGGACCGTTGGTGTAATAATTAAGAAACTAATGCAATTTTATTTTGTTATATTTTATGAAAACAAAAAAATAATAATTAAAAAAAAGGAAAGTCAAAGGAATTAAAAAGAATGAACAAAATCACAAAGTTCTGAAAAAGGAAGCGGAATCTTTGGAAATTTTGAATCAATATGGAAAGAAAAATCAAAAGAAAATAAATAAAAAAAATCAAAATGAGAATCATAGACGGGATCTTTGGATTTCAATTATTAAATGCATCTTACTAAGGGCTGGTTTTAAAAGGAGCACAGGGGTAAGGAAAAAGGAGGAGGAGGGGGGAAAGGTCCAACATTCCCTTGTCCAGCCGGCTTAGGCTTGCTACAAATCTTCTTGTCCTACACTGCCACAAGATTGAGTTGCATCTGCTATCGCTTTTTCATCGCTCGTTGCTACACATCGTTACACCTGTGAGTTTCCCTGTGCCAAAAAGCTGCTGCGTTGTGTCACGTACTCAACCCTAACCTGATGCTACTGGGTGTGCGGATGACTGGATAGCACCTAGGCAGGACGTGACACTTGCCATCACCAAACTGCTTACTATAACCGAAACCAAAGAAGAAACGAAAGCTTAGAAACAAGCAGAATAGTGAATTGTTGAGAGCAGTTGTAACTTGGAAGCTGCTATTTACTGTAAAACCTAAGAAACACAATAGTTTCTTGAGAGAAACTCTGTTGCAAGATCAATCGTGAATTTTAGCATAACCGAGAGTTACTGTCACAGTCTGTATATACAGTATTTTACATTTTTTCACATTTTTCTATACATATTGTACCAGTTGGGCTATTTGTGACGCCTTTAACACTATTCATCTACAACAGTAAAATAATTTAGACAACATTTATTTATTTATAAATAATATTCACAGCTGTATGAATTAGTTTACATCCCCTAAAATAAAAATTTACAACAAGTAGTACTGTATAAAAATGTCTGAACATACAAATGTAAGCACAATACTTTCAAGATCCATTATGAGCTACTTCGAGCTACTCAAGTGCAGTTAATCCACGGATTGATACTTTAGTTAACTGATACATATAATCTACAGATGATTAAAGTAAAGGAGTGAGCAAACCATGGCTCAGTAAAGGAATTGTATGTAAATCTTGATATTTCGAAATCTACATGCAATAAAATCCTTTATTTTCTTATAGGTGCTCTAGGGACCGAAATAAAAAGGATACTATAGGAAGGCTAGGGATCTGGATGGAGTAAGGAAGGTATTTTGAAATACATGTCTTATCCTAAAATCTAAAAGCAACTATAGAGAGTAGCAATTGAATTTAATCTAAATTTGCATTTAAAAATTCTCCATTTAATAATTTACATAACTATGGTATAATAACCATTAAATAAAACATTTAGGAAATAATTTAATTCCCATATTAAAATATCATTTTCACACTTAAATAAACCACAGTAAAAAGTGCAATATACGATTTAGTATGATAAACAATTCAGTGATAATAACTTTTTAGTAATTTATACGATAAACCGTTAGTTAAATAGTAACCATTAAATAAATAAATAATTTCATGAACGGTATATAAATCCTTTTAAATAAAATACTCTAATTGGTGTTTTATCAAATCACTTTATACTTGTTTTACACTTTTCCGTAAAACCCAGTAAGCAATACAGTAAACAGTATTGAAACCCGTTCGGTAACAGAAAACATTTTTGTAACAATAATAATTCACTGAAAACCGTAACAGTAGCAGTAACACGTGAATAGAGACCAGGCAACACCCTCCATATATCATGCTATAATCCCCGTAGGGAACAGTAACAGTAAACATGTGAGATCTATGGCTATAGTCTACAAATGTCCTCGGTCGTACACTGATCAGATGTCAACCAGGACGTTGAAGACAAGATCAGTGTTAACAACCTCACACAGTAGCAGTAACACATGAGCACGTGAGCATGATATAGGGCCTAACAATCTCAAAACAATACATATGAGATCTCATCACCTTTATGGAATTAAATAAAATTGATAATATCTTTCAAAAAATTCATAAAGCTATAAATCATAGTGTCTTATACGGTGAAAACAATGTTATAAAATTTTTACATTGTACCAATTAAATTTCGTAGATATTCCATTTCACTGTAAACACATATACTCGTATTTCCGTACTCTCCTTTCAAACTTTCAATTTCAAGATTACTGGAAATCATTTTCTGGTAATTTCATACTTTATGGAAAATAGTAATATTTATTCTCCAAAATTAATAGTAATTCCATAAACACATTATTTCCCTAAGGAACACATTTAGAAACATTTCAGTCTCGAAACAATATTCACACGATAATATCACCTTTATGGAAATCAGTAAAATGAGTAAAGTCTTCAGTCAGTCCATAAAGGTTTTATTGAATCATATGATGAATATTTATGGAAAATAATTTATAAAATATTCACCTTTCCACTTTTCATTTTATAACCACTTCATATACTGTAAAACATATAGGAGGAATTTTTAGTAACCTCACTTTCATTAGATTTGGTAACATGAATATTTAAATAATATTTTTCGGTATATTCATGTTTTATGAAAAATATTAAATTCATTATTTTCAAGGCTAGGGAATCATCTAAATATGCAATAAAATATTTCATGACATTTTCAAAGAATTTTCTAAGAAATTTCAGTAGCATAACAGCTGCTTATACCCTAGCCTTTCTGCAATTTAAACACAGTATATTTCTAGCCAATAACCACATATTCCACATTTTCAAAATATTCTCATAAAATTATTTTCATTAAAATCATGCATTCACAAAATCCTTACAGTTCACATACGCATCCCTTACCTGTCTGAACTATTCGACCTTTTCGGGTGCGCCACTTGTAAGCCGTTATTCCCAGGTTGCAAATAATGTCACCAAAAATATTAACTCATTGAATACTTATTTATGAGCTATTATTCATATCTATATGCAACCACATGGGACAATGCACTTATTTTCGCAGTATAAATTCTACCGGTAGTATAACATAACTTCTACGTTTTGCGTCGGATTTTAAATCCGTGCATACCAGCAAACTCCTTGTAATTCCTATAGTCTAAATATACCCTCAAATCATTAAGAGCAGCCATGAATCATGGTTCCCTTTGCCATGGCCGAAGCCTCCCTTATCCATTTTTGTTAGTTTTTCAACAATTCAACCTTACATCTTTATTTAGCTTTGCTTATCTTTAGTTTTGGTACCATTTTCATGCATGAAACACAATGAATCGCTAAGAACCCATGCTTGACTGAACACTCCTCCCATGGCAAATTTCCATTTTTCAACATTTAAATGAAACCAAGGCTAAAAACATGTTTATCATGCCTAAAGGAGTAAATCTATACCATTAGAATTAAAGAAAGCATAAGGAATGGTATTGTTACCTCACTTGGCCAAAACTTGGAAGCTTTCTTTCTCCTACTATAGTGGCTAATACAATGTGCTATGGATATAGGAATGTAGAGGAGAGAGAATAGAATATTTTTGTAGTTAAAAGTTTGGCGAAATTTTGGCTAGATTGAATGTTATGAAGGCTTGAATTTTTTTTTCTTTCTTCTTTTCTCATTTATGGTGGAGTGGGAGACAAATAGGTAAGACAATGAATAGTGCCCTTCAGCTACTGATGGAATTATAAAGAAAATTCTAGAAATGGGCAAAATTACCAAAATGCCCCTAGTTATGAAAATTTCGAACAATTTCACCCTTAACTTTAACGCACTCCAAATTTTGGGATTCCATCACCAAATGATCATATTAAATGTATTTTGATGATTCGAAGTGGTTTCGTTGACGCGCGATACACAGATAGTGAGAAATTAGGATTTTACCCCCGCAACCCGCCAACAAAATTTTCTGAATTAACGACCGATTTGATAAATCCTTTGACACTATTTTAACCCCTTTTTCATGTAGAACAAATGATATTTTTATTTCGTCCCAATTGATTTTAGTTTGGGCACAATTTTCGAAAATACCTTTGGGACGTAATTGTCATTTTCCAATTTCTTTGTCATACTTCCTAAAATAATGCAAATGAGATATTTTGGGTCTCAAATTTCCATAATATCATTATTACACTATCAGTACACTGCTTCATCAATCATATACACATATGGGCTCTAAATTCCAAGTGGGGTCCACATCACTACTTAAATTTTACAAAATATTCCAAAAATTAAATTAATAAATAATTATTTTTACATGTACAGTACCATAAAATCGGTTCTCACATTTATGATGGTGTCAAGTTTTGAAAGAGTTGATATGCATGAATTGCTTTGTTATCCATGTGCCTTTTGCTAAATTACATGAAAACTAAGCTTTGAGGGGTTGCCATCTCATACTTAGGCTCTGTTTGGTTTGCGTAAAATGATTTTGTAAAATGATTTTAAAAAAATTTGATTTTCTAGAAAAACTGATATTTTCTATTGTTTGGTTGATATGCTAAAAAATATTTTTTGTTGTTTGTTATTTTCTAAAACATCTATATTTTTGTTAGTATTATTCATGTAATTAATTGCTAATAATGTTTTTAAATCAATAATAATAATAATAATAATAATAATAATAATAATAATAATAATAATAAAGTTGAAAAGAATAATTTTTTTAAATTTTATTATATATTTATAGAATTCATAGAATTTACATATTTGATTGTATAATATTTTGTAGCATCTTATGAATCTCTTCAATGCAATATAAATTGGGTTGAGATTTTAGTAGGAGACTTTTTTTTCGAAGGGTGGCATGGGTTTGGAAATTGTCTCCCCTTTTTCAAAAGGGAAAGACAATTTTTCATTGACTGAAAATATTTTATGTGTACCAAACACTTGAAAATATGAAAAATATTTTCAAGAAAATGAAATATGCAAACCAAACGGACCGTTATATTTAATTATTTGAATTATCATATGTATTTTCTGAATTGGTTTATTGTTTGACCAAGGCTTGAGGTATGAGTCGTTGCTGCTAAGAAGACAATGAGTATCAGCTTGAAAAGATACAAGAAAAGAAATAAGGAAAGGTGAGATTAGAAAGGTAAGAACAATTATTTATTTATTCACTTATTGATTATATTTTCATTTTATTAGAGATTAGGATAGGATTTCGTTTATTAGTGTTGATTAATGGTTAAATATAAATTAGAAAATTTTATTAAATGTGTTAATTTAGTTAATTAATAGATTAGTGGATTTGGAAATTATTTTAATTGGTTATTAGTATATGAGATTAAAATAATAAATATAGAAATTAAATTTAAAAGGAAAGGAATTAAATTTTTAGAAATAAAATTATGAGGTGATGCAAATAGTCAAGATAAATTTAATTAATAATTAAAAAATTAAAATTATTTAACAATATGACAATAAATAGAGATTATATCTGATGATAAAATATCAAGAGAATTATGCTTAAGTTATTATCTTGAAAATTTCTAGGTGAGAAAAATTCTATCCAATACTTCATCAGCTTAATAGAGAGTCTAAATAGGATTTTCGATAACAAGTAATTCATATACATTTTAAAAATAAAATAAAATAATAATTAGTTATAAAATTAGAAAAGAATATTAATGATTCATAATAATATAATAAAAATAATAATAGCAGGCAATAAAATAAGAAGAAAATATATAAAACAACTACAATTAGATATTAAAATAATAATGCAATTGATTAATGAATTACTTCAACAATGAAATATCAAGAGAGTTATACTTAAGTAATTTTCTTGAAAATTTCTAGGTGAAAAAATTCTTTTCAAGGCTCACCAACTTAATGGATGGCCTAGATAGAGTTTTCAATAACAAGTGATTCTTATATTCATTTAAAAAAAATGAAATAAGAAATATTATAAAATAAAAATTGAAATAACTAGTTATAAAGAAAAAATATTAATAATTCATGTTCACTTTACTAATAAAATAACAATAGTAAATAGTAATAAAATTTGATGAAATAATAAAATAATGTGATAATAATTAATAATAACTATTGAGAATGAGTGTTGATTATTCCTATGATTGGATTCTAAGAATTATTAGGCTTAAGTAATGCTTTGGAAATCTTTAGGTAGGTTTCTTTTGTGGTTTAGCCAGTTTAATGGAAGATTTAGAAGGAATTTTTGATAAAAATAATTCATGTTCAATTTCTAATAAAAATAAATAAATAAATAAATTTAAGAATTAATAAATGATAGAAAATAATGAAAACAATGAAAACAATAGAATAGTAAGAATGAATTGATAAGGAGGAGTCAAAGTTAGAATTTTTCATAAGATATTAAAATGAATTCGACGACATAGCCTCTTCAAACAAGTTGCATAGTACTACTTGAATACACCTAAAGTGAGAAAGATTTTTTAAGTGTTCCCACCAGCTTAATGGAGGACACTTAGAAGTTTTTTTCAATATTAATTATATTGAGATTAAAGATCAACATAAGCAAATTTAGAAAATGACCTAAGACTAAGTGGTACCATTTTAGGATGAGCGTTATAGGGTGCTTAACATTTTCCCCACACGTAACTGTACTTCTAAACCCTTGAATCTTTGAACGTAGACTAAGCCTTATCCATATTTTGAATAGGTGGCCAATCACACTTAGGCTAAGAATGGTTGGTGGCAACACCTTGATTCTGTGTCTAGCTATTAGGTTTCCTGAAACTTAATAGGATATGACAAGGCACAAAAGTGGTTTTTCATTATTAACAAGGAAATATTTGAGGTGAGTTTCCCTATTTGGTGCATTAAAATCTACTCTCTCTTTGTCAAAGAATGCTTTTTAGGTCTTAGCATTGATCAAGTTTTTGTTGACCTATATAAAATCTAAAAAAGGAGTTATGCAAATTAATGTTCTTTTTATTTAACTCATCTATTTCTAGGTTGGCATTTTCCAAATTCTTTTCACATTCTAATTTAGCATTCATAAGCATTTCATTTTTTATTTTCAATTTTAAAATCATTTTCTTATATTTTACATTCATGCTTTCAAATTCACTAGCTATATCATCAACAGCTTCTTGCAACTCATCAAATGTATATTCATTAGTATCAAATGAGTTGGAGTTTACCTTATCTTTATTAATAGCCAAAAAGCAAAGATTGGCCACTTCATATTCAACATTTTCCTCATCAGAACAATCATTACCCCTCTATGTAGCTATCATTGCCTTCTTCTTTCGTTTCTTCTCACCTTGTTTGCTATAAGAAAGACAATTAAATTTCATGTGACTTGGTTGCATTTATAACAAAAAATGCGTTCTTTTTCTTTCCTACTAGTTTCTCCCTTGCTAGAGTCTCTCCTAGGGGTCTCCTAGAATTTCCACTAGCTCTCATTCTCATAAATTTATTGAACCTTTTAGCAAACATTTGCTATCTCAATATCCTTATCATCACCACTTTCTTCATTATCATCCTTACATACCTCATGTGTAGTGGATTTCAATGCAACTCCAATTTTCTTAGGAGGTTCTTGATTTCTTTTAATTTTCATTTTATAAGTGAGTAAAGATCTCATAAGTTCATCTAGTGAGACTGTGCGAGGATCCTTCAACTCTTTTATAGTGGTTATTTTGGCCTCCAAAGACTTAGGTAAACTATTGAGAATTTTCTTCGCCATCCCAACATTGGAATAGGTTTTGCCTAAAGATTTGAGTCCATTAATGATATCGGTGAACCTAATGAACATGTCACTAATTATCTCTTCGATTTTCACTCAAAATAACTCATAATCGTGAGTAAGCATTCCAACCTTGGTTTCCTTAACTTGAGTTGTCCCCTCATGTGTAATAGATAATTTGTCCCACACTCGTTTGGCATTTTCACACAGTGAGTGTAACAGTTTGAATATACAATAAATCACTCATTTTCACACATATTTGACGGTTGAGCTATCTGTGATGCCTTAATCACTTAAACAGTAACAGTAATAAACAGTGAAGTTTATTTAACTTACAAATTCGGAATATGAATATTACATTATTCCTTATCATATTTACATCCCCTGTAATCTACTTAAAATTACGGTAGTACTGTACAAAATTTTTGAATATATAAAAGAAAATAAAATACCTCCAAGATTGTAAAACTGTTGACTCTTGTAACCGAAATCGTATTCGATAACTCGGGATGGTATGTCTCTTATCCAAATACAATAACCTGTGGAGTGGAAATAAAGGGGTGAGCGACAACGTGCTCAGTAAAGGAGTTGTATGTAAGTTTGATATAATGAAACCTATATGTTGGACAATATTTATTTTCCTAACGATTCACTAAGCACAGTAAAATGGAAGGATACTATAGTCGCCTGGGAAATCTAGATGGAGCATGGAAGTTGAAATACCTGTCTTGTTCCGGAAACCCAAAGCAACTATAAGGAGTACTTTATAAAGTTTCAAAACAATTAAATTTAGTAATCGTTTTCAGTAAATATAAAGGGTAATAAACCATTTAATTTTATCACTTCAGTATCACTTTATAACATGTGACAGTACAGTAGTGAAATAGTACAGTAAAACAGTAAAGTTTACACAGTAAAAATAGTGTGCAGTCATTTCAGTACAATACGATGGAACTCTTTAGAAAATCAGTGGATAAACAACTCAGTGATTATTTCTAGTTTAGAAATAATATCATAAATATTCTCTTTTCAAAAAACAGTGATTTCAGTACAGTTCAGTAAACAGAAATCAATAAGATACAGTTTAGTAAACAATAATTTCAGTATAGTACAGTAAACAATATTCAACAAAACACAGTTCAGTTATCATTTATTAGTGGGTTGAGACTAGGTAACACCCTAAATCAAATCATGCTATAATTATCCCCGAAGGGAAACAGTAATAGTAAGTAATTAGATCTAAGGCCATAGTTTGTAGGACGTTCACAGAGTACACTTGTCAGGTGACCCAAGGATTACTGACGACTTGGCGAGTCAATCAGCCACATGATAGTACAGTAACAGTGAGCATGAAGTTGTGGCCTAAAGTCTCAAAATCATTTAATTCCATGTGAAATACCTTTAAGGAATTTAAATAAAAATTATCATTAAATTAAATAAATATTCCAAAAAAGTATTAAATTCATTAATAATAATACAGTGAAAACTGTTGATAAAATATTCATGTTTTTAGTGAAAAATCCATAAATATTCTTTTTATATATAAAATATTTTAAAGAATATATTTTTATTCTCACTTTAATAAAATTTCATAAATGAATATTTAATTTAGCAATTTTCAATAAAATTCCAAATTATGGAAAATTTATGGAAATAATGTCCAAAATCCATAATTCGCTCAAATTAGGTATCTAAAATCTTTCATGATATTTTAGAATAATTTTGATAATTTTTCAGCATCATAACAGTTGCATTTTCCTAACCTTCTCCACTTAAAATACAATATATAAAACTAGTTGTATACCACAATTTGCATGATTTTCAAAGCATTTCATCATTCCAATAATTTCATAAAATCATACTTAACAAATCATGTAATTCACCATATCCCTAGAACTCACACACTTCTCCCTTACTTGTCTAGCGATACTGACTCGTTCGATAGCACCAATCGTAAATTCCGCTTGCAAAATAATTTTACCAAAAATTATCATTAATTTTCTCCTTAATTTTAGGCTATTGAATTTCATAAAATGCAGCCACTAATTATACTACCTATGACTAACCAGTATAAATTATATCGGTAGTAAACCTTAACTTTCCCTGTTTAACTCCGTTTTCGAATCTGATTTCACCAGTCTTCTTCTCTTAATTTCTATAGTCATTTTTCATGTTCAAACCATAAAATGCAGCATGTTGACAGCCCCTAAAAGTCCTTGGCCGGATGCCTTCATGAAACCATTTTCATGAATTTAATTCCGTTTAGCAATCTAAGCTTTCTGACTTTTAAATCCATGCTCACCTAATCATTTTCTTTCATTTTCTTGCATGAAACTACATGGTATTACTATATTTCCCACGTAAACCGAAATCTCCTTTAATAGCAAGTTTTTATATAGACAAAATAAATTAAATCCAATTGTAGAAATGAATTCTACACCTTTGAATTACTAGAAATGTAACCTTGAATCAAATTAAAACATGAAATTTTTGGTAGGTTTTTACCTTAGCTAAAACTCTCTTTGCTTCTTCTCTCCTTGTGCTTCTCTTCTTTTGATGAGATTTTGGTGTCTATGGAGAGAGGAGATGATGTGGAATATTTTTCTAGAAAGGATTGTAATGAAATTTTGTATTTTTCCTTACGTTTTCTTTTATTTTCTCTTCTTTCTTTTCTTTTTCTTTATTCTCTTCTATGGTGTCATGGAAAGTCTTGTTGGGGATGATGAATAGTGGCCGGCTATCCCATTTGCTGAGTCAAATAGAAAATTCTAGAAAGGGCTAATGTACCATAATGCCCTTTATTAAGTAAATTTTGGTCAATTTTGCCCCTATGTCTCCGTAACCGTAAAAACCATGTAATTGGACTCCAAAAATTCAGATTCCAGTGCCAATTAATCACATTTAATTTATTTTGATGATTGGAAGTAGTTTCGTTGACGCGCAGTGCATCGATAATGAGAAATTATGATTTTACCCTAAAGGACCTATAGCGAAATTTTCCAATTTAACCTCTGTTTAAATCAATCTCTTGGCACTATGTTATTCTCTTTTTCATGTACAATCTCATGGTATTTTTACTTCATCCCAACTCATTTTTGTTTGGGTGAAATTTATGAAAATGCCCTCGGGACATAACCGTCATTTTCTAATTTATTTTCCAAAATCCACAAAATAATTCCAAATAATATAAAAATTATTTCTATGCCTCAAAATCATTATATCATATTTATTTCACCCACAATACACTGTATTATCAGTCTTAAATCCATCATAACCATAAAATTTAAAGTGGGGCTCACATTTTAATTTCACTTAAAATCACAAAATAATTTATTATTTCACTAAATAATAATTACGAATATCCTGTGTAGTACAGTAGAAACTGGTCTCACAATGAGACTATTATATTCATTGGACCCTAGTGCATAAAATAGAGTGTGCACAACCTTGCCATTTAATTGTGTCATCCTAAAGTCATTCGTATCCCACTCATTTTCCTTCTTAGGGACTTCTTTCCTATTAATCTTCTTAATTAGGATAAGAGGTATCTTGACTATGATTCTCTATACTACATAATCAATTGCTTGAATAAATAACATCGTCCTAGTTTTCCAATAAGCATAATTTTCAGCGTTAAAGAGTGGTGGCCTAACCGTTGAGTGACCCTCTCCTTCAAGAGATGTAGCTACACTAGTTTGAACCATCAAAATCGTTTAAACTCGATGGAAATTAATCTAAATAAATCACGAGCCCAACCTTTGATACCAATTGTTGGCTTTACTGAAGGAAGTGAATCTATTTTTGAACTAAATTCTAGTTCTTAAGGCTTAACTAGTTACTTAAACAAATTGCACAATAAATTAGTAAAAATATTAAATAAAAAATAAGGACAAAGATGCAAACACAAGATTTGTAGAGGTTCGGCCAATCTCTTGCCTACGTCCACTCTCCTTGATTCTCTTGTCAATGCAATGATTTCACTCTTCTTTGAGATTCAATACACACCACTTCTAGTTGTGGTGAGACCTCTAACACTTCCTTTTGTAGGCTTAGGAAGAAACCTTTGAACCCTTTCTAAAGTGACTACCCAGTTGTACAAACAATGAACCTTAGTAGGTTACTCTTCCCTTTAGTACAGGGAGGTGATTTGGAAAGAAAGGTTGTATACAAAGTGAACCTCTTGAAGGTTAAGTTATATAAGATGAGAGCAATGTGACAGAAGAAGATAGAATTTGAGCTTTTGATGCTTGCTTAAAGTTAGAAGATGATGAATAGTGCTTCTTGTAGTCTTTGAAACTCTTAAATGCTAGTACTTGTAGTCCACCTAGGGCTAAGGCTTGTTGTTAGAGCATTTAATGCAAATCTTCCCATTAAAACTCTCAAAAGCTAGCCGTTGGGCACATTTTGCGTGGGAAGGGATCAATCCCTTTAAGGAAGGGATCGATCCTTTGAACTGTGCCACCCTTCAAAGGTATTTTGCCAATAAAGGATGGATCACTTTACTGTAGAGGATCCATCCTTTCTCGCTGTACTGATGATTTTGGGCGATTTTGGGTTGAAAAATAATGTAATCTTTAGTTTTAAATCATCCCAAATCATTTTTCAACTTTATGTAAGTATTTCTTGACTTAGTCAAATGAAAATTTGTCCAAATATTTATTAAGTAATTTTCTCAAAATTATAGTCAATGAGTTCAATGGAAAATTACTTAATCCCATATCTTCTAAGTGCATAAAAAAATTTCAATATACACTTGCACTTGATATTGTCATAAAAATCATGAAAAAATTTATGCAAATTTACATATACGTTAAGCATTTAATTGTGCTTAAGTTTTTGTCATTTTAAAATATTTAATTGTCATTTTAAAGCTAACAATATCCACCATTTTGATATGACAAAACTTACGGTAAATTTGCTTTGAAAATTCTTTGCATAGATACTCTTCCTCAATTAAAGCATGAGTTTTAATAATAAAATTTACACACTTCTCTCTCTTTTTGTCATAGCAAACACTAAACTCTCCTTTAATGAATGCAT
Source organism: Heritiera fomes (assembly GCA_032173925.1). NCBI lineage: Eukaryota > Viridiplantae > Streptophyta > Magnoliopsida > Malvales > Malvaceae > Heritiera > Heritiera fomes. The sequence goes on from JAPDPM010000009.1 coordinate 24,656,528, forward strand.
ACACAATATGCAAAAAGGAGTTAGTGACAGAAAATAGAGAAAATGAGTAATTGCAAGGTATTGGCAATTTAAAGCAACAATAGACAATAATTCCAAGGAGTCATTTAGAGATACCAAGTCATAAGTTAATAGCTAGCATAGGCATAACCAAAAGCATTCACATAGTTAATAGGCATAAACAGTCATAAAGGTAAGATATGAAATCTTACAACCAAAACATGGATAAGAAAAATGAAATAAAAATGCTAAACATATTCATGGAATCCTAAAAAGTAGATATCCTAGTTATATTTATTCTAAGACGTCTAGGGAAATGTTTTGTGATATTGCTTGATGAACTCTTCTTGTTGCATCCTGATGTATTGAATTTCATCGTACAATGCAATCTGAGTTTCCTCCTTGCTGTTGAGTATTGACACTGTCTTGGAAGGTGGTGAAATGAGTGTTGAAATTAGATTGGAATGCCTGTTGGTGCTCCTCAAGAGAGGTGAAATGTGTCTCAAGCTGATTGAAACACATTGTAACATCCTGCTAAAATTTTTGTTGATTTGTATTAAATTGTTGAAGTATTAGCATGATCTAGTCAAGAGCAGCAGGAGTTTAACTTGATGTAGTTAAGGAAGAGGAAGTATCATGAGCTTCCTTTATGAGAGCTTGATCAAGAGCTAGAGTTGGAGCTGGATCTGCTTATGATGCTTTTCCTATTCACTTATACCACTTCTCTCATTTTGGTACCATCCAAGATTGTGCATTGTTCCAAGATTGATGGTAGTGCTAGGCTCGAGAAGGACACCAGCTTCACAAGAGCAATCAATGCCTTTAGGAAGTAGATAAAATGCTAAAGGTTGAGGAAAAACTATCATGTTAGCACTCCCTTTAACAATTTTCAACCAATCCGTGAAGCTAAAGTGGATAAGATTAGGTTTGCAACCTTTGAGAAAATGTATGTGATATAGCCAAAAGCAATCAAGTTTCTGTACCTGAGAATACTTGGTGCCAAAGGGGCGAAAATTCCACAAGATGATAATATGAAGTAGTCATGCAAAGATAAGAAGATAGCTAGCTTGATCATCAACAATAGCAAACTCCTATGGTACTTCTACATCCTCATAGATGAGGCCTTTATTGGGGATGTGGAAGACCTCGGAGAGTGTTTGTGGAGTAACTTCAATGGATTATCCCATGATGAATGATTCAATATCAACAACTTGGCATCGATCATTTGAGTTGTAGATGGGTTTGGCATTGGACAAAAATACACGGATAATGTTGCAAGGGACGGGGGTATTGAAGCGAAGGAATTGTGACCATTTGAAGGCTTCAAATTTGGCAAGGTAGGGAAAGCCAATTTCTTCTAGAAAATTGAAGTTAATAGGCCTTCTATGCTTGATTTTCATGTTTGCAAAGTTTTAATGGAAGCGATTCTTCTCTTCTGCATTGCAAAAACTATAATTAAATGCGGAAAGAATGGAAAAGGAAGAAACTGTTTTATGTCTCTTGGTTGTGTGTTTTACTCTTAGAGGCTTGGTTGAGATATAAGAAAATTGAGAAAGTAAAAGAAAAATTGGTTTAGGAATTTCAGCAAACACTTGGTGGTAGTGACTTTAGAAAGGTGGTGATGAGATTTTGGGAGGAGTTGGATAACACAATCACCACACAATTACAGAGAAGGTTAAGGAAAGTAAGTTTGACGAAGGAAGTGTTGGGAAATATGAAAAGAAGATATAAGAGCTAGAAGATGAACCCAAAAATGAGTTTTTGTGAATTTGGGAATGAGATGAAAAGATGTGAGAATAAGAAAATGTGGAAGAAATTGAAATGGATTTGGAAAGTATGATGAAAATGATGAAAAATGCGAAAAAAATGATAAAGTTTGATGGAAAAATGAAAACATTTGAAATTTTGGGTAAGAAAAGGGTTTTGAGAGTAAAGAATGCGTGAAGGAGGTGAAAAAATAAGAGATATTTTTTTGAAAATTCAAGTTTTAACAACCTAAAAACCTACATTAGACACGAAGGGATCAATCCCTTTAATGAAGGGATCTATCCCTTCCGGGCAAAATGTATTCTATCTCCAGAGAATCAATTCCATGGGTAAGGGGATCAATCCCTCTAGTCATTTCTTGAAAATTTTAACAAGTAAAGTCTAGAGAATCAATCCAATATCATTAGGAACCCATCCCTTAGTTATGTGTCTCACTTTTTATGCAAAAAATGTCTTGAAAATGAGTGAAATCATGCATTTTTAGTCTTTTAAGATCAAAACAAGATATGAGCAAGTTGAAACCATCTTTCATGATGTGTAGGAGGCAAAAACCCTTAGTATAACCATTAACAATGCATTTTGGTATGTTTTGAGACAATCTTGTATGAAAAAAATGGCTTTTTAATGAACTTACATTGTAATTATGTGAAATATATGCAACTTTTCAAAACGAATGAATGTTGAACATTTAATAATGAATTTAAAACATAATTACACAAGTATTGAACACCAAATTCATCAAATCATCCTAAGACTAAAACTGATCATAGTCTTTTAAAAGAATATGGTAAGTTAAGTATGTGATGAGCAAGTAATTCAAATTTCTCTAAATTCCTAACTTGCATTCATCATTACCAGCTTAAACCATTCATTCAAGAATACAAAGATAACATTTAAGTTCAAGGTGCATTCATTAGTCCAAGTTCACCTCTAAGTGTATAATATCTCTTTATTTAAAGTTTAGTAAAAATAAACTAACTTCCTAACGAACTAAATCCTAAAATTCAAATCTTAAATCCTAAAATCCAAATCTTAAATCCTAACTCACTTTTATAGGAATCACGATTGCATTTAGCATATGCAATTCACCTTTAAACCCCTAGATCACCCCTAGTGGACAAGTTGTGTCTCATGAAGACATTCAGAAGATATATCCACAAAATCTTTTACTTAAGGCTCAATCCTAAAAATTAAAAATTCAAAATAAGACTCAAAACAAGATTAAGATCATAGACATATTTTCAAATCTTTCAATTCTTAACTCATAACTTCAACAAGAGTCAAATAATCAAGTCAATCATATTTTAATCATTACTTCTCATATTCATGCATACTTCTAAATAAATTCATGCAAAATTCACAATTAACACAACTGAAACATATAATATCAACTTTGCAATTATCCACTTTACATTACTACAAAGTCAATAGATCAAGAACTTTTTTTCTTTTTTTTTCTATTTTCTCTTCCTTCTTTTTCTTTTTCCTTTTCTTTTGAGGTCTCAACAATGGTTTCCCTAAGTACTTACTTGCCTTTTTATGCGGATGTTAATACTGGTGATACTAACACCCAGTTACTCAACAAGTAAGCTCTCTTTTAGAGTGTTTTGCATACTCATATTTCAAGTCACTTCAAGAATTTAATCAATAAGATCAAGCAACTCAAAATATTGGAGTAGAATTTAAAACTTTCAACCTCTATTTTTTCTTTCTTTATGTTTATTTTTATTTTTTCTTTTGTTCTTGTCTATTTATCCTTTGCTTATACCAACTTCAATGAAATAATCACATTATCAATATCATACAAACAATCATATTTAATCATGAACTCACATAAATTCTTTAGAAAGCATTCACTTCAACAATAATAACAATCAAAATACTTTCAACTTTTCTTATAAAACTTTGTTTTAGTTTAGAATCAATCCTTAAAATAAAGAAAACATGTCATGATTTTTTAAAACTCTTAAAAATTTGACCTTTTTTTTTTTTAATTTCCACTTCCTAAAAAAAATTTATAGACCCTAAACCATTATTCCCCCTCACACTTAAATCTTACTTTGTCCTTAAAGTAAGTCTAACATGCAAAGAAGAACAATAAAGACTCAAAAATTAAATGGTAATACAAGTAAGGAAAGAAATACTCCCTCATTTTTACATCCTTGGGTTGTCTCTCAAGTAGCACTTTTATTTAATGTCGTTAGCTCGACTGCTCTACCTTCCATCATCCAATCCCAAACCTCAATTTTTTTATCGGTTTCTCGAGTTCCTCATTCTCAAGATTTTTGCTCGTGGCTATTTCTTACTCATCTTTAAGAACATGCTTTTCATTACCTTTTAATTTCCTCTTAGAAGTGCATAGTTCCTTTAAAACCTTGGCATCGCAAGGCACTTGATCATTAATTTCATCAAGGAAAGGAATATTGACTTCTATTTTCCTAAATATCTTCAATGTCTCCTTGTCTTGCTCTTCATTTGTAGCTCTTGCAAACCTACTAGGAAAAGGAGGTGGGTAAGTAGAAGCATTAAAAGGAATTTGTTTATCACTTACCTCAACTTTGGATTCTTTAATTTCAACATCCTTATAGTGCTTTATAAAGTTGTCGAAATTCTTTCTCCCTTATACATTATGCATGTCGACAACTCCTCCTTTAATATTGAAATAGGTTTCATCCTCCCTTTCTATAAAGTTGTCGACATCCTCATGTGCACTTTCCTTGGATTTAATTTCCCTTTCACTTTTCAAGGTGATGTTAGTAGCATTATCTCTTGGATTCTGCATAGGTTGAGAGGTCATAGCTTTAATGTTACTTAAGGAATTCATTATTTGACTCACATGGTGCTCAAGATTCTTAATATAAACATCAGTCTCTTGTGATAATTATAAAGTGTTAATTTCAAGAGTCTTACCAATATCTTCAAGAGATATACCCGAGTCTTGAGGTGGAGCTTGATATGTATCTTGAAGTGGTGCACTATAAACCTCATATTGATTCCCATAACTAAAATTAGAATGATCCTACCATCCTTGATTATAGGTATCGTAGTGTGGTTCATAATTATAGCATGGATCATAATTATAGTATGGTTCATAAGCTTGCTCCATGGAGTCCTCTTACTTCTCATCTTGGGTGGTAATGATGGTGGATGTTGTGGTGTTTATGGTACCATGCTTTGGGTTACTTGTATGTAGTCCCTAATTTTTTGAAGTTTGTGACTAAAATCCTCGTCAAACAAGTAATCCTTGAAAAAGAAAAGAAAAGGGAAAGAAAAAAAAATTAGACTTTAAATTAACATAATTAACCTAAACAAATTTTAGTCCTCAGTAATGGCGGCAAAGTTTGATGAGTGTCGTCAGTCACCAAAAATAAAATTTCCTAACTCTACTATACAGATAGCGAAGCAAAGGTTGAACCCATTGAGACTGAATTATTTAAGTTAATTATTAAATTAAAAATCTAATTTTAGGGTTTAGGGAAAAAAGAAGAACTTTTGGGGTTTTGGAGTTTTGTAAGTTATGCCTAAAATAGAGAAAACAATGATTACTAAATATCAAAGACAAATATAAAAAAGCTTCAGTTACGCGGCAATTAATTATTCTTGGATTTTGACATTGATCATTGATAACAAAATATTATTGTCAATTAAATAGTTAACCATAGCATAACAACAAGCTCTGTTACACCATCATTCCTTATTGAGTCGTTAGTTAAAACAAACTCTTTAACTAATCTCTAACTACTTAACCTACCTAGAACAAGCTCTCTAGATATAAGTTGTAGCAGCAGTAACAATAAGAAAGATATGGGTTAACATTAGATAACAATCACATAAGCTCGGTTCATTTAATCTAAACCTTAATTCTCCTCTATCCATAGTTATTAACTCCATAAGCAATTACGAACTTATGTTTTTAATCTGGCGGTATATTATTTAATTTAACTAAATAGTGTGCACCTTATCTAATCAAACAAATAATCATTATAATGTGCACAGATAATCTTGGATATTTAATCAACAATTATATAATAGGTTCAAGTATTTCACAACATGTTTTTCCCAAGAATAATCAATTTACCTCATAACTAAATAAAAAAACTACTCACTAGACATATTTAAGATCATAAAATTTAATTTTAATATTATAAAGAAGACAATTATCATGCAATAAACAATAAAGCTATCAATCTTTAATAATATCAAACAAGAAATCTATAATCAAGATTATAATCTAATAAGATTCTAACAAACAATAATTAAAAATAGAACAAGCAATAGCAAAGTCTAAAAAATATCCAAGAAATAAATCATTAAGAATAAAAAAATAAAAAGAAAATAATTTTATAAAACAATAATAAGAAATCAGCAAGTATAAGAAAGAAAAGAAAAATAAAATATTTTGGCTAAACTTAATATAAGAATCAACAACTAATTAACAATAAAGAAAAATAAAATTTTTATTAAAAAACCTAAAGAAATTCCTACAAGACTAAAAGAGGGAATAGGGATGTGAGGGATGATGTTTATGAGAGCCATGTGCTTTTTATATAGGCCTAAGGAAGAGTTTGAAAGACTTTCCTAAGCAATATGGGATTCAAATAACAGTTTACTTGTGGAATAAGTAATTTGACTAGTCAAACTCTTTTCTTTATCTCATCATCTTTTTACAATTACTTTTTAAATAAAATTCCTAAGGCTTATTTTTATTAATTACTTACAGATTTAAGACATAATAAAATTAAGAAATTATCTTGTCTCAACAATATCTTATCTTGAACTTTGTTGGAATTTCTTCTCAATCTCGTTATTTCTACCCAAAATTTCATACTAATTTTGTCTAGATGTGTGACCCATCAAACGAACTTCGATTTTCGTGATCTTATACATTCCAGAAACCTTGAGAAGTCCTTTACAACTTCCACGAAGGTCACTTCTTGAGATCAAGTCATAAGTTGGTCAACTTCATCAATCTTTTGAACTAGGCAGAAAATTATGCACTTTGCTCTTTTTAGCTCCTTTTTATTCCAACTTTAATATTTAATATCTAAAACGTATAATAAACATTAGCAGACTATTTTAGGCATAAAGCATCAATAAAATAAATATATAAGCACATATAAAATTAATAAAATATCATCCTATCAAAAAATATCAGCCAATTGATGCAAAGTGTCTACATACTCTAGAACTATATCACCTTTTTGAACATGATCTCTTTTAAAATGATGCCTTATTTTAATGTGCTTAGTTCTAGAATGTTGTATAGGATTTTTGGTGAGATTAATAATACTAGTATTATCACATTTGATGTGAATTTGGTTCATCTCTATTCCATAGTCACTCATTTGTTGCTTAATCCACAACACTTGGGCACAACTGAAGGAAACCGAAACAAACACGCAGCGGAATTTAAATCATTCGGCTTCCACCAGGATCGATTCGGAGAGTTGCCTGATTAGGGTTTCGAGATTTTACCTAACGTTTTCTCTGATTTCTGTCATTGGTCGAGTCACAAGCAACAACTTTTTGTTCCTGCCTCTATGGTATCCACACGAACGGATCTCACGACTCTTGAACGTCTCACGATCAGAAGCCTTAAAGAGCGTTTTTGATTCCTTATAATCGAATTGCTAGCTCCGATTATAAGAATACCTTTTCTGTTTTTAATTATACGGCTCTGTTTTAGAAAAACATCCTTTTATAGGCAGTAAATTTTACCCTAAAATTTACTGCCAAACAGAACTCTAATCCTACTTAGAATAGGATTAACTATATCCTTAATCCAATTCAGAATAGGATTAGATATATCCTTAATCCAATTCAGAATAGGATTAATTAAGCTCCTCATTGATCCGTTCTAAGTGTGCGACCCAATAGGTTCTCAAAACAATGGCAATGACAAAATTGTCATAGGCAATGAGCGGTATCTAGCAATACATCATTGCTACCCATGTAACGAGAATGTCAATGACTCGACATAACCTTACTCGTGATAGATGTTACCGTGTAGTCTAATCCCTTTATCCTTTGATGTCTTGATTAGACACAAGTCATGGAATGTGTCACACTTGTATAGTCTAATCAGCGTTTCTTGATTCTTGAGTAGACTAATTAAACAAATAAAATCAATATCTCATATTGACTTATTCGAGCACGGCCATGCATTTCTTAGTCTCACTCTATCAAAGGGCCCAAGACATCACTCTTGTTATATAAGTGGGATAAATCCTATCTTGATCACTCAACATCCCTCTACATAGATCAAGGCATACCCAATTACTACCTTTATAGTCCATCCTGTTACAAATGACATCTAGCAGCATTAAAGTATGCAATTCTCTATGTTGGGATCTCTGATGATCTCAAGTCAAAGGATCACATACCCCATCATCACTATGAGAATCGCTTGACACTCATATAACAATCCATGTAGCGTTCTCATGGAGGGTCGATCCAGTACATAGTTCTCTAACATGTACCTATGTGATGACTTGATATCTTATATCCATGACAATGGTCATCAGTCAACCACATACTAGTCTTATCGTACATTGTTATCCTTGTTCACAATAATACTTGACTAGGGATATTTTAAGAATAGTGTGTTATTACTATTCTAAGGACATTATCATATAAGATTACATTACGCAGTTATAAGACAAATATAATAATGAGCTATAATAAAATGTCATGATACATAAAAATGCCAAAGTCAATCATCTAATGAATGGTTCTAAGGGCATAATCCAACAACAACAACTTCCAGATGCAATATATTCAGCTTCGGTTGTGGATTGAGCTACACTATTTTGTTTCTGGGAAAACCATGAGATGAGTTTATTCCCTAAGAATTGGCAAGTACCAAATATTCTTTTCCTATCAACTTTGCATTCATCAAAATCCGCATTAGAATAAGCATGAAGGGTAAAAGTTGAGACTCTAGAATGCCATAGTCCTAAGAAAGAAGCATTTCTAAGGTATCTAAAGAATCTTTTAACAGCTTGTAAGTGTGATTATCTAGGGGAAATTGAAATCTAGCACTTAAACAGACACTAAACATTATATCAAGTTTACTAGTAGTAAGATATAGTAATGAGCCAATCATAGACCTATATAGTTTAGTGTCACACACTTATCTCCTTCATCTTTATCAAGCTTGATAGATGTGCTCACTGGAGTAGATTGAGGTTTGGTCTCATCCATACCAAATCTTTTGAGCAAGTCCTTAGTGTACTTAGATTGATTAATAAAACTTTTATCTTTACTTTATTTTACTTGGAGCCTTAGAAAGAAAGTTAGCTCCTCCATCATGCTCAATTCAAATTCACTTTACATTATTTTGAAGAAATTTTTGCACAAAAATTCATTTGTGGATCCAAAAATGATATCATCTACATAAATTTGAACAACTAACAAATCACTACCATTAGATTGTATAAACAAAGTTCTGCCTTCTTCGCCTCTTGCAAAACCCTTTTCAATCAAAAAGTTGGATAGTTTTTCATACCAAGCTCTACGAGCTTATTTTAATCCATATAAAACCTTTGAAAGTTTGAAAACATAATTGGGAAACTTTGAATTTTCAAAATGGGAGGTTGCTCTACATAAACCTATTTATTTATAAACCTATTTAGAAATGCACTTTTAATACCCAATTGATAAAGTTTGAAATTTTTGTAACATGCAAAGGCAAGTAGCATCCTTAAAGCTTCTAATCTAGCTACCAGAGCGTAAGGTTCATCATAGCCTGTTCTTTTTTCTTGCCTATATCCTTGTGCCACTAATTTAGCCTTGTTTCTAATTATCACACTATCACATTATTTTTATCCATTTTATTCTTGAGTATCCATTTGGTTCCAATAATTGGATGATCATTAAGACTTTTCACAAGATTCCAAACTTTACTTCTTTCAAATTGATTTAATTCCTCTTGCATAGCCATAATCCAATTTTCATCCTTTAAAACCTCATACACATTCTTTGGTTCAAATTGAGACACAAAAGCTACATGTTAGCAAATATTTCTAAAGGATGATCTAGTTCTAACTCCAATATTTGAATCTCCAACAACGTCATTATTTTTCACATAATTAAGTTTTCAAGGATATCTAGACTCTTTCTCTATTGTCTCTTGATTTAATGACTCCTCATTTTTATTTATATCAAGAACTTCTAATTTTTTACTCACATCATTATCTTGAGATAGATCAATTATTGATTCATCAAATATTTCCATATCATCATCAAGATTGGTTTTACTAGAGGAATTTGACTCATCAAAAATCACATGTATTGACTCTTCTACAACAAGAGTTTTTTCGTTGAAAATCCTATAAGCCTTAGAATTTAAGGAATATTCAAGAAAGATACCTTCATCACTTTTTGCATCAAACTTTCCTAAATTATCTTTTCTATTATTCAAGATAAAACATTTACATCCGAAAGGATGGAAATAGGTAATGTTAGGCCTTTTTCCTTTATAAAGTTCATATAGTGTTTTTTTTTAAGATTGGCTTAACCATAGCTCTACTTATAACATAGCATGCCAAAAATATTTTGGCAAGTTATTTTCATAAAGCATGGTTTTAGCCATTTTCTCTAAGGTTTTGTTTCTACTTTTTCTCTAAAGTTTTGTTTCTTCTTTCAACTACCCTATTTTGTTAAGGTATTTTAGAAGTGGAAAAATTATGGTTAATACCATTGTCATTATAATAAGTATTAAAACCATGATTTACAAATTCTTTTCCATGATCACTTCTAATACTAGTGATTGAATAACCTTTTTTCATTTTGAGTGATTTTTGAAAAAGTGATGAATTTGTCTAAAGCTTTATTCTTAACCCTTAAGAAGAGTACTCAAGTGAACCTAGTAAAATCATCAACTATAATAAATCTATAATGTTTTTCTCCTAAGCTAGTAGTTCTAATTGGTGCAAAGAGATTTAAGTGAAGGAGTTAGAGTGGTCTAGAGGTAAAAACACACCTGTTAGATTTGAAAGAAACTTTCTTATGCTTTCCTTTTACACAAGCCTCACACACTTTATTATTTTCAAATTAAAGCTTGGGCGATTCTACAATTAAGTCTCTTTTAGCTAGTTTGGACAAAACATGCACCAAGGTTTATCTTCTTTTGTGGCTATAAAGCATACATTTTTGTTGTTTAGTTCATCTAAGTGCACAATATAAATGTTTCCTTGTCTATGTCCCATAAAAAGTATTTGGTTGGTTTTAGCATCAAGAACATGGCAACACAAAGCATCAAACACAACCTTAAAACCTCTATCATAATTAACTAATACTAAGCAAGTTATGCTTTAATTCTCTAACATACAATGCATTTTCAATAGTAGAAGACGAGTTACCAATGGAGCAAATCCCTTCAATTTGCCATTTGCAGTTGTCCCCAAAATGTGACTTTCCCACCACTTTTAGGCTTTAGGATTTCGAATTGGCTCTTATCATCAATCATGTGTCTTGAGCATCCACTATCAAGATACCAATTCTCCTTTGAGTTTGCCTTCTAGTAATGCTCTTCCTCTTACAATCAAACACATCAAACTTTTACCTTAGGTATCTAAAATTTCTTAGGTCCTTAAAAGTTAGTACAAATTATTTTTGATCCTTTAGGGATCCATTTCATTTTCAAAGATTCATCATTTGAATTTACAACATGCTTGGGTATCCAAATCTTCTTAACAAATTTCCTTTAAAAGTGGTTTTTCTAGATGTGCATACTTGTGAGGAATGTCCTAGTCTATTGCATAAAAGGCACAAAAGTGATTTTTCATTATTAATAAGGAAATTTTTGAGTTGAGTTTCCTTATTTGATGCATTAAAACCTACTCCCACCTTGTCAAAGAATGCTCTTTGGGTCTCTAGCATGTGATCAAGTTTTTGTTGACTTATATAAAATCTAGAAAAGGAGTTATGCAAATTAATGTTCTTTTTATTTAACTCATCTATTTTTAGATTTGCTTTTTCTAAATTCTTTTCACACTCTAGTTTAGCATTCAGAAGCATTTCATTTTCCATTTTCAATTTTGAAATCATTTTCTTATATTTTATTTTCATGCTTTCAAATTCACTAGCTAAATCATCAATGACATCTTGCAACTCATCAAATGTATATTAATTAGTATCAAGTGAGTTGGAGTTTACCTTATCATCATTAATAGCCATAAAGCAAAGATTGGCCACTTCATCTTCAACATTTCCCTCTTCGAAACAATCACTATCGCTCCATGTAGCTAACATTGTGTTCTTCTTTGGTTTCTTCTCACCTTGTTTTCTATAAGAAGGACAACTAAATTTAATGTGACTTGGTTTCTTACATTCATAATAAAAAATGGGTTCTTTTTCTTTCCTACTAGTTTCTCCCTTGCTAGAGTCTCTCCTAGGAGGTCTCATAAAATTTCCACTAGTTCTTATTGTCATAGATTTATTGAACTTCTTTTAGTAAACATTGCCATCTCAATATCCTCATCATCACCACTTTCTTCATTATCATCCTTACATTCCTCATGTGTGGTGGATTTCAATGCAACTTCTACTTTTTAGGAGGTTCTTGATTTCTTTTAATTTTCATTTTATCAGTGAGTAAAGATCTCATAAGTTCATCTAGTGAGAGTGTGGGGGGATCCTTAGACTCTTTTATAGCGGTTACTTGGGCTTCCCAAGACTTAGGTAAACTATTGAGAATTTTCTTTACCATCTCAACATTGTAATAGGTTTTACCTAAAGATTTTGAGTCCATTGATGATATCAGTGAAGCTAGTGAACATGTTACTAATTAACTCTTCAGTTTTCACTCTAAACAACTCATAATCATTAGTAAGCTTACAATCTTAGCTTCCTTAAGTTGTCCACTCATGTGTAATAGCTAATTTGTCCCACACTTATTTAGCATTCTCACACAATGAGACTATTATATTCATTGGACCTTAGTGCACCTTGGCATTTAATTGTGCCATTCTAAAGTCTTTAGTGTCCCACTCATCTTCCTACTTAAGGACTTCTTCCCCATTAACCTTCTTAATTGGGATAAGAGGTCCTTTGACTATGATTCTCCATACTTCATAATCATTTGCTTGAAAAATAATATCATCCTAGTTTTTTAATAGACATAATTTTCACAGTTAAAGAGTGGTGGCCTAACCGTTGAGTGACCTTCTCCTTCAAGAGATGTAGCTACACCAATTTGAGCAATCAAAATCATTTAAACTTGATGAAAATTAATCCAAATCAATCTCGAGCCTAACCTCTGATACCAATTGTTGGCTCTACTAAGGGAGGTGAATTGATTTTTCAACTAAATTCTAGTTCTTAATGCTTAACTAGTTACCTAAACAAATTACACAATAAATTCACAAAAACTAAAAATAAAAAGTAGGGACGAAGATGCAAACACAAGATTTATGGAGGTTCGGCCAATCTCTTGCCTACGTCCTCTCTCTTTGATTCTCTTGTCAAGGTGATGATTCCACTTTTCTTTGAGATTCAACACATACCACTTCTAGGTGTGGTGAGACCTCTAACGCTTCCTTTTATAGGCTTAGGAAGAAACCTTTGAACCCTTTTAAAGTGACTACCTAATTGTATAAACAATGAACCTCACTAGGTTACTCTTCCCTTTAGTGCAGAGAAGCGATTTGGAAAAAAAGGTTGTATACAAAGTGAACCTTTTGAAGGTCGAGTTATAAAGATGAAGAGCAATGTGATAAAAGAAGATAGAATTTGAGCTTTTAATGCTTGCTAGAAGTTAGAAGATGATAAATAGTGCTTCTTGTAGTCTTCAAACTCTTAAATTTTGGTATATATAGTCCACCCAAGGCTAAGGCCAGTTGTTGGAGTATTTAATGCAAATCTTCCCATTGAAACCTTTAAAAACTAGCCATTGGGCACATTTTGTGTAGGAGGGGATCGATCCCTTGAATTGTTCCAGCCTTCAAGGGTATTCTACCAACAAGGTATAGATCCCTTTTTCGTAGAGGATTGATCCCTTGCACTGTTCATGTCTTCAAGAGTGTTCTATAATCTTGGGATAAATCCCTTTACTGTAGAGGATCAATCCCTTCTCCCTGTACTGATGATTTTGGGTAGTTTTGGGTTGACAAATGATGTAATCTTTGGTTTTAAATCATCCAAAATCATTTTTCAACTTTATGTAAGTATTTCTTGACTTAATCAAATGATAATTTAGTCCAAATATTTATTAAGTAATTTTCTCAAAATTATAATGAATGAGTTTAGTGGAAAATTACTTAATCCCATATCTTCTAAGTGCATAAAACAATTTCAATATACGCTTGCATTTGATATTGTCGTAAAAATCATGAAAAACTTTATGCCAATTTACATATACATTAAGCATTTAATTGTGCTTAAGTTTTGGTCATTTCAAAATATTTAATTGTCAATTTAAAGTTAACAGAGTTTGAGTGTTAGTTTACTACACCATGTTAGTATGATCCACTTACTTCTAGAGATGAGCAGATGAAGACAATAAAGTTTATTTTTGGTTTGAGGCCAAGTATTCGAAGGAAATTAGCTGCTTTTGATATCGATAACTATGCAAAGGCTTTCCACCGTGCCCAAATGGTGGAACTAGACGATGATATCACTTAGTAGGAATTTGGACTAAGGAACAAAGGAAAGGGTAAAGAGAAAAGGTTCAGTGAAAAGAAGCCTAACAAAGGCAAACATGTGAGTAAGAAGTAGAAAACTTCTAGGTATAGATCGAGGGCAAGGAATCCATCTAATACAACATGTTAGAAGTGTGGTAAGCTCTATGGTTCCAAGCCTTGCTACAAAAATACTATAGCATGCTTCCATTGTGGCAAGTGAGAACATATGATTAGAGATTGTCCAAACCACAAGGCTCCAAAAAAGACTTTTGAGCAGATGGCTAGTGATAAGGGAAAGGCAACTGAAAAGGGCAAATGAACTATGGCTTAGGGATGAGTATTTGCTCTGGACGAAGCATCTGCCCTTGATATTACATCAATCCTATGGGGCAAGCTTACTATTTCTTGTTTAGAAACTTATATGTTGATTGATCTTAGTTCTACTCATTCTTTCATAGCTCTGTTTTTTGCTGCTAGGATGCATTGAATAGAATGCTATTCTACAGGTGAGCCATTAGTGCTATTGATGCTTGCCTCTGTGTTAGGAATGTTCTCTAGAGCTTCAACCCTGAGGAGTGTTTGGTAATATAATATAGTTTTAAAATTGCAAAGTGAAATAAGTTCAATGTCATCTGGTAAAGCCTATTGTAAGATTGGAATCTTAAATAATAAGATTTGTTGCTGGAAGGATTACTAGGGTTGTATTGGATTAACTTTGCTTTGCTCTACTAAAGTATTTGATCTTCATGTTGGTATACGGTCTTAAATACTAAGCAAGCCATTTTCAAAAGCTAAGGTTCTACTCGCTTCTTTCAAGCTAATATACTCGAACCAATTGCCACAAGAATGTCATCATATAGGTTAAGGTTATACGTGCATCAGAGTATATATTACAATCCATTTTTTGTTGAAGTTGGAAGGGACGTATATGATTTTTTTTCATCTACAAATCAAGTATAGGTGAAGGTTGGCCTCCATGATGAGCAACAACAAATTAAGTGTTACTATGGATGTTTTTTCTCTTCACAACTTTTTTTCTTCTTATATTGAAAAATATAAATTCATTATTTATTCTTATACGAAATCAATTCATTATTATTCTCGTAACAAAGCCAAGACTTTTTACTAGCATTATATATTAGGCATACTTGTTCAATTTTGCGCATAATCATGCGACATTAACATTGAAAATTTTCTAGCCAATGAGGTCTTGGTTTAGTTGTAAAGAGGAGGCTTTGAGACTTTGAGTTCTTAGGTTTGAGTCTCACCAAGTGTGAGCTTGAATTAGTTTACTTATTTACTAGTTTATTTAGTTTGTTATAGTTATTTACTTGTTTACCTAGTTTGAGTAATATAATATAGTTACATGTTTTTGAAATGTAATATGTTGATTGTGATTGTAACTTCTAATGAAAATATACTACTAAAAAAACATCGAAAAATTTTTTTGCGGGAATTGAAATTAATGCATGTAACTGGCATTACATTTATTATTTCCCAAAAATTACTAAGCACAAAAATTTCTATCAATATTAAACTAGGCCAAAATCATTATTATTAAAAAAACTTTATCATTTATAACTTTCGGTTTAATATGATTAATCTCAAATAATAAAATAAATAATAGTACTTATGATTAAAAAAAACTACGGGAGTAGAAACATTTTTTGGGAGAGAAGACTACGAAAAGAGAGAGAATGATCTAGAAGGATTTACATAGGGAGATGCTGTAAATATTCGAGAAAGAGAGAAAAAAAAGTCAAATATTCGAGAAAGAAAAAAAAAAAGTCAAAATGAAAGGCGACAATTGAATTTTCCTTTATTCAGCAGCACGCAAGCGAAGATTTCAACAACTACTATTCTAGTTTATATCCAGCAAATAAACATCTCTGTTCCTCAGCTTTCCATTCTCTTCTAATTTTTTTTTCCTCTTTCATTTTCCCAGTCTCCAAGCATGGGCAACTCATGGAGCAACAGGAGAAGAAACCAAAATTACTTCCATGCCCCTCCACGACCACCACCTCCTCCACCATTCTATTACCCTCAAGAACTCAGTTCCCTTCCACCTACGCCACCTCCTCTTCCTCCTCCTCCGACTAGCGTCCCTTATCCTGCGCAACCCCATAACCCTTATCCTGCGCAACCCCCACCTCCACCGCCTCCAATTCACAACAATTACTACGCTTCCCCACCTTACAATTCCTACAGTTACTCAAACCCTGTGATGGGTCGTTTCCCTATTCAATACCATCCTTATTACGCAAACCAGACTAGTGCGTGGCCCGCAATTCGCTCTAACGCAGTGGCGCCGCCGCTGCAGCCACCGCCGCCCTATGTGGAGCATCAGAATGCTAAGAAAGTGAGGAATGATGTGAACGTGCATAAGGATACTTTGAAGATAGAAATAGATGAGCAAAATCCTGATCATCACTTGGTTTCTTTCGTTTTTGATGCCTTGTTCGACGGCAGGTAAATAGAACCCTTTTTTTAATTTTGAATTATTGATTAAGTTTGGGTCTTGTTAAAGGCTTAGAAAAGTTTTTAGTTCAAAGTTTATGGTTTTGTTTTTAGATGAAAATTGCAAAGAATTGAAAACTTAAATCTTTATTGAAAGTTTAGGTCTTTTTTTTTTACCTTTCGGGGTCATGGTTAGATAACCAATGGAGAAAAAAGAAGTTGAATTCAAACCCAAAGTTGGTGTAGCAGGTGTGATGTGATAAAATAAATTGAAGAAGATGGTGGAAACTTTTTTTTGATCATTAAATGATTGCAGAATATAGAAAATTAGATTATGTGATATGCTTTGGATGTCATACAAATTTTTGCCTATTTCATGTAATTTCACTGCCTTCTAAGGCGATGCCATAAACTAATAAAATCCTCAGTGTTAAGAATCCTAATGAACTAAGCTATTTCCTGAAAACTTTCTGTCTGGATGAGCAATAGTCACTCATTACACTAGTTAGTAGTGTAGGTGGATAAAGACTTGCAATTTAGGGTGCAACACGATGCAAACCACATTCTATAAACAGATGAGCTTTCCTATTAGAATTTGGTTTAGCATATTAGGTGACAGCTTTTCTAGCTTTAACTAGTCTAACTATAAGTATCATATTAGCATTAGCAACTGTGAAGGCTATATTATGAGGGAATGTGGATTGCAATTGTATTGAAAGGCTTGCTCTTGAAGTTCCCTTAGAAGATGCAAAGGTTCTCTTCACCCTCAGAGCTTTTAGTGGTGATTGAAATGCTTATACAAAGGCTTTGGTTAACAGCAGGACTCCCTAGTTCAATTTCAGCATCACATCTCTGTCCAGTGTGAAGCAAAGCCCACCTGGACATTACTGGCTATTCTAGTTTTCAGGGGGACCACAACTGTGATGCATCTTCTCATCTGTTATGATGCTGTTCAAGCCATAGAATATTAGATCAGCTCTTGCCAATAGGGGTACCCGCCATTTTCATCACCTTTGACTTTTTATGCTTCACATGGAGTGTAGGGTATGCCATGTATATAAGTTCCTGTTTTCTATAATGTATTATTGGTCAAAGTTTGTTTGCTTAACAGCGGATTATAGTGCCATAATGCTGTCTCTTGTGAAGCGAATGGCATAAAGTTCCAAAGCTGTTTAACTCACATTGTTTGAGCTAACAAGCTGAATGGCATTAAGTAGCCTCCATGACCGACCTATGTGTAGATAGATTTTTATTAAGGAACCACTCCCTTATGTTCTATAAGTTCAGATGAATTTACAAATGTTGACAGGCAGTTAGTGTAGATGCCTTCAGTCTTTTCTTTTTCACTTGTCTCTGAATTTCTTTACTCTCCTAGAAACAGCTATTACATGTTCATAAGAACTGCAAGTAAACAGTTCCTGTTTTCTATAATGTATTATTGGTTAAAGTTTGTTTGCTTAACAGCTGATTATAGTGCCATAATGCTGTCTCTTGTGAAGCGAATGGCATAAAGTTCCAAATCTGTTTAACTCACATTGTTTGAGCTAACAGGCTGAATGGCATTAAGTAACCTCCATGACCGACCTATGTGTAGATAGATTTTTATTAAGGAACCACTCCCTTATGTTCTATATAAGTTTTGATGAATTTACAAATGTTGACAGGCAGTGAGCATAGATGCCTTCAGTCTTTTCTTTTTCACTTGTCTCTGAATTTCTTTACTCTCCTAGAAACAGCTATTACATGTTCATAAGAACTGTCAAGTAAACAGCATCTTTTTCTAAACACTGTTGATAAGAAGAGGTGGGATTGTATGGTGGCAAAGAGTTTTAGAAATGTTCAACCTAGAATTCAAGACAATGTGTGGTTGTTATTTTTATTATTGCTATTAGCTTTTATTTTTATCATTTTGTTCGAAAGTCCTCCCTTTTGTAATGTTGCTCTTCATTATTGAAGTTTTTACCGTATGTAGTTAATGGATTGGATGTTGGTAATATGCTTCTTGGAAGTTATCTAGTTTACTATTTTAAAATAAACCATTCATGTAGCTTTGTAGGGTACAAATGCACATCTGTTCATCAACCTTCCTACTTGTGTTTGTGGCAGATATACTGGCATTTTGTTCCTATGTAATTTTGGCACCTCAAATTGCTGCCTTTTATTTTATTTTATTTTTAAATTTGTTTTCAAGGAGTTTGCTTGATGTGAATTTTAAGGTTGTGCTAAGCTTGTTTTAAGATATATTTTTTTTAAAAGGTTCTACTCCCTTGCCAGGCAAGTAATAGCAAATCAAATAAATTGCTTTTGTATGATCTAGATAAAACTGTTATTTGTGGAAAAAGAAATTTTCACTTTTGGTTAAAGCCAATAATACATGCAAACATTACAGAATCCTAGTTCAGGTGTCCTAGTGGTGATTATATGTTTAATAAGAAGGAACTAAGCTGGTGGCTCAATTATACAATAAGTGACTTATTCTAGGGTGATATGTGAACTTTCTAAGTAATGAAACAATTAATGGTTGTTAGTGGTCTGATCAAGTATGCAAATTCCATGGATTACTTTTTTGTAATTAACATGGTTTCTTTTGTTTTGTTTTCTGATTTACAGCGTCACCATTTTTTACTTTGCCAAGGAAGAGTCAAACTGTAGGTTTGTACCACTATTTCCCGAAGCATATGAGCCTGTGAGAGTCCCATTTCAGAAGGGACTTGGCCAAAAATTTCAGCAGCCTTCAGGAACAGGAATTGACTTAGGCTTCTTTGAATTAGATGATCTCGCAAAACCATCGCCAGGAGAAGATGTTTTCCCTCTTGTAATTTCTGCTGAAATATGTATGCGGCCTCATTCATCCAATGAACATATTGATGATCCTGCTCAAAATACATTAGCTCACATGCAAATTACTCAAGCTATTCTGGAGAAGAACAATGGTAACTCTTTCCAAGTGAAAGTGATAAGGCAGATACTATGGATTGATGGGGTTCGCTATGAGCTACGTGAGATATATGGAATAGGAAGCTCGGCTGCGGCTGAAGGCTTTGATGATAGTGACCCAGGGAAAGAGTGTGTTATCTGCATGACTGAACCTAAGGATACTGCTGTACTACCCTGCCGCCACATGGTAAGAATTCCTCATATTCCTTGCATACAATGCATGCAGATAATCAATCTGATATAACTGTTTGAGGTTGATGCTTTGTACTCATGTTAAATGGTGTGATTAAGAATGGTAAGGATGCAGGCTCAAGCATCAGTGTTTGGGCACACTTGGATGTCATTGGGCCAAGCACCATTTACTTAATCTGATTATTATTAAGTGGGTTCCACATGGCACTCCATTCTATCATTTTATCCTAACATTATTTTTCTGGTTGGTGTATATATGCATGCTACTTATGAGAAAGAGTGTGAGTGGTTGAATAATTTATTGTGGTTTTGCCTGTAATTTGGAGCTTTGTTTGTTTCTTTCTTTTGTGACTTGGCAGTTGCAATACGTGCTCAGACATACATTCTTTATTGGTGCAAGGAAAATATCAGTAGTAAAACCTGAGACCTACCTTTTCTTTGATCCTACCCTTACCAACATGTAAAGCCAAAGTGGCCAGAGACTTTTTTGTTGAATATCAGCAAGTTTAATAGAATATTGTCAGGATTTTAAATCTAGAATAGAAAATTTTGATATATGTTGTTAATAATTGAGATTTTCTAAAATTTATCGCAAGATTGCTTCTTTTTTTTCAAGAATCTTCTCAACAGTGAGAAACTTGATTTGCTATTATTCCTTGGAAACTTATAAAGCTTTGTATAGTTAGGAGCTGAAGTAACTTTTTTTTTTATTTTTCAAACTATACTTTCCTAACGTGATTAGATATTTCTCAAGTGAGATGTTTTGTCTATCTTTCAGTGTATGTGCAGTGAATGTGCTAAAGCATTGAGGCTTCAGTCCAATAAGTGTCCCATATGCCGGCAGCCTATTGAGGAACTTATAGAAATCAAGATAAATAGCAATCATTAAAATTTTTCTTGTGAAGTCTGATTGTACGGTATGAAATCTTTATCCACTTATTTCATAATTATTTTGTATATTTTGATCCCTTAACTCTTTTTATTTTGGCCCACGAAAGAAACTCATGGCCATCCGTCTTGCCAAGGAAGCCATCTGACAATACATGTTTTAAGGGTGAAAGTGTCTGCGTGTGAACAACATACATACGTAAATATTAGTTGATATCTGAGTGGGAGTTGGTAGCCGTCGTCACATCCTTCTAGTCTTGGCATGGGCACTTGTCGGCTCTCTGTGAAGTACAAGTTTTAAGTTATCATTTAGTTAATTATATGTAAAGCTTGGATCTCTTGGAAGTTAAATTCTTTTTTCATTTTCATTTTCATTTTCCCTTTCGGAAGCCATGTATTAGAGTGAGGTGATTAATCCTTCTTCCAGTTTGCTGCTGGATGATGTTTGAAGTTTCCAAAGAATATATAACAACCATGTAAAGTGTTCAAAGTCTTTGCTTTATTCTTTGTTCTTTCCCTTTTTGAATATATTATTAACTGTAGCCGTCCCTGTTTGATATTAACGTATTGAGTATTGACATTCCTGGCCAGGTAAGGTTTAACATCTCAAAGGAAAAGCTTGGTTTTGTTGGATTAGGGAGAGAAAGCAAAGATTCTCCAAGGTTTTGTTGGCTTTTTGGATATGAGTGCTGTGCTAATCATATTTTTGCATGTTACTGAGGATGAAATGCATTTGTGGATGCGCAGTCAATACAGGTGTGGTGCAACTATACATGTTTTTAATCTAATTTGAATTGCATCTTGTGACGTAGCTAAATCCATCACCCTTCATCGATTGAGGTTTGATTTAGCAATTATTATTTTTCTTTAAAAGGGTCACGTCTAAAGTTTGAAATCATTCTTTTTATATTTTCCTATGAATAAAAACAAAACCAACACCTTTCAGTTCACCATTTGGTTGAAGATAGGAGGAAAGGGGTGGCGTGAGCAAATGTTGGGTTCAATTATTTACTTTTATTTTTTAGAATATGCCCAACACAAAATATATGTATATATTATATGTTTGGACACTTACACGCAGGCTTATGAACTCTTTCGTTAGAAAAGTAAAGGTTTTGAATGATGTAAAAAAAGTTTAAGAGAAGATAGAAAGATTTGAAAAGAAGTAATGCGGAAAGATATGGGGAAGTTGGAAAAATTATGTTGATGATTTAGCATGATGACATATATTAGTTTATATAATCTATTTTAGTGATGAGATAAAGGTTCTGATGATAATGATTTTATATGTTTTATATTTCATATATTTATATAATTTTTTGGCCAAAACGTATATTTATATTAATTTTTCCTAATATTAACAATTGTTATGCCTGTTTTTTCTTTTAATATTAGACATTTTGAAGTATTTTTATATTTTTAATATTTAAAATTTTAATTATTATCTTAATATAAAATCATATGTATTTTTTTATTGAATAAAACTTTTAAAATTATAAATATTAATTAACTATAAAACTTTTAAAATTATAAATATTAATTAACAATAAAACTTTTAAAATTATAAATGTGAATTAACTTTAGTATGTATCTAAAAACAACTTGTTAATATATTTTTAAATTAAAATATTTAATGATCATATTTTTATTTTCACTTCATTGTCAGTTTGTTACCAGTGTTTAACTAACTATATATTTTATTGATTATTTTAATCTCATTATTTAGCTGTTTGAATAATGAATTTCAGTGCGATCATTTTTTTTTTGTATTACTGGAGTTAATTTCATCATTCATACAAATAGATTTTGGATTTTTTTTTTTGACATTTTGGTGCTAGGAAGGAATGATGGACTCAAAATGAATAAATAAATAAATATTATTTTGAATGATTTCAGTTGTTAAAGAAAGTGATATATTGATTAATTCATTAGTAACATGTCCATAATAATGAATTTATACGGCCACAAAATTTCCACAGCAATGTTGTTTCCAATTTTACCATTATTGCTCCCTCATTAGCTATTTTCAGTCCTACCGTTATAAATCTCATCAGAATGTTACAATGCATATCCAGAGCCAAATTATGTAATTTCAGGCCAAAACCCGCAGGCACTTTCAGATTCAGATAGCGAAACTCATACAAATAAATAGCTTGCAATGCCTAATTGATTCCAACCTGTTGGAGAAATTATGTCTTCGTGTTCTAAGTTGGACTTTTTTACCTGGGCTAGTTGATAGAGTTGATCAATTTTTTCCCTACTTGTCAACATTTAACAGACAAAATCATTATGTTTGCTGATATTCTTCTACCGGACAATCATATCATGGTGCGGCGATTAAAAGTGAGAGAGAAACCCATTGTACATTGGGTCCTTTGTCACGATTCCATTGCCCTTTTACAAGTAAAGCTGCATCAAAATTAAGAAAGAAGAATAGGTAGACAAACGAGGGTTTCATCACTGTTTTGGGCTTTTTGAGAACAACATCAATAATTTGCGTAAAAAAAAGGGGTTCAAACTTAAAAAGAAAATAGGCCTGCAAACGTGATTTATCCTGCATCATGGGGCTAGTTTTCTTGCAGCTTTCTTTACCAATTACTACTAAAGTAAACCATAACCCGTCCGAGACCTTTGCCCACCTCTTTTTCCGAACTCCTTAACAGCGGATTTGTCCGCGAATCAAGCAGCTTGCTGAAGTCTTTAAAGTTTGTCCCATTTTTGAGTGAACTTGAATAGATATATTAAGTGCATTAGATTATGAAAAATAGTTGCTTCAGCTATCGAGACATAAAATTAATGAATCGTACGATAAAATTATAAAAAAAGAGTATAGAATAGAGATTATGGAAGAATTTAGAAATATCAGAAAATCTGTTTGGTTTTATGCTTGGCTAATTAATTATGGTTTACTTAGACAATTATAGAACATTCCCGAGTGTAAGGTAAATATCTTCATATGATTTTTATAAACTTAGAGAAACCATATGATAAAGTACCAAGAAAGTGTTACGGTGGTCTTTAATGAAGAAAAGAGTCTCCGTGAAATATATTGAAATAATTAAAGACATTTATGCAAATGCAAGGACACGTGGAGTACAAACAAGCAAATTTTTTATCACAATAAAACTACATCATGGGTCGGCATTAAGCCCATTCTTGTTTGCTACAGTGAGCTGACAAAATTCATCTAGGATAATGTCTCTTGATGTATGATGTCTGTAGATGATTCTGTCTTATGTGCTAAGAGTAAAGCAAAGGTTAACACAAAGTTAGAAATGTGGATATAGATGCTAGAATCAAGAGAGTTTAGACTAAGTAGAGTGAAGACTAAATATATGAAATGTAAATTCAATTCAAACAAAGAAGAAGATCGAAGCATAGTGATTTTAGATAGGATGGCAATCCCTAAGTAAGATCATTTTAAATATTTAGAGTCAATCGAATAGATAGATGGAGAGATTCATAGCAATGTGACTTATAAGAACTAAGCTGACTGGAGCAAGTAGAAAGCGGTACAAATGTGTTGCACAATAAAATAATTCCTATATTATTGAAAGGAAAGTTTTACAAGACCATTGTTAGACCAATATTATTATGTGATAATGAATGTTAGCAACTAAAAGAATGTGAATGTTGTGATGGATGTATAGATATACGAGAAAGAATAGAATGAGAAATGAGGACATTCGCAAGAATGTTAGAGTGACACCTATCAAAGACAAGATGAGTGAATGCCATTTATATTAGTTTAGACATATACAACATAGACCTGCCGAAACTCCAATTAGGAGAGTGGAGGCTATGAGTGATGAAAAAAGGGGTCAAGGCTAAGAGAAAATTGAAAAGATTTGGAAGGAAGTTATCTAGAAAGATATAATGGAATAAGAGTTGGAAGAACAAATTGCCTTAGATAGGAATGAGTGGAGAGGAGAATTCATGCTAGTGACTTAGTGTAAGTTCATATATTGCTTCTTGCAGCCTACCCTAGTATTGGAATAAAGGTTTTGATAATGATGATATTGATGATGATAATATTAAGAGCATCAGATCGGTTTAGACAAAAAAAAATTATGTAACATCTCATTACCACCTTTTTCACGTATTTTTATACAACTTTACCGGTTGGGCTGTCTGCGATGCCAATAACATTCAACAGTAACAATAATAAATGATAAACGTTTATTAACAAATACGAAATATAAAATTCTTTTCTTTATTTCCTTACATCTGACATCCCCTACTGACTTTGTTTCATTAAAGTAATACTGTATACTCATGTCTGAAATGTAGAAGAGAAGGGACTGTACCTGAAATGTTAATCATCCATCTTGGAGCTACTTCTCTAACTCCGTGTCTTTTATTTGTGGAGTTAAAATAAAGGGATGAGCAATTCATTTGCTCAGTAAAGAGACATATGCTGCTTTACAAAACCAAAACCATATGCCACAATAAATTTTTTTTTCCTAAAATCATGTCAAATAGGAAAATAGTGGTTATATTAACCAGTACTCTCATTTTGTCATTCACATCAATTTCTCAACAATTTACAATAAAATAGATTAAACAACAAGTAGGATTTTAACAAATCCTTTTAGTAAACAGAAATCAACAAGTTGAGACTAGGCATCACCCTACGAATAAATCATGCTATCATCGTTCCCCCTCCCCCTTGCGAGAACGGAATCTACCGCTATTGTGGTGCACTCGTAGGCCATCGCCCCTCACGGCTATCTCTGCTAGATCTATGGCCATAATCTATATGTGGTCCTCGAGTCCACTTGCCAAGTGACCTCGAGACCGCTGATGACTTAGTGGGTCCATCAGCCTCATAACTCATACTGCATGAAACTAGGGCCCTAAAGTCTCAAAATCAAATTATATCTCATGAAAAATCCTTAAGGAATTACTTCATAATTTCATCATTTTCTCAAAATGATTTTCTTTCCAAAAAGGTTTTAAAAACAGCCCGCAATCTCACTGAATTCCGTGTGAGAAAGACCCGGGTTAAACTGGCTCGCCATGGCTAATTCGCCCATGGTCAACTTGTCCATTGGTCAACTCGCCCATCAAAGGGTTTCATATTTTCTATTTTTAAAGCTCTTAAAAATAACTCATTTTTCGTTGAGAAAATGTAAATAGAAATCTGTTCGCCATGGGGAGCTCGCCCATCGTGGCTCGCCCATGGTAAATTAGAAAGTGGGGTGGCAAGTAGTTGCCCGCCAACCATTGCTTTTAAAAACAAGTAAAACTGACTCGCCCCAGCGGCTCGCCCATCATAGAGTTGCCATGGTCAACTCGCCCAAAAGCAGCACTCCATGGTCAACTCGCCCATTACATGAAAATAGGGTCGCCCGCCCCAAAACAACATTAAAAGGGTTCGCCCAAATATTATAAACGTTTGGCTAGCCCGCCAATAACAGTTCGCCCAAAATATAATAAACGTTTGGCTCGCCTGTTAAAACCAGTTCGCCTAACAAACAACATAAGGGTCGGCTATCTCTGTAGCTCGCCTAAGTCAAAATAATTTATTAAATAAATGCATGTCATAAACCAAAATAGTTTCTGGATATTTCATAATATTTTTACTTCATAGGACATGCATTTTACTTCACACACATCTCCCTTACCTAGTTCAATGAAGCCTTGCTTCCTGCTCGCCTTCCAAATCGCATTTACCAAGTGCATAATTTCCGGCTACAAAATAGTTTATTAAAACTATTAATATTTTCATTTTATATCACTTGGCGAGACTGAGATAAATCAAATAACTACTCGCCCAATAGAGCTCGCCATTCATCAATTGGCTTACAAGTGGGAACTCGCCCGCCATTACTCGAAATTAATACGTTTTGAGCTCGCCCAACATTCAACTCGCCAGTCCTACATCGATAAATGTGGGAGTTCGCCCACAATTCACAATACGTGGTTTCCTTTTTACCCTGTTTGAGTTCGCTATACGTGGCTTTCTACTCACAAGTGGGCTCGCCTATGGATTCACTGGTGTTGGGCGACCTCGCCCATTTGAACACGAACTTTAATATGGCGAGTTACTTATTTCCTACTCGCCTCATTGGCGATTACTAACTTTCAACATGGGCGATCACCATAGTCGCCATTTTCATCACTCTTACACCATTTCCATCACTTTCCTTATTCATTCTCGATTATTTTCCCATCCTCCTACTACAATTGCAACCTAGTTTCATTTTATTCTTCATCTACTTCAAGCTATGAAATTATTCTATTTCTATGATCTAACAATAATTAATCAAAAGCAACACTAAAATCATGCTTCTCATACTTGAAATCATAAAAATATATCATTCAATCTTAAGAAATCATTAAATCAAAATCTCACCTTAATCAACTGCACTTCCAGCACAGAACACTTTCTGTCTTCTGTTGGCCTTACTTTGCTTATTCCTTGAGCTCATCAACTAGGGAGGAAAGGTTTTGCAAGCTGTTTTTCTTATTAAATCGAGCATGGTAGAATTGAGAGAAAATCAGAATATAAACTTGTAGTTGCATAGCTCTTGTGAAGAAATGAAATTTGCTAAATGGGTTTTCCTCAAGTGTTTCTGCTTATATAGCCATGCTCATCCAATCAAAACTCATCGCTTGGCCTTTATTCCGTTTCTTTCCTCATTTCATGGGTCAGACATCCCTTAAATACATGAAGACAAGCTGCAATTGATGTTGGCGAGAAAGTCTTCCTTCCACCCGCCTCTTTCTTCTTCTAATGACTTTGTTCTATATTTCCACCAATAGCTTTCCAGCCATGTTAGCCTTTAATTAATTTCTTGTCTAATGCAGAATTGACTAGCCTTTAACAGATTGAAGGAAACAACGTGTAGCAGTAGCAAAGTGTCATGAAGTCCACTTTTGCTGCACCTTTGTTGACTTCCATTCTCCTTCTCTTCTAAGCATCATTTGTTGCATTAATTCATGAAGACCATTGCAACAAAAGAAGTCAACTGGAACTCTTTTCTTCCTACACGTTATTGACTTTGTTTGCCAACCTTTGATGGCTACTTCAGCCAATAGAGTTCATCCCTTGTTAGACTTTTCTTCAACCTTATCACAATATCAACAAAAGTCAACTTTGGCAGCTCGGTTTATTGTTTCCAACTTGCCAACACTAACCAAATTATCAGCTCGCCCTCCACTTAAACCAGGTCGCCACTTTGTTTTGATGTCAACTTAGTATTTAGCCCTTACGACATAATATCCTTTCCTTGGCTATCACAGAGAGGTTTCGCGATTATAGCAATTTTCATTGTTGGCGATCACCATGCTTTGCTCTACTCGCCAATTGCTATGATTCCCCACAAATTGGCAATTTTGTTTTCGCATTTCAATTTACTCAATCCATCTGGGCGATCAAAAGCCCTCGCCCGAATCACCATAACTTGGCGAGCTCAACATTGGCCCTCGCCATCATCCCTTGGCGATTTGCTCGCCCATTGGCGAACGTCTTACCTTGCTCGCCCATTGGCGAGCTCTTCCATTAGTACTCGCCATCATCAACTCGCCGTCATGCATTGGCGATTATCATCTTGCTCGCCAACTGTCCACTGTAGTACTCACCCATCGAGTATTTCACCGAAATTGCTTCTTTCACAACTCAAGTTAAGGAACTTTTCATCCAAGTGAAAATCAATATTCATTATCTATTTAATTTTCATTATTAATTTATGAAATTAGACTCTACAGTAGTGTAAAATCAGGTCTTACAAATTAGCCTCATCAAAAATCAAATTTGACTTAGATTTTACCATTTGAAACTTAGAAAAGGCCCAATATATATATATATATATATGTATATATGTTTGCTAAGTATAACATAATCATATATATATATATATATATATATTATATTACAAGGTACATATTTGTCTATCAAATTTTTTGGATATGGACTCCTATATAGATAGTCTACTTTTTTGACACATAAGTTATGCAATAGTTACCAAATTGATAACATATATTAAATATTAAACAGTTGATTGAACTTTTTAGTGTAAAATTTGACTTTGATATTGCACTTGTTGAAATATTCTATAGCTTGATTTGCACTTCATTAATGGCAAAATTAGAGTAACCATGGTTAATTTGGGAAATTGAAAATTGATTAGCAACAATCAAGCTGCCAATTAAAAATTACTTGATTGCATTAAAAAATAAACAGCTTTTCAAAAACATTAAACAGTTGATTGCATTTTTTGACATAAAATCTATACGAAATTAGAGTAGTCACGGTTAAACTAGAAAATTGAAAATTGATTGGCAATAATTGGTTGCCAATTGATAATTGTTTGAAAACATGTATTAATTATTAGAAAGTTGAATGCCTTTATTGATATACAATCTACACAGAACACATTATGCATGTCTAAGAGCTAGCTTGGTGACTTACATACAATAGGGTGGATATACTGAATATCTAAATTGAAATTAAAGGTTTACAAATCATTATTAACCCTAAAGTTATAGTTAAAGTTAATAGAGAATGTACCTATTTCCATTTACAAATATACTGAAACCATTTTTAACTTAAATCATTTATCAATTTAGAATTTAGAATTCTCAATTCGATTTTCAACAAGCAGTAGAGTATCAAGTTTGTTCAACTTCTTAGACGGTTATTTATCATTTTAATTTACTGTCGATGCAAATATTTAACTCAAAAAATTTAATCAATAGATATAAGGCATTGATCAACATTTTCTTACTCTATGAAATATATCTCCATCAAGCAATAGATTAACACAGCCAATACATTACAATTGTGCAAATTTTTTATCATATTCTATAACTCATTAATGTTTTTTCATCAAGCTTAATTGTTGTAGATGTGAAAGGCAAAAATATTGTATATATAACAATTTCATGAACATTTTGGTTTGTGATTTTTCTTTTGGATATTTAAATAAATCTATTTTCTTATTCATCAATTATTGTTTATCATATGTTAAAAAATATTCTAATTCACAATCTTCTGATTTTGTTTTCGGATTGTAATTTTATCTAGCAATAAATTTCTTCTTTCAAAAAAAATATATATTATATTATGTTATATTATGCTATGTTATGTTATTCTAATATATTGAAATATATTATATTATATTATATTATATTATAAACAAGGAAAAATAGTTATTATTTGGCTAGAAAGAAGAAAGTCTAGGAAGAGTCGAGTATTCAGGATAAATGGCAAGGCAGTGAAGTGAAGAAACTACAAGATAAAGAATAGGATGATATTTTAGGATCCAATGAGGACGTTCAAAAGTGGAGATTGGCATTGAAACAATCCCACCAAGAACAATGAGTTGCTTAGTCTAGAACTGCGAGGGTTTAGGGGTTTCCTTGATAGTTCATGAATTGACCAAAATGGTCATGGTACATAAACCCCATATACTTTTTCTCTCAAAAATGAAAAGAAAAAGTAAAGAAATGGTATGGATTCATGTGAAATTGGGTTTTAATTCGATGTTTATAATGGACTATGAAGGTAGAAGAAAAGGTTAAGCTTTGTTATGAACAAATGAGATGTGTGTTACATTGTATCTTTCACCGTAAATAATATAGATGTTGTCATAAGAAGTGAGAATGAAATGGAAGATTGGAGGTTTCCTGGGTTAAATGGCAATCCAAACACGGTTACAATGGTGTATTCATAGTTTCTCATTGGTACACAATGAGAAGAAGTAAGGTAGATGACACCTAGAATGACAAATGGAAAGCCTCAAAAAGGTAGTGGACTAGCGTGATTTTGTGGATATTCCTATCGATGGCCTTTTTAATACTTGGTCACGAAAATTTGAAGGAGAGACTATTCTTGAACAACATGAAAGGGAACTTGTCAAGGGAATTTCCTTTCATTATAAAACATCATTGATTGCTACTACTTCTAATCATTTGCTATTGTTCTTTCAATTTGGGTTTAGGTTCAAGGAAGTATGAAAGGGTTTTGGAAACTTCACAGTCGAAAACATGGGGATGAAGCAAGAAGGTGTAAGAATATAATCAAATCAAAATGGACAAATCAGGATGTTGACACCTAATTTTGTCTCATTTTTGTTATTATTATCATTATTATTTTTAGTATTATTATTATAATAACAATAATAATTATTATTTTTATTATTTGCTCTATTTTATTATTTTTGTTATTTTATTTTTTAATAAAATAAAAAAATTGAAAAATGCAATGGTTTGATGCCGTGTACGGCACCACTTGCAGACTGTGGCTGGCAACCAAAATCATGTTGCCAGCCCACTTTTGTTGACCCGAGCTCTTCCATGACAGCTGAAAATTAGCTGCCAGATGATTGTTTTCCTGAATATCCGAGATTTGCTCAGTGTTAACCTAAACTAGGATTAAATTCTTTCTTCTTAAAAAGACAAAGATTAGACTATGGAAAGGGGGGGGTCAGCCAGTTTTTTTCCGGGGATTCTTTCTCGACCCTCACAGATCTAAACCCATCTATCCACCACGACAAACTACTATCTACCATCACCGAACAGCCCCTGATCACTAGCCCTTTCCAGGCTCTCTCAACCATTGAACACCTCTATTCGAAACCCTTGCTAAGCTGCAAGCCCTGTGGAATCCGAACCCCCTAAACTAAGCCACCCGAGACACCATTCACAACCCTAGCTTCATCCTCACCCAACCGAAACCCTTTGGCCAGTCCCTTACAGCCGACATAGTCACCACACACACAGCCCTACTACAACCCACAAACCACCACCATACGCATCCCCAAAACTCTCCGGCCCACCCAAACAGCCTCTCAACCCAAAAAAGAAGACCATCATCATCACCATCATCACCTAAAATCCTTGCAAAAAAAAAAACAAACAAACAATAAATACAACCCAAGCCACAATCAACCCATAAGCAGTCCAAAAATAGCCGTGGTAAAGAAAATACAAAAAAAAGAGGAAAGAAATTCAACAGAACCCAGGAGGAGGTGTCGGTTTGTGGGGTTTCTCTTGGCATTTTAGGGTAAATCGAAAGGATAGTTCATCTAGGACCAAAGGAGGCATAGGCATCAGCGAAAAGGGTGGAGCCGGCGGTAGAAGGAATTTTAGGCATTTGAAACCGAAACTTTTCTTGCAGATCTAGGCCTAGAGGGAGAGATTCGAGCAAAACCAAGAGAAGAGGAAGCAAGAGCAGACCGAGAGCTTTCAAAAAGTCGAAAGCTTTTCTCTTTTCGACCTCCGATGACGGCAGCCCGCAGCGGCTCCGACGTTTGATTTGGAAAGAGGGAAGAGAGAGTTGAGAGAAAACAATTTTTTTTCTTAAGAGAAGAGAAGAAATGATTCAGAAAAAAAAAAGAGTAGTTTTTATAGCTGGAAAAAAAAAAGGAAGGAGGAAGAAAGGAGGTGACCCGCGCGGATCCGGATCCGACTCGGGATCCGTGCGCCCGACCCGGGAGCACTCATAGACTGACCCGATCCACACCAGCACAGGTGGACCCGACCCGGTCCGCCATTTGGCCTGCCAGAGGCCCCATTGGGTGACCCACTCAGCTGAGCCCGTTTCCATGTGGAGCAAACTTGAACCTCCACTCTTAGGCTCTCACATTCGGGCTGCATTTCTTCATTGGGTGTAAAACCCAATTGATTTGGGTATTTTCTTTTTTAGCCTTTTATTATTATTATTATTATTATTATTGGGTTTTATTATTATTATTATTATTATTATTATTATTATTATTATGTTTAGTTGTTGTTATTATTATTATTATTATTATTATTATTAGTTATATGTTATATGTTAAAATATGTGGATTATAATATATGTTGAATAATAAGGTTAGAAAAACACATGGTTAGTTATAGGTTACATAAATGTTTTTTAAATATGAATAAATGAGATATGAAAAATACATAATTTCTATTTATTATATTATTAAATTTAATTAAATGAAAAATTCCGATGATGGGATGTTACGGAAGTCACAAATAGTGATTCCTAGTTGATCCCTAAGTGAGAGGAGTCGTACTAAATGTTGCCAAAAGTATTAGAATATTTAGTATGATTTTTCAATAATTTAATTTTTTGTTAAACATAAAAATAAATAAGTTTTTAAAAGAAAATAGAAAAAGGAAATAAATAATAAAATTTAAATTAAATTAAATTCGTCCGATGATGGGATGTTACGGAAGTCACAAGTAGTGATTCCTAACTGATCCCTAGGTGAGAAGAGTCCTACTAGATGTTGCCAAAAGTATTGGAATATTTAGTATGATTTTTCAATAATTTAAATTTTTATTAGAAATGAAAATGAATAAGTTTTGTTAAAAACAAAGAAATATAAATAAATAAATAAACAAATAAATAATGAAATTTAAAATTAAAATTCATTTGCATCATTTTTATTTGTTTGCATCATGTGCATTCATAATAATTTTCGAAGCAAGTGTGAATTTTCCGAGGATGAGATTCTGTAGGAGTCACAAGTAGTGATTCTTAAGAAATCTCTAGGTGAGGAAAATTATTTCGAATGCTGCCAAAAGTATTGGAGTATTTGATTTAATTATTCAATACAAAAAGGTTCACATTTACTTTCGAAAAATAAAGTTTAACCTCTTAAAATAAAACAAAATAAATTTACAAATAGAAAATGACTTTGAATAAAAAGAATAAAATTGATTGCAATGAAATAAGAATTATTTTTAAATATTAATTCAAGACCATTTTACTAAAATTAAAGGATAACACAAGATTATTATGGTACCGTTTTTTAACGAGCGTTGTGAGGGTGCTAATCCTTCTCCACGCGTAACCGTACTCCCGAATCCGATTTTTGTTTTCGCAGACCAAAAATTTGTCTTTTTAATAAAACTTAATTAATTTTGAGATTTTGTTAAAAAGATAAATATTTTAAGTGGCCAATCACACCTAGTTAAAAAAGATTGGTGGCGACTCTTTTTGTTTTTAAATGTTTTTCAAAATTCGTCGAGCGCGAAGCCGTTACGACATAGGAGATAAAATGGCTTGTAGGATTTGGTTAATGGATTAGGACGGTGTGATCAAGTGCTGTCTCTTTAGAGTAAGAGTGAATTTTTGGCTATTCATTAAAAGATTTAAAACAATAGTGCCGCAAGCAAAAATAGTAGCTAAGACTCTGAAGTGTTTATTTAGGACAAAAAGGAATCAACATGTTTGTTACTTTAAGGAAATATTTAAAACAATCAACATGGGAATACGAAGCGACAATCAGCAAATCTAGAGTAGAGTCAATGGCCATGGCTATCTTGGTCATCAAAGTATATGAGCCCATAAAGTTTTTAGATTGGCGTGTGCCTTTTTCCACTCAATGTTCGTTGATAATCTGAGTCAAATAGTTTCACGGAAGGCTTTGTGGGAAGCATTTAGTGTATACGGCTGGGTTGTGGATATGTTCATCTCCATGCGACAAAACAAACTTAGAAGCAAAGCTACCACCTTTGCTTTTGTTGGATACAAGTTTGACTATGAAATGCAGAAGCCGATTGAGAAGGGTCATTTTAGGAGGATAGATGGTTTTGTCATCAAAGTCAAGAAGGTTTCGTTCTGTCGGAAGGACAGATTAATATGGACTGCATCACAACAAAAGCACGATGAAGTGAAGGAGAAACTGATTGAGAAAAGGAGTTTTGGGACTAGTAGGGATCATAAAACCTTCAAAGAAGTGCTCCTTGGAAAGAAAGTATAGCTGAGCAAGAAACCTGTGGAGGTTAGGGAGGTTTTGAAGGGTCTTCTAGTGAGTTTGGCTACTAAAAATGGTCCAGTTGAGCCCAAAGTGATGACGAAAGAAGTAAATTTTGAGATGGAAATTCCAAAAAAAAGAAATGGAATGGTTTGGAAGGTCTTATTGGAGAATCAAAAGGTTCCATAAACTGTCAGATATCCGAGAAGCTTTGTAGGGTAAAGAAGTTGAGCGTAAAGTAAGTCCAATGAGTGGTGTTACAGTTCTATTAACTTTTCATATGAAGGAGATGGAAAAGGTGTTGAACGATGTTAAAAGCCACTAAGAACCATGGTTTGATCATATAAGTCCTTAGGGCTTTTTTACAACTAAAAGAGAAATAGCAATTTGGGTTATGCTTGAGGAAGTTCCTTTACATGTTTGGCATGAGAATTTGTTCAAGTCTCTGGGAATAGCTGCTGGGGTACATTTGTTAAGCTGGATGAGAATACCCTTTTCAAGCTAGGGCTTGATAATGCAAGATTACTTTTGTTGGTAGATTCCAGATTTAGAGTTCCTTCTTCGGTGTCGGTTAATATTATAGGATGTGTTTCTATTATTCTCATCTCTATTGATGATTTCGATTCGACGGTTGACGATTCTTCAGTTGAGTCGGACTCTCAATCGCTTCAACTTCCAGTGACAAGCTGGCATAAGAGAGAGATAACAACAAACGAATTAAAGTTATTGATAATGTGGGTAATGTAGAAACCATGGCGGCTATCCTAATGGTTGAATTGGATTTATGTACTAATCCAAGAGCATTATTGTATGAGTTCGTTTTTTCCAATGAGGAGCATGCAAGTCTTAGTTCCCAACATGGGACATTGACTATGGAAGTTGTATCAAGGAATAACAACGAGGGGAATCTTAATGGGTTAGAATGTGAAGCTAATTTTGATCTGATTGTCAATGTAGGGAGAGAAATTTCAATGCTAGTCTTGAATAATGAGGCTGGTGTAAATAACTTGGTGAAGTTTAATGAGGTTAGGCTTGAGGATGCTCATGTGGATAGCTGATTTTCTTGAAATGTGGAATACATTGATTATGACTTGTGTTCGTAATGTCTCATATTCAGTGATAATCAATGGACAAAAATGTGGTAGGATTATTTCATTTAGAGGTTTAAAATAAGGGGATCTTTTATCTCCGTATTTATTTCTGTTATGTGCGTAGGCCTTTCTAGTTTGTTAAATGAAGACGGGGTGCACCGAGAGTATCTCATCTCCTTTTTGAGAACAATGGTCTCTTGTTTATGAATGCAAAATTGAGAGTGTGTACTAAGGTCCTCTAATTGCAATGTTGACATGAGAAGGCATTAGGGCAAGTAGTGAATATAAGGAAGTTAACTGTATTTTTAGTGCCAATACAAAGTCAGATGTAAAGGCAAATATAATGAAATTCTTAGGGATCCAAAATATAATGGACAATAAGTGTGAAGGTAGAAGAAGAGGATTAGTATATCTTTTCTTTATGATTTAGAATGGATTAAAAAAAAAATCTTAGACTATTGATATAGTTTTTAAATTGCATAAACACGATGTTAAGATTGCTAATTATCTTATTTGCCTAAAGTTATGAATAATTATAAAAATTATTAATTATTAATTATTAAATAAATACATATTTTTCTCCATTTAGCTTATGTTGTTGATAAATTCCATGTTAGTATATAGAAAAATAACGTGATAATTAATTTGCTCTCAAAAATTGTATTTGTGTCATATTTTTAAATAGACATGATTTTGATACATCAAATTACAATTTCTTAAATATACAAGTTTGACTTAATAGTCGTTATCTCTCCTTAAGGGGTATTAAATTTAAGGTTTGAATCCACATTCCTTCTTTATACATTCATATGAACTAAAAAAAACAATTTCTTAGCTAGTATTGTAATTTTTTTTAGAGTTTATATATGATGTATTGACAGTGTATAGTCTCTATATACTATCAATGCATCAAAGATTGACATCTCATCAATAAGCAAACTAAAAAAAATGCTAAGCCCTTAAAAATAAATACAAATAATTTTTTATTTCAATTGGCTCATATGAGCTTATTAATGAAGTGTCAACATCTGGTACATTGACAGTATATAAAGCTATACACTATCAGTGTTGGGAAATTCTTTAAGTGGGCCTACATATATCAATTAACTGTAAATTACAAGCTATCTAAGTTGTTTAGTCCATTTAAAAGTGATCATATAAATTTTGAGTTATTGGACTTTAGAGTATCTCATTTAGTATGGGTTTTGTATTATGTAGAGATCTAATATTTTATTTTATTTTATGATAGGCCAAAATAAAATAAAATATACTACAAGTATAAATAGGTTATGGTCCCCAATCTAAGCATAACATAATTCTAATTCTCATATCCTATAAGTGAGTGAGATACAGATTCTCTCAAAGGTTTAGATGTGGACGACTGCTAACTCCAATCAATCAATTCCAATGGATTCAAGTATGCTTCTGTATGATTTTCCTACAATTGGTATCAAGAGCTGTTCATGTTTGATCATTGAGGATTAAAAATTTTTCTTTGAAACCTTAAGGCTTTTATTCTCTATTGAATGATTAAAATTATGTAAACAATTTTTTAGAATTTTGTTTCATGTTTCATGAATTTTGCTTTTAATTTTCTTAAATCCCAAAATTAAAAATCAACGAAAACATATATATTTTATATGTTTTAATTCAAATTGATGAATGATAGTTGTTTCTTGTGACTTCTATAAATGAAACAAAGTTACAAATTTAATAAATCTTTGGTTTTGGTTGAATGAAATCAAGAACTGGTTTTTCTTGGAGTTTCCATGAATCTTTTGGTCTAATTAAACATCATAATTTGTTGTTTTGATTCGATTTTGCGTGGGTTTTATAAAAAAAGGTTTAGTTTCATGATTATGTGTTTAATTTTGGAAAGATTCACTTGAAAAGGGTTAAAATTCAAGAAAAACGAAAGAACAGACCCAAACAGGTTTGTTCTATAGCCAGCCAGGTCGATCTGGCAAGCTTAGGAAGAAGATGAAGATCCCACGTGGGATCTTTCCCCACACAAATGGGATGGCATGTGGGATCTTCCCCCACACGCATGTTCTAGTGGCCATTCGGCCACTTCATTTTCTAGTCTAGCCTAGAATTATATTTCCAATTTTTTGATCATTTTTCTAGAATGTTTTTGAAATTGTTAAATAT
Organism: Heritiera fomes; assembly: GCA_032173925.1. NCBI lineage: Eukaryota > Viridiplantae > Streptophyta > Magnoliopsida > Malvales > Malvaceae > Heritiera > Heritiera fomes. Next base: position 24,694,334 of record JAPDPM010000009.1, read on the forward strand.
TAATTATTTAATATTCATGATAATTTCAATAATTTGATGTATTATGTATTTTTTTACATTTTATTTCATGATAAAATATTTCATGATATTCTAAGTTGATTAGCACTACTCACTCTTCGTAGTAATGTGAATAAATTTGTGTACTCTCAATGTTTATGTATATGCATATTTTGTGAAAAATAAAGTTCAAAATAAATTGAATTGATATAAAATGCCACCAAAGTGAACTCTTTTATGGTAATTTATTTATTTTGAAAATTAAGGTTGTTATTAAGGAATTTAAATGACTGTGTTTTTTAATCCTTACAGAAAATAATCGGCCCAAAAGAATGTTATTTTTGGCCGAATTCCAAATATAATAAGATAGTAAATATGTGATAAAAAACTTTTTTTTACCATGTATGCAATATGTCAATTTAAAGAAAGGTGTGTTGTTGGCAGGATTTGGTTATTAATTTTTTACTAATTAAGTTTGAAAGTATTGATCCAAAGACTATGTTTCAATGTTATGATTAGTATCTTATATGGCCCAAAATTATTGTCTATTAATTATGAGCTTATTATTGTTATTTTTTGCTTACAATAAATGCTTCTTCTATATATGACAATCTGAATAACATTGCGATGCTTAACAGCACTAACTTTAAGAAATGGAAAGAGCATATTACCATTGTGCTTGGGTGTATGGATCTAAACTATGCAATCCAGTCAAACAAACCTCTCGTGCCTGCTGATAATAATAAAGCTATGGAAAGGGCACTTTATGAAAAATGGGAGTGTTCAAACCACATGAGTCTGATGATCATGAAGCACTCAATTCCGGATGCCATCAGGGGTGCAATGCTTGAGGAAGAAAATGCTAAGAGTTTCTTACAACAAATTGCAGACAGATTCACTGCAAATGAAAAGGTCAAAACAAGCATCATCCAGTCTAAGCTTGTTTCAATGCGGTATAGTGGTAAAGGAAACATAAGGAAGTATATTATGAAAATGTCTAATCTTGTTACAACAATAAAAGCACTAAAGTTAGAGTTGTCTGAGGACATTCTCATGCGCCTGATCTTAATATATCTTCCTATACAATTTGGTCCTTTTAAGATAAGTTATAATACTTAAAAGAAATGGACTCTTAATGAGCTCATTGCCCAGTGTGTGTAAGAGAAAGAGAGGTTAAAATAAGAGAAGATAGAAAGTGCTTACTTAGCATCTTCTTCTAATGACAATGTTGCCAATAAAAAAGGAAAAGAAACAATACAAGAAAAAACACTGCACATAATGAAACTTCACAACCTAATGGGCAATAGAAACAGGATAAGGTGATTACCTATTTCTTTTGCCATAAAGATAGTCATGTGAAGAAGGACTATTCCAAGTATGCAAAATGGCTCACCAAAAAGGGTAAACTTTTCAACTTTGTTTGTTTTGAAATTAATTTGGCTTTAGTACCGAATCACAATTGGTGGATAGATACAGCTGCATCTACTTACATAAGTGTGACAATGCAAGGCTATTTAAGGAGCAATAAGCCAACTGATGTTGAAAGATTTATCTACATAGGAAATGGCGAAAGGTTTCCTATTGAGGCTATTGGTTTATTTAGGTTAAAGTTAGAATCTAGTGTGTTTTTAGATTTGAATGAGACTTTTTATGTACCGTCATTTAGACGGAATTTGATTTTTATTTCTTATTTGGACAAATGAAGATATTTTAGTTCACTTAGAAATGGAAAGTTTAGTCTTTTTCAGTATTCAAATTTTACTAGTACAGATTCTTTAGTTGTTAATCTATATAAATTGGACCTTTATGCCTCATGCATTAATGAATCCTCGTATAAGCAAATATGGTACAAAACACATATTAATTAATGAGAATTCTTCCATGTTATGGTACAGGCATTTACACATATTTCTGAGCAAAGAATAAAGAAGCTTGTGTCAAAAGGAATTCTCGATTCCTTTGATTTTTCAAATTTTTAAGATTTGTGTTGAGTCTATTAAGGGAAAACAAACAAATATCAAGAAAACTAGTGTTAACAGGGGTTCAAACGTCTTGGATTTAGTTAAACTGATAGTTGTGGTCTATTCTCTGTAGAATCTTGGAATGGTTAACAGTATTTTATTACTTTCATAAATGATTATTCTCGTTATAGCTATTTATACTTGATTCATGAGAAGTCTCGATCATTGGATGTTTTCAAGACCTATAAAGCTGAAGTTGAAAATCGGCTGGGTAGAAAAATTAAAGTAATTAAATCTGATCACGGCGGTGAATATTATGATAGATATGACAGATCAAGTGAATAACGTCCAAGACCTTTTGCAAAGTATTTAGCAGAATGTGGCATCGTTCCTCAATACACCATGCCAAGGACTACAAGTTAAAATGGTATAGCTAAGAGACGAAATCGAACCCTAAAGGATATAGTTAGAAAGTATGATAAGTCATTCTTCTTTACCAGAATCACTTTAGGTAAAAGCTTTAAAGTCTGCAGTCTATATTCTTAGTTGAGTTTCAAGCAAAGTAGTAGCTAAAAACCCATAGAGTTATGGATAGGAAAGAATCCTAGTATTAGGCATTTACATATTTGGGATTGTCCAGCTAAGGCTATGCCATACAAGCATAATGAAAGGAAATTGGACTCAAGAACAATAAGTTGCTACTTTATTGGATACTTAGAGAGAACAAGGGGTTTTAAGTTTTACGTTCCTTCAAACAGATCATTTTTCAAAACAGGAAATGTTAAGTTTCTTGAGGATGTTGAATATGTTGAGAGTGTCAAACTCAGGAACTTTGTCTTTGAGGAAGAACATATTACAGTTCCTATAGTTGCAATTGAAAATGATCAGATAATTATGTCTAACATTATTCAAGATGCAAATATGGATTATCAAGACACTCCTGGGTTACCTCGTATTCATATTGAAGAACTTGCTCCTATTCAATTGGAAGAGCAACAACGACCTCAATTGGAAGTGCCATTAAAGAGATCCTTTAGGGAGAGGAGATCAGCGATTTTAGATGATTATATCATATATCTCCAATAACGTGAGTTTGATATAGGACTGGAAGATAATCCAATATCTTTTAGCCAAGCCAAACAAAGTGTTCACTCTCATAAATGGATAGAGGCCATGAAAGATGAGATTAAATCTATGGAGGACAATGATGTTTGGGATATTATCGAACTGCCTAAAAGAGCGAAACTGATTGGTTGTAAATGGATTTTCAAAAGTAAGCGAGATTCGAAAGGCAATGTCAAAAGATAGAAAGCATGTCTAATTGCTAAAGGTTTCACTCAAAAGGAAAGCATTAATTATAAAAAGACTTTCTCTCCAGTTTTATGAAAGACTCTTTTAGAACTATTTTGGCACTTGTAGCTCATTATAATTTGGAGTTATATCAGATGGATGTAAAGATAATGTTTCTTAATAGTACTTTAAAGAAACAATTTATATAGTGAACCACAAAATTTCGTGCCAGATGAATAGAAACATCTGGTATGCAAATTAAAGAAATCCATCTATGGTTTAAAGCAAGCATCTCATCAATTGTATAAAAAATTTGATCAAGTGATCACCTCTTTCGGTTTTAAGGAGAACACTATTGATCAATGTATTTATCATAATATTAGTGGGAGCAAAATCCTGCTAACAAGCAGTGACATAGGCCTATTGCATGAAACACAGAGATTCTTTCAAATAATTTTGAGGTGAAAGATCTTAGGAATGCATATTTTATGTTGGGCATATAGATTCACAGAGATTGTTCTTGTGGTATACTTAGCTTATCACAAAAGGCATACATCAATAAAGTGCTTAGCAGATTTGACATGAAAAATTGTACAACAGGAGACAAGTCTATTGCTAAAGGTGATAAATTTAGTTTGCTTCAATACCCAAGAAATGAGATTGAAAAGGAAGAGATGCAGAAGATTCCTTATGCTTCAACTATAGGGAGTCTCATGTATACTCAAGTTTGTATGTGTCGGAATATTGCGTATATAGTTGAAATGCTTCAAAGATATTTAAGTAACCTTGGAATAGATCTTTGGAAAGTAGTAAAGAGGGTTATGTGGTATCTATAGGAACTAAAGATTACATACCCATATATCAGAGGTCAGATCATTTAAAGATAACTGGGTATTCAGACTCCAATTTTGCTGATTGTCTTGATAGTAGAAGATCCACTTTTGGTTATGTTTTCATGTTAGCTGGCGGAGTTGTGTCCTAGAAGAGTGTAAAGAAGTCATTTAAAGTGGAATTTGTAGCTTGATATGAGGCATCGAACCAAGCAATATGGTTGCGAAATTTTATCACTGGGCTATGCATTGTCCATGGTGTTGGGAGACCATTGAAGATTTATTGTGATAATAAAGTTGCAGAATTATATTCTATGAACAATAAAAGCTTATTGAGTCAAAGCATATTGGCATTAAATTTCTTATTATTAAGGAGAGAGTTCAGAATGTTCAGATATCTATTGAATATATCAATATAAACTCCATGATCATGGGTCCACTTATTAAGGGTGTACTGTACGGACTTGCTGAGTAGCACTTTGTTCCCGTAGGATTTAAGAGGTGGCTCCCTTAGCGACCTTGCAGTGTGAGGTAGGTAACATAAGTGTAAGAGACAAGTACCTATAAGTTCTAGTATCGAACCTCAGTGAAAATGCGCTCAAGGGAATTATCTTGAGTTCTTCAAGCCCCTTGGGACAAAGCCGTGAGGGCAGCGATCACCCAAAGCGGACAATACGTTAGTGAAGTGAGTGTAGTGAATGTGGGCGACCGCCCTACCTCACACTGTAAGGTCGTCGAGGGAGCCACCTCTTGAATTCTACGGGAACAAAGTGCTACTCGGCGGGTCCTTACATGTACCATATAAGGTGTTTCTTGAGCATGTAGCTCATACAAGTGTGGTTCATTTTAATGATATGCTTGTATACTGGGAGTTTGCTTGTTTATATTCATTTGTTTTTGAGACATTTTTCTAATCAGACTTAAGTATTATTTTTATTAATGAAACTCTGAAATAAAGTTTTATTCTTTCAATTGCAGTTGAGTGTAAAGTTTTGAAAGTATGCTGTTTAACTCTTTCAGTTATAAAGTAAGACCAGTTGGAAATTGGCATGTTAAGGATCACATTACATCTAATTTCCATGCTACACATCAATACTTAGTCTATATCGTTGATTATATTCATATATGTGACTATTGATGGGTCTAGTTATGAAATATATGTAAACGAAGATCGCTTTGATCTTATGATAGTATAATTGATGGACCAAATTATTTGCAGATGTTACTCTATGAAGATAGCAAATTTAGAGCTCTTACAGTTATTTTAAAATGTAAAATTGTCAAGTGACATATGTAACCCAAGTAAGAGATTGTTGGAAAATTCTTTAGGTGTGCCTACATATATCAATTAATTGTATATTATAGGCTATTTTATTTGTTTAGTCCATTTATAAGTGATCAAATAAATTTTGAGTTATTGGACTTTAAATCATCTCATTTAGTATAGGCTTTACAAGGTGCAGAGTTCTAATATTTTATTTTATTTTTATGATGGGCCAAAATAAAATAAAATATACTACAGGTATAAATAGGTTAGGCTTAATACCCAAATATGCCTTGCACATTTACCCCTAAATGGAATTATATCCTTAACAATTAATTGCATGAAAATCAGTTTTAAACATTTCAAAATAACAAAATTAAGGACATTCTCGTTAACTCCCTCTAATGCCATTTAGTTTTATTACTATGGAAGGATAACGAAAATTAAAGAATTTAATGGAAATGTACTTAATTATGTTATTTTGAAACGTTTAGGACTGATTTTCATGCAATTAAACGTTGAGAGCATGTTTGGGTATTAAGCCAATAAGTTATGGTCTCCAATCTAAATGTAACATAACTCTCATTCTCATATCCCATTAATGAGTAAGATATAAATTTTCTTAAAAGTTTAGACGTGGAAGACTGCTAACCCCAATCAATCAATTCCAATGGATTCAAGCTAGACATCAAACCTCAGTTCATAGTTCAATATATGAGTTTACTATTCTTTTGTACTTAGAATTGGATGATTTTATAAAGTAATGTAGTGTAAAATTGAAAAGTATGAATATGTGATTACTTTTGAAAACCGAGTTAAATCGGGATGTAAATGAATATTTATCGCATTTAATGTGAACAGTGACAAAAATTATATAATATTTGGTTAGAAATTTTTTTAACAACCTTCAATGAAACTTTTTCGAATATACTATTAGACTGTCTGAGAGTGCGATAAGCCATTTTGGGCCCAAAAAGTCGGGATATGAATAGTGTTTTTGCTTGCTACGTTACGTTCTGATTACAAAAAAATCAAACTAATTTTTTTTTTCATTTAATTGGTTGGGCTGTGCTTAGTGTCACAGATTCATTTAAACTAAATTTACCTTAGTTAAATCAATATCCATTTATTCAATTTGTCCCAATTCAGATATTTCTAAATATACGCATAGTCTCATATAAGCCAATTTACTAAACGAGATTTATACATATAGAACCAACTTATACCTCCTTACATGCATCCATACAGACTGTAAATATATTTCCAAATTCTTTTAGTTACATCCTCGTTTATCTACACTGGTACTGTACCAATGTGTTTGAATACAAAAGAAATAACTATACATGATATACCTTCAAGGATAGTACCAAAATGCCTCGAAGGAATCAAATCAGAACCCTCACACTGTGGTGTCTACTACAGGTAATCTGGAAAGGAAAGGGAGAAAGCTTATGACCAGTAAAGACTACACATAAAGATACAAATACTGTGAACTACATGCATTTATCTTAATTAAATATTAAATACTAAAATCTCATGTGATAATTCTAAATCGAAAATCAAAAGGAATTTTCTCTACAGCTCGTTAGAGAATGATGTTTTAAAGCACCTCACTTGTCCCATTTTCCTAACACCTAAGCTATAGAGAAGTCCAAGATATCCATTAGAGAAGGAAACCATGCGTTCCGAAATTAAAGCCAAACCAATTTAATGCAATAGAAATTCACTTTGCAAAATCGTATAATGCAAATATCATAAATCAGTCAAAATCAGTACATATATCATAGTTCAAATCAAAATCGTAAATATTCTTAGCAAACTACTTCAAATCACAAAGTCCAGAGATCAGAAGTTCAGAAAACATACAAAATATAGATAAATGACAATAAGTGGAGACATGGCACCAACCCAGTAAAAATCATACGATCCAGATATTTTGTAAGGGAAAAATAATAATCAGATAGACATATGGTCATCATCCAAAGTGGTTCACAGTGAGTTTAGATCAAGTGTCGATTGAGACCACTATGGATTGAATCAAGGTCACATAGTGGTTCAGATGTCAGATATTATGAGATTACTTGTAATCCAAAGATGCAGATTTTCAGATACTGCAGTATCTACAATTAACCAGTATCTCAAATCATAAGTTTTCATAATTCCAAGTTCAAAATAATATTTCAAAATCATACTGATGTTCAAATACAATCACAATACAAATTTATAAGTCAATTAGAAATCTCTTTGCAATTATTTAAAATCAATAATTTCTAAGATTTAGAAACTGATCTCAAAATGCCATTTATTTCCATACACTCTCAATACTAAAATTAAAGTAAAAAATTCATAAATCTTCAAAAATCATGAAATTTATAATGAAGTATCATATCTAATTTTCTTTTAGAAAATCCCTATTCTTGATGTGTGTTTAAATTCCGATTCGAATCGCACAAACTACTATTTTTACGAAAATTTGCAGCATTACAGTATAAATTTTCTAAAACCTCTTGCAAAGCAAACACAGTATATATACACAAGGCAGTTGATTTTAAAATAATTTTAGTATCGCCTACGTTTCTTATATATATTCCTTACCAATCAATCACAACACAACTTATCCAAACCAGTCCAATAGCCAAAATATAGTAAATCGACCTAATTCCTTCTCAGCACCAGCTTACTCCCAGACTACAGAAAAGCATTGAAACAATTTAAATTCCAAAACTACCTTCATAGAATATTTATAAGTCTTAAAGATAATCCATATTTACTAATACAACAGCAATTTGGTATATTTCCTACTAGACACCAAAACTGCAAATACCATCAAAATACCTCTGCTTTCGAATCCAACTTCACCAACAGTCTTATATTAATTTATACATTATTCTATGACCAATTTTGTATCAAATTAGGCATGGTTTCCCACACCCCTTCACTTGGCCGAATACACCTACACACACTAGACTTGTTATTTTTCTAATTTAGCACTACATTCACACATTTTTCAACTTCTACATCATTCCTACACCACTTTTGAATGAAGCCATACAACATTCATGCATAAACCCTAATGACTGAAACTCTAAGGAAGAGATTCTAATGGTTTTTTTTATCAATCTAAGGCTATACACAAGTTAAACACATCAAAAACTCTAACATATATTAAAAGAAATCAAAGCAAAATTTTCTATCTCATAACTTAAGGAAGACTTTTCACCTACCAAATGGCCTCTCCCAAGGTTAATTCAAAGATATGTTATAGAGCTCTTGAAGACGAACAATTTTGCTTAAGGAAGATTTCGGTTTTGAGATAGTTTTAGGAGGGTTTCTTAAGGTGTCTTTCTCTTAAGCTTAAGGAAGAAAAAATGAAAATGGAGTGATGGTGGCTGGCCAAAGAAAAAGATAAGGGAAAAAATATCTACATTGTTTTAATGTTAAAGTTATAATGTAGTGGAGTAACTATACATAAATAGTTACTTCCACTAACTTATAAAATATATATTCATTTTTCATAATTTTTATAAATTTTAATTACTTTCTTATTTTCTTCATCATTTTCATCATATATTATATAAAAGTTAATCAAACTCTGATTTCAACAAGAGGTGGCTGGCCATTCTAAATGAATTAACCAAAATGCCTCTTTAACTTTATTAATACCACTTATATCCTAACCTTTACAATATCATTTAAAATATTTAATTTAATTACCATATATTTTAATTTTCTTACAAAATATGTTGTTTAATATAATATAACTCAAACTTTGATTTTAATGGGGTTTGACTGATAAAATAGCGAAATTATCAAAATACCCCAAAACAATGTTTTTAAGCATTTTCGTGTGATTCAATCTACAATTTAAAATTGAGTGAGACATCTTCACATGAGGGTTCAACTACAGTAGCCATGCTAGCCTATATTAAAATTCACTTTTCCAACCTAGGGACACATCTATCATTTTTCAAATTTGTTTGCACGTTACAAAAAAAATATACAAACGAAAGAATTTCAAGATATAGATTCTTACCATCTTAGTATTTCACTCCAATTATTGATATTATACAGTTCGGTATCCATTTAGATAGTAGAATTTTCGATGGGGCCCACAATATACTTTCCTCCTATAAAACAAAACACAAGGAAATCATACACTATCATTAAATTCAGTCGTTCTAACTTCGAAATTAGTTTATATGGAAGGAAAGAAATTGGGAATCTCACATCCTCCCTACCTTAGGAAATTTGGTCCTCCAAGTTTGTATTAGGTTAAGTTTGGTAAAATAGTTCTAGATACTTCTCTCGCATAAGCTCTCTAACTCCCATGTTGCCTTTTCTATGGTATGGTATTGCTAGAGAACCTTTACTAACGAAATAGTTTTAGATCGTACAACTTTCTCTTTCCTATCCAAAACTCTACTAGCTTTTCAACATAGCTCATATCCTCTCTGATCTTCAAAAGTTCATATCGGATCACATGTGATGGATCAGGTGGTACTTACGTAACATATACACATGAAAGACATTATGTACTCTAGCTAACTTTGGAGGTAAAGCTAACCGATATGCTACATCTTCAATGCAGTCCATGATTTCAAAAGGCCCGATGAATCAAGGACTCAATTTTTCCTTTCTTACCAAATCTCATAATACCTTTAGAAGGGGAAATTTTTAAGAATACAGAATCTCCAAAAGAAAACCCAAGATGTCTATATCGATTGTCAGCATAACTCTTCTGTCGACTTTGAGCTGTCCTAAGTCTCTCACAAATCAAACAGATATCCTCATAAGCCTATTCTAACAGATCGATAGTAAGTATCTTACGATCACTTACTTCTTCCCAACTGATCGGAGAATGGCATCTTCTACCATATAAAGCTTCATAAGGTGCCATCCCAATGCTTGAAAGATAACTATTATTATAAGCGAATTCAACTAAAGGAAGATGATCATCCCAAGAGCCCTTAAAATCTAGAGCACACGTTTTCAACATATCCTTAAGAGTTTAAATAGTATGCTTAGACTGTCTATCTGTCTATGGATAGAAAGCAATGCTTGAATTCAATTGAGATCTCATAGCATCTTGAAAATGTTCCCAAAAGTGGGAAGTAAATTAGGAATCTCTGTCAGAAGTAATGTTCACTGAAACTCCATGAAGCTGTACAATCTCCTTAACATATAATTCCGCCAGAGCATTAAGAGTATCAGTAGACTTGATGGCCAGGAAGTGGGCTGACTTAGTCATTCTATCAACTAAAACCTAGATTGCATAATGATTCCTTCTAGTTCTTTGTAATCCCATGATGAAGTCCATAGTAATATGCTCCTATTTTCATGTAACTATAAATAGAGGTTATAGCAAACCTACTGGTCTCTGATGCTCTACCTTAACCTTCTGACAAGTGAGACACTTGGCAACAAATTCAGCAATATCTCTTTTCATCCCTGACCACCAGTATACTTTACGTAGATTCTGATACATCTTAGTGCTGCTAGGATGTAAAGTGTACCTCATAGTATGTGTGAGAACCGTGTATAAATTACTGTTACATGTGTCAGATGTTTCATAATTGTCCAATCCCTATGTATTTCGCATGTTATAAAGAAAATAATGACATGGGCCCCACTGGCCCTACAATACCTAGATGGACGTGAGATTGTCCAAACAGTGTCCGGAGGGTACGATAAGCCTAAGGTAAGAATTTTGAACTTCAAATGCCTTATTTATATTATTTTTTGGAATGCGTGCCAACAATTTAAATAATGACGATTAAGGACATAGCGTGCTGGCATTTTCATAAATTATGCCCAAACTAAAATGAATTTGGACCAAGTAAAAATAGCATAATATTCTGCATAAAAATAAGTCTTAGGTTATGTCCATAGATAGATCGAATCAATGGTTAGATCCAAAATTTAAGCAATTGGCCTGATAAGGGAATTTTCATAATTTCACCTTCATGGTAAGTCAAAATCGAACCAAACCACCTATATTTATTAAAATATGTTTAATAATGATTTTTGGCGTTGGAATATGAATTTTTGGAGTGTAATTTCATAGTTATAAAAATTATGAAAACTTAAAGGCATTTTTGTCCTAAAATCTCATAACCAAGGGCATTTTGGTCATTTTGTCCTACTCTAGAATGTTCTATAAAATGCTACAAAGCTTAGCCAGCCACCCATTTTCTTTCTTCTTCCTTCTCCATGCCAACCTTCATTAACAAAGCTTGGACAAAAATAAAAAACCAAACAAAAACACCATGAAAACAAGGTTATTTCACTAAGGTTTCTTTTACAAAGTTGTTTAATTCTTCAAGCTCTACAAGCCCATAGCCATGGCTTAGTGTAAAAGTGACAAAATCAAAGGGAGAGGAAGCACCAAGATTTCGGCCAAGAAAAGGTAACACTAAGCTTGTAGTTACTTTTGATTTTAATGATAGTTAATGATGAATTTACATGTGTGAAGCATGATTTTGGTGTTAGATTAAATTAGTATGAATTACATCTTGCTCAATCACTTCCTTAAGTATTCAACCATTAATGGAAGAGTATGAAAGCTTGTTTTTTGATCCATGAAAGTGTAGCTAGGTAAGAGAAGAATGATGAATAAGCTTAAATTAATAATTAAAATGTTGGAAAACCATGAATTGGCTTAAGGGGAGTTTCGGCCAAGCTAAGGGAAGGTGGAATTGTGCTGTATTTTGATGAATTTAGGATGCCATAATACTGCAAAAATTATGAGGAATCCACCGATGCAATCGGATTTAAAATCGGACTTAAACGGTGAAGTTGTGTTTTAGTACCGGTAGAATTTATACTAATTTAATATTTTCAGTGTAAAATGTGGCTGCAATTATTGAAGAAAAATATTTTAAAAATTAAATAGAGATTAATAAATATTATTGGTGAAATGTTTTGCAGCTCGAAAGAATTAAATTACGTGTGGTGCTATCAGTGAATTCGCCGGAGTTAGTTAGGTAAGAGTTGTGTGTGTAGACTGTAGGGATATTATGAATGCATAGTTTCAATAAAAATAATTTTATGAGAATATTTTGATACTCAATTGCCTTGGAAACTGTGCGCACTGTGGTTTTTGGCTAGAATATGAACTGTGTTTAAAGTACAAGAAGGCTAGGTTAATAGCAGCCGTTATGCTGCTGAAATTTCTAAGAAATTTTCCTAAGAATACCATGAAATATTTTAGTGCATTATTGAGTGAAATCCTAGCCTTAGAAATTAATTATTTAATATTTTCCATAAAATGGTGAATTACCGAAAAACAATATTTAAATATTCATGTTATCGAATTTAATTAAAGTTAAGCCATCAAAAATTTCCTATAAGTGTTTTACGTTGTAATAGATGGATTATAAGATATATTACTGTAATGTGAATATTTTATAAATTGTTTTCACTTAAATGTTCACTGTATTACAAATTAACCTTTTATGGGTTGACTGAAGATTTCTTCTTATTTTATTGATTTCCATAAAGGTGATACTACTGTTTAAATATTGTTTTGAGACTGTTAAGCTCCATATCATGCTCACGTGTTTACTGTATTGTTACTGTAGCTGATTGACCCGCCAAGTCATCAGCAGTCCCAAGGACAGCTGGCAAGTGTACTCTCAGGACACCTATAGACTATGGCCATATGTTTCATGTGTTACTATTATTGTTGCTCTACGAGTTTATAGCATGATATATTCAAGGTGTTGCCTGGTCTCCATTCACGTGTTACTGTTTACTATTGCTATTTTTACTGAACTATTACTGTTACTAAAGTGTTTATTATTACTGAACAATTTACCGTGCTGTTTATTATTACTGAACGATTTACTATACTGTGTTAATGATTTTAAATTATTAGTGGTGAAAAGGGATTTACACACGATTTAATTACTTAAATAAATTCTCCTACCCATGATTTTATGAATATTGTTTTATTGACCATTATTGGTGCTAAACTATTTAATATTACCGAAGTGCTACTGATACTAAAATGTGTACTACTACTGAAAGAACCAATAACTGTTTATTGTTTACTATTATAGAATCGGTTACCATTACTGAACCGTTATTATTACTAAAATATTCACTATTTACAAAAAACTGTTTAATTTATAATTTATGAACTCTCACTGTCACTCAACTGTTTACCTTGCTGAATTGATTACTGTACTGTCTATCGAAATTTTTATCGAAGTGTATGAAATGTGTTTAAAGTGATTTGAGATAATACTAATTAAAGTGTTTCATTTAAAAGGTTTTATAAACCATTCATTCGATTGATTATTTATTTAATTATTATTATCAAATGTTATTTCATATTAAAATTAACAACTACTCCCTATAGTCACTTCTAAGTTCTGGGACAGACAGGTATTCTAAAATACCTTCTATACTCCATCTGGATCCCTAGCCGACTATAGTATCCTTCCTTTACTGTCCCTAGTGTACTGATACGAAATAAATGCTTTTTAAATGCATATAGATTTCATAATATCAGTTTCTGCATACAATTCTCTTACTGAGCACGATTCGCTCACCCCTTATTTTTCCCCACTCTTCAGATTAGCTGCAGTAATTGTTTGAGATATTTGGCGAAGATTTAGGCTATTTCCATTTCCCGAGGTGGTGGCTAGTAGATGTTGGAGGTACATTCACCTTCCTTTATATATTCAGACATATTTGTACAATACTACTTTATTATAAACCATATTCAGGGGATGTAAATATTGAAGAATTACTATTCTATAAACATTTCTATTTTGTAAATCGAATAATTTATATTTTTATCAATCGGTTACGGTTTAACAAAGTGTGTAATCAAGGCATAACAGACAGCCCAACCATTACTGTATATGTAAAAAATGTAGTTAATATTATATATTTGGACTGTGATAGTATGAGCCTTTGACAGAATAAGATCCTCGAGATCTCTGTCATCCAGAATACAAATTCATCCTCTAAATGTCAAAATACCATCAGATCCAACTCTAAAATCGGTCTACTCACCAATCTGAACCCGACTAGCCATATCCACACAATACATATCTTCCCTCTGAGCACGTCTAATATGTTTTATCAGATTTGGCCTAATCCACGTACTAGCCATCATACCATATCTCTCAAAAGGAGTAATATTTAGGATCAAACTTGCAAACCACTCTAACAAATCAAACTCTTAGACCATTATATAAGAAATCAATCCCAAGTGCTTCCTACTAAGAGCATCAACAACTACATTAGCTTTACTCAGGTGATAGAGTATCTCACACTCATAATCTTTCAGAAGCTCCATCCATCTTCTTTGCCTCACATTTAATTCCTTTTGTGAGAAAAGATACTTCAGATTTTTATGATCTGTGAACGCCTAAAATTTTTCCCCATAAAGATAGTGCTGCCAGATTTTTAGAGCAAACACCACTGCAACTAGCTGAAAATCATGAGTGGTGTAGTTCTTCTCATAGTCCTTAAGCTGTTGGGAACCATAAGCCACTATCTTACCGTTCTACATGAGAACACAACCCAAACCCTGAGCGAAGGCATCACTGTATACTAAGAAACCCCTTGAACTGCTAGGAAAAGTAAAGATCAGTGCTATAGTTAGTCTATACTTCAACTCTTGGAAACTATGCTTACAGGTGTCATTCCACTCAAACTTTACATTTTTATGCGTGAGATGCATTAGAGAAACAGCTAGCCTAGGAAATCCCTCAAAAACCTCCGATAATATCCAGTTAGACCAAGGAAATTTTGGTTCTAAGTAATTGATTTCGGCTTTTCCCACTGGATGATAGCTTCTATCTTAGATGGATTAACAGACACCCCGTCCTTAGTCACTACGTGACCAAGAAAAGAAATATGATCTAAATAGAATCACACTTTCTCAACTTGGCATATAATTTACAATCCCTAAAGGTTTGGAGTAAAATCCTCAATGTTTTTCTTGAGATGTAGAATAGACAAGAATATTGTCTGCAAAGATAATGACAAACTTGTTCAAATAAGGCTTAAATACTTTATTCATCAAATTCATAAAATCTGCGGGTGCATTCGTAAGCCCGAATGGCATTACCAAGAACTCATAGTGCCTATACCGAGTCCTGAAAGCTTATTAGGGATATCATCGCTTCTAATTTTTAGCTGATAATACCTCAATCTAAGGTCAATCTTGGAAAAGACCTAAGCACCCCTAAGTTGATCAAACAAGTCAATGATCCTGAGAAGTGGGTACTTATTCTTAAAAGTAACCTTATTCAACCATCGCTAGTCAATGCACAACCGAGGGCTACCATCTTTCTTCCGAACAAATTACACAGGTGCACTCCAATGAGAGACACTTAGTCAGATAAAACCCTTATCCAAAAGTTTCTGGAGCTGCTTCTTCAATTCCTCCAGCTCGACTAAAGCCATTTTGCACGGTGGTTTGGAAATAGGATTTATACTAGGAACCAAATCTATGGCAAACCCTAGCTCCTATCAAGAGGAACTCCTGGCAATTCATCCGGAAACACATCAAGTAAGTCCCTCAACATAGGGATTAAATATACACTATAAGTTATCATTCAAACATCCTTTTGATAGAACAACACATTTTCATTATTTAGTAACAAAATTTACAACATATTGTTTAGGGAAGGAAAAGGTTATAGTATTAGAGTAGCAGTCTAAACTAACTTAATTAGCAAATAGCCAATCCATACCCAAAATCACATCAAAGTTATACATATTCAATAAAACTAGATCTACTACTATTTTCTTCTTTCCTACCCTTAGCTTATAGTTTCTATACATTATATCATCCATGTGGGACTCTCTTAAAGGAGTACTAACCTTTAATAGATATCCTAAAGGTTCAGGCTCTATAGGTATTTTCATAACAAAAGAAAGAGATACAATTAATGTGTAAAACCTGAATCAAATAATGCAAGTGCCACAATATCGAATACAAAGATCTTACATTTAATAACATCTGATAAGGTATCAATAGTCTTTTGGACCAATGCATATACTTTACCCTGAACCACTACCTTCTTGCCTTTCTCTGCAACAGTGGCTCGTCTCTAAGGCTGGGTAAGACTCTTGAGTTCTTTCTTTGCAAATTGACCCTAGGCAGTCTTTCACCATATGTTCCTTCTATCCACACCGAAAACAAGCACCCATAGCCTAATAACAGGGCTTACTAATGTGTATTTTGCCACAAGTACCATATGAAGTCGCTACGGTACCTTTCTAAGTCTCAGTACTCTTATAAATAATAGTGGATTTGACTGATTGGTATCCAGAAGTCTTATCTCTTACAGACTTCTTACGAGAAGACTCATCTTGCTTAAACTTCTTATTAGACGACCTTGGTATAGGAGATCTCTCATTAGTAGTCCTCTTACCTTTATCCTTGCCCTTGCCTTTGGAGTAAGACCCATACTCAACCTGATGAAACTCATAATCCTACTCACATAATTGGGCTCTTCGAATAGCCTCATCATATGTAGAAATGTCAAATGGGGCCAATCTCGCTTTGATGGATGGTCATAGCCTTGACATAAACATCTCAATATGGTGCTCCCCACTACGCACTGTTTGTGGATCATATCTGTTGAGGGATGTAAAACAAGAGTCATAGTAGTCCACAGTTTGGTTCCCCTGAGTCAAATTCAAAAACTCAGCTTGCATCCTCTTTTGGGCCATGCAAGGAATGTACTACTTGTTAAAAACCTCTAGAAATATACCCCAAGTAACAACAGGATTCTTATCCCTCAGAACAATTTGGGTGAACTTTCACCAGTGCTTGGCCTCATCTACCAAAAAGAATGTTGCCATACCCAACTTCTAGGTCTCAGAATAAGTCATATACCCAAATAATTTCTCGATGGCGTTCACCTAATTCTCTACCACCATCAGATCCTTTTCTCCCTTAAACTTGAGAGGATCAAACTTTTTAAATTGGCAAAGCAGATTAATATTGCAATCAACTACTGGGCCCGTTTGAGGTTGTACTGGAGTCTGTGGAACTGGCTAAGCCAAAGGCTGTGGGGTCAATGGTGGTGGTGGAGGTATTGGTGGAGATACCATCATTGGATGAGGTGATGGTGGTGTTGGTGCTAGTGGTGAAACTATTTTACCATGATCGGTGTTGTGATTGAAATTTGCCATGAATTGAGTAAACATAGTCATTATGGTTGAGGAAGAAGAGGTGGCTCTAGGGTCGGCTCTACTTACAGCCTATCAGTATTCCTTTTACAACCTCTTATATTTAGAATTAACTATACAAAACAAGCAGATTTAGTACTATTTTAAATAGATATGTGTAGTATATATTCAGACATGTATAGTACTTCGAAGATGTAAACAGTTTCTTGACCTACTGACATTAATGCACATCAGATCAACCTTACTCTGATACCAACTTCTGTAACATCCCGATTACTAGAAATTCAAACCAATTTTTTTTTCATTCAATTGGTTAGGTTGTACTTAGTGTCACAAATTCATTATAAAGCTAAATTTACCTTGGATAAATCAATATCCATCAACTCAGTCTATCTCAGTTCAAATATTTATAAATATATGCATAGTCTCATGTAAGCCAATTTACTTAACGAGATTTATACATATAAAATTAACTTATACCTCCTTACATGCATTTATATAGATTGTAAATATATTTTCAATTATTTTAGTTGCATCCTCGTTTATCTACATTAGTACTGTACCAATGTGTTTGAATACAAAATAAATAACTGTATATGGTATATCTTCAACGATGGTACCAAAATGCCTCGAAGGAATCAGATCAAAACCCCTCACACTGCGGTATCTACTGCAGGTAATATGGAAGGGAAAGGAAAGGAGTGAGCTTACGCCCAGTAAGGAGTACATAAAAGATACAGATATCGTGAACTACATGCAAGTATCTTAATCAAATATTAAATACTAAAATCTCAAGGGATAATTCTGAACCGAAAATCAATAGGAATTTTCTCTATAGCTCGTTAGAGTTTTAGAGCTGAGCTAGGAAAGCTGCTTTAAAGCACCTCACTTGTCCCTTTTTCTTAACACCTAAGCTATAAAGAAGTCAAAGAAATCATCAGAGAAGGAAACCATGCGTTTCGAAATTAGAGTTAAACCAATTTAATGTAACATAAATTCATTTTGCAAAATCCTATCATGCAAATATCATAAATCAATCAAAATCAAAACATATATCATAGTTTAAATCAAAATCATAAATATTCATATCAAACCATTTCAGTTTTCAATGTCCAGATATCAAGAGTTCAGAAAACATACAAAATACAGATAAATAACAGTAAGTGAAGACATGGTGACAACTCAATAAACATCATACAATCTAAATATCCCGTAAGGGAATAAGAATAATAATAATCAAATAGACATATGGTCATAGTCCAAAGTGGTCCTAGTGAGCACGGATTAGGTGCAGATTGGGATCACTATGGACTGGATCAAGGTCATACAGCAGTTTAGATGTCAGATATTGCAGGATTACCCATAGCCCAGACATGCGATTTTCAGATACTACAGGATCTACGGTTAACCAATGTCTCAAAACATAAGTTTTCATAATTCCGAGTTCAAAATAATATTTCAAAATCATACTAATGTCTAGATACAATCACAATACAAAATTATAAGTCAATTAGAAATCTCTTTGCAATTATTTAAAATCAATAATTTCTAAGATTTAGAAACCGATCTCAATATGCCATTTATTTTCATATACTCTCAATACTAAAATTAAAGTCGAAAATTCATAAGTCTTCAAAAATCATGAAATTTATAACGAAATTCCAAATCTAATTTTCTTTTAGAAAATCCCTATTCTTGGTGCGTATTTAAATTTCTATTCGAATCGCACTAACTTTTATTTTTACGAAAATCTGACAACATAATAGTATGAATTTCCTAAAACCTTTGCAAAGCAAACACAGTTTAGATATCTAAGACATTTGTTTTGAAATCATTACAGTATGACCTACGTTCCTTATATATATTCGTTACCAATCAATCACAGCGCAACTTATCCAAACCATTCCAGTAGTCAAAATACGGTAAATCGGCGTATTTCCTTCTTAGCACTAACTTACTCCTGGACTGTAGAAAAGCATTAAAATAGTTTAAATTCGAAAAATACCTTCACAGAACATTTATAAGTCTTAGAGATCTTCCATGTTTCCTAATACAACAGTTATTTGATCTATTACCTATTGGATGCCAAAACTGCAACTACCGTCAAAACACCTCCGTTTTCGAATACAACTTCACTAAAAGTCTTATAATAATTTATACAATATTCTAGGACCAATTTTGTATCAAATTGGGCATGGTTTCCCACACCCCTTCGCTTGGCCAAATACACCTACACACACTACACTTGTTGTTTTGCAAATTTAACACTACATTCATGCATTTCTTAACTTCTACATCATTCCTACACTAGTTTTGAATGAAGCCATACAACATTCATGCATAAACCCTAATAGTCAAAACCCTAAGGAAGAGATTCTAATGGTTTTTCATCAATTTAAGGCTATACACAAGTTAAACACATCAAAAACACTAACATATATTAAAAGAAATCATAGCAAAATTTTCTATCTCATACATACCCTCTTGGCCGAAACTTAGGGAAGATTTTTCACCCACCAAATGGCCTCTCCCAAGGTTAATTCTAATATTTGTAATACAGCTCTTGAAGATGACAATTTTGCTTAAGGAAGATTTCAGTTTTGAGGTAATTTTAGTAGGGTTTCTCAAGGTGTCTTTCTCTTAAGCTTAAGGAAGAAAAAATGAAAATGGTGTGATGGTGAGATGGTGGCTGGCCAAAGAAGAATATGAAGGGAAAAATATCTAAATTTTTGTAATATTAAAGTTGTAATGTAGTAGGGTAACTATACATAAACAGTTACTTTCACTAACTTATAAAATATATATTTATTTTTCATATTTTTTATAATTTTTAATTACTTTATTATTTCTTCATCATTTTCATCATATATTATATGAAAGTTAGTCAAACATTGACTTCAACAAGAGGTGGTAGGCCCTACTAAATGAATTTACCAAAATGCCCCCTTTAACTTCATTAATATCACTTATATCCTAACCTTTACAATATCATTTAAACTATTTAATTTAATTGCCATATTTCTTTTTATTATACTACAAAATATACTTATTTAAAATAATATGACTCAAAATTTGACTTTTAATGGGGTTTGACTATCAAAATGGCAAAATTACTAAAATACCCCTAAACATTGTCTTTAAGCATTTTCATATGATTTAGTCTATAAGTTGAGATTGAGTGAGACATCTTCACACGATGGTTCAACTACAGTATTCTGTGGGTCTAAAGTCAAACCAAGTTAACCTATATTAAAATTCACTTTTTCGACCTAGGGACACATCTATCATTTTTCGAATTTGTTTACACGTTTCCCAAGACATGTACAACCAAAAGAATTTCAAGATATAGATTCTTACCATCTTAGTATTTCACTCCAATTATTGATATTATAAAGTTCGGTATCAATTCAGATAGTAGAATTCCTAATGGGGCCCACAATATACTTTCCTCCTATAAAACAAAACACAGGGAAATCATACATTATCATTAAATTCAATCATTCTAACTTCGAAATTAGTTTATATGGAAGGAAAGAAATTGGAAATCTCACATGCTATTTGAAATGTATTATAGAGAGTTTTCTGTAGCTAGGTGGAAATGCTATCGAAATTGAGTCTTAAGTGATTTTAAACTATGAAATGAACCAGAACCTAAGGAAATGTAACATCTCGATTACCACATTTTCACGTATTTCCATGCAACTTTACCGGTTGGGCTGTCTGCGATGCCATTAACATTCAACAGTAACAGTGATAAATGCTAAACATTTATCTATTAATTATGGAATATGAAATTTCTTTTTCATTATTCTTTTCATCTGACATCCCCTATTAACTTTTATTTCATTAAGGTAGTACTGTATACATATGTCTGAAATGTAAAAGAGAAGAGACTGTACCTGTCACATTTAACGTGCCATGCCTCATTGCTTTATGCATAGCTATACCCATCTGAGAGCTAATTCTCTCAACTTCGTGTACTTCTTATCTGTGGAGTTAAAAACAAAGGGGTGAGCGATTCATATGCTCAGTAAAGGAAACATATGCTGCTTTAAATAAAGCAAAACTATATATCGCAACACATTTATTCTTTTCTTATAATAACCCAGTAGAAAAGAAACATGGATATATAGTAAACAACTCCCTTAAAACACAATTCAAATCACCGACTAACAGTTTACTTTAAAATATAGTAAACACTATATAGGATTTCAACAAATCCTCACAGTAAACAGAAATTGGTAAGTTGAGACTAGGCAATAATTAAATCATGCTATCATCGTTCCCCTTCCCCCTTACGAGAACGAAATCTGCCGCTTTTGGGGTGCACCCGTAGGCCATCGCCCCTCACGGCTATCTCAGATCTATGGCCATAATCTATAATGGTCCTCGGGTCCACTTGCCAAGTGACCTCGAGACCGCTGATGACTTGGCGAGTCCATCAGCCCTGTGACGCCCTGAGGTGCACTCATTGGTCCATCGACCGAGCCACCGCCCCAGGCGGGTCACGCAATAGTAATGCATGAACTAGAGGCCTAACGTCTCAAAATCAAATTATATCTCATGAAAAACCTTTAAGGAATTATTTCTTAATGTCATCGTTTTCTTTCCAAAAAGGTTTTAAAAACAGCCTGCAATCTCACTGAATTCTGTGTGAGAAAGGTACGGGTTAAACTGACTTGCCATGGCTAGTTCGCTCATGGTCAACTCACCCTTTGGTCAACTCGCCCAAAAACATAATGAAAACAATTCATTTTTCGTTAAGAAAATTTGGAAAAGTGAAACCTGTTCGCCATGGTCGACTCACCCGATATGGCTCGCCCATGACAGTTAGCCCAACGCGGAGAACCTGTGTTCGCCCGCCCTCTTGCTTTTAAAATCTGAAAGCAAACTGGCTCGCCTTCAGTGGCTCGCCCAGTAATCAACTCGCCAAAAGGTCTCAAATTTCTATTTTGAAAATATTTAAAACGTCTCATTTACTTCCTTTAAGAAATTACTCTTTAAAACTGTTCGCCAGGGTCAGCACGCCCTTCACGGCTCGCCCCTGACTAGCTCGACAAGACGGTGAATTTGTATTCGCCTGCCACTTAACTTTTCAAAAGAGAACTATATCTCGTTGATTGCGGTTTGCCCGCCCTCAATTTAAACAAAGGGCCGTTCGCCCAAACATATTAAAACCAGTTCGCCCGCCCTTAAACTAGAGATGGTTGTATAAAAATTATAAAAAAGCTTGGCTCGCCCGCCAACTCCAATTCGCCCATCATAAAAATACAAGGGCTCGCCCGCCCTGTATCAGTTCACCCAAAACAGCATAGGGGTCGGCTTTTAGCTCGCCCGTATCAAAATAATTATCAAAATAACTTTCCTCAAATAATGCATGTCAGAAAACAAAACATTTAACTTAATGTTTTCATAAAATTTACTCCACAGGACATGCATCACTTCACACACATCTCCCTTACCTGGTTAAACGAAGCTTTGCTTCGCCCTGTTCTCTGTTCGCCTATAGCCATTCCCAATTATCGGCTGCAAATTATATATAAATTCCATTAATATTTCCTTTAGATATTACTTGGCGAGATTGAAATAAATCAAATGAATACTCGCCCAACAGAGCCCCAATTAGCTCGCCCAGACGAGCTCGCCATTCACCAAATGGCTTCCACGTGGGATATCGCCCGCCATTACCCACCATAGGTTTGTGAGCTCGCCTAACATTCAACTCACGAGGCCTACATTGGCTTAATTGTGGGAGTTCGCCCACAATTCTATTCGCCCACAGCCTCTGTATTTGAGCTCGCCCATGAATTCATTTAACTAGAATTGGGCGTTCTCGCCCCTTGAACACAGCTTTACCTTGGCGAGTTCCTTAATATCTACTCGCCTCATTGGCGATTACTAGTTTACAACATGGGCGATCACTGTAGTCGCCATTGTCGTCACTTATTCCATTATTTTCCTTGTTTTCATATTCTCCAAAGATCTAACTAAAAACAAGACTGTATCTATGTTTATTACTACATAAAACATAGAAATCTATCATTGAGCATCAAGAAAACCTCAGAAATATGAAGCTCACCTCAACCAATTGCACTTCCTGAACAGGTTGTTTTCCATCTCATGTTGGCCTTCCTTTGCCTATTCCTTCAGCTTATCAACTATGGAGGAAAGGTTTTATAAGCATGTTTACTGGTTTAGCCAACTTAAGGTTTGAAGTTCAGTAAATCAGGCATGATAGAAATGAGAGGAATCAGAACATAAACTGGCAGTTGCATAGCTCTCGTGAAGGAGATGAAGTTTGCCAAATGAGTTTTCCTCAAGCCTTTCTCCTTATATAACCATGCTAATCCAATCCGAAGCTACCGCCTGTCCCTTATCCTGTATCCTTCATCATTTCACGTCTTTAATGCATGAAGAAAACTGAGGCACAAGTGGCGTGAAAGTCTCCCTTTCACATTCTTTTTCTTCTGCTGCAAACTTTGTTTACTTCCTCAACCAATAAGGCTAATTCCCTTATTGACTTTAACTTTCCTTCATTTATTGTCCTCGACCGTATATCTCACAAAGTCAATCTTGGCTGCTAATGGTTCTAAAGCCATTTTCCTTGTCCACACAAGCTGATTCCCGGTCTCCACCTCGTCTGTTTGCCAAACTACATCAGTTCGCCAGCCATTCCGTTGCCAGCGTATTACTCTACTCGCCCACTTGCAATTATATGGGAAATCAATAGTCTTCGCCACATTGGGCGATCATCCAAAGAAACTAAATTGGCGATCACATTAGTCAATAAGATGCATATTCATACTCGCCCTCAACAACTGGCCACAAGCCTTTATTTTACTCGCCTTTTGGCGAACTGTACCATATACTTGCCCATAATCACCATTGGGCGATCACTGTCTTCGCCACACACGGGCCATTACCATACAAATCAACTTGGTGAAGTCAACTATTCATCAAACAAAAAGGCAAACAAACAGCTTGCATCATTAACTCGCCACCATCAACTCGCCATACTTATTCCTTGGGCGATCAGATAGCACGTCACATTGGGCGATCACCGGTTATGGCTCAACTCGCCCGCCTTGCCACATATTGGCGAACTCACCAGTTCGCCCATACAACTAATCACCCTCCGTTGGTGATTAGCCTTGCTCGCTCATTGGCGAACTCATCCATTTAGTACTCGCCCGTCGAGGATTTCATCGGAATTGCTTCTTTCACAACTCAAGTTAAGGAACTTTTCATCCGAGGGGAAATCAATATTCAATATTTATTTAATTTCCATTATTAATTTTATGAAATTAAGGTCTACAGTAGAGTAAAATCAGATCTTACAGGAAATCAACTTTAAACTGAGAATGGATGAATAGTAATCCTAAATTGAAAGAGTTAGACTACTCGCTATACAAACTATAGTTAAAATAAAAAAAAAGTTAATCCCAAAATCTGTACTTTCGCTTTTTCGTTACCGAAAACGTCTTGTCTTTTGGGGCGCAACAACTAGTCCCTTTTCTTTAAGTCAAGGCTATCACCATTTAGGCCACTAAAAGAGTGAAGTGCAAAATTAGCAAAAATCCAGAATTAATTAGTAAATAACAATTTTAGTATCTAACTTACAAATCACCTTCTTAAAACCCTCCTCTTATATATAATTGGATGATCAATATTGTGTAATGGTTTTGTATAGGTAATTACTTCTCTATACTCCAAAAATCAATCTAACTAGTCATATATGAGTTTTTTCCACGGTTGAAATTAATTAATTTTTTTATCGATAATTATCCAATATATTGCCAGCGAAGATTTTAGATTTCAAATGGAATTAGGGTGATGAAACATATTCTTTAAAGAATATTAAAAATAAAAAAAGAGGTATGTGTGATCATATTAACCAAGCTATAAATCCATTTATGAAATTTACTATTTCAATTGACAGTGTATTAAATAATATATTATTCATTTTTGATATGCTAATAGGGATATTTCCTATTTGAGTCTGTAAGCGGCTAATTCGGCTACATCAATATCATGCCATTGCCTACATGATCATAACTTGTCACATTGCATTTATACTTCATTTAATTTTTCTTTTTTTACATTTCTTTCTTTCTTTCGTTTTATTTTTTTCTTTCATTTCTCTTTTTCTTTTCTTTCCATCAAAACCCAATGGTTTCTTCTCATTCAACACAACGAAAAAAACTGAGCTAAGTTGTGACTGAATTGTTTTAATTAATTTTTCTTAATTGGGATCGATTTTCATCAATAATTGCTTTTAATAAAAATCTTTTGACTTAGTTTGGATATTGATAAAAAAAAATTTTACACATTCATAATTTTTTGAGGATGTTGTTAAGATCTATTAAGAATGCTAATTGACGCATGATTTACCCTTTGGGTAGTTACAAAATCATAATTGGAAGAACAGGGAAAGTTTTATAATTCGGATCAAACGTCTCTAACCTTGAGATAGTGACAAGATAATAATACTAAGAACAAGGTGATAAAACAAAAGTAAATCCTAAATGTCAAGCAAAACTGTCCCTCTAGCATAAAGTTGATGATTTTCCATTCATATATACACGTTACTAGTAATTATGCTTAAACCAAAAGAAATGAAATTATTTATGTTTCATTTCTTGTATGAGCACAAAACACGAACATTTTAACTATCAAAAACTATATCTCCTTCAGAAAAAGGGGCTCTGTGAAGAAGCTCTGCTGAACTTCAACAGCAAGTTCCTCCAAGCTCAGCTGACATTCTAGACCAATCTGCCAAAAAAAACAAAACAAAAACGAAAAATAAGATAATTAATATATATGGAAATTAAGCAATAATTTTATGATCAACTATTCAACTGCAACTCTAAAATATAATGATTATTGTACACTTGAAGTGGTATTTGCATAGAAATAATACTGTATGAAACATGCTTTTCTATGGTTAAAATAAAATGTAATTCTCTAAGAACTTTCCCATTATTTATGTCAGCGTGTTATTTAATCAGTAAATTATCCTAATAAGAACAAGTTACCATTAAATGATAAACTAGCATTAGTTATCATCTAGTGTGAGTGTGTGTGTATCAGACTTGAGTTAAGCAAAAAATTCTTTGTCTGATGCCCTACTTCTGATGTATTCCATGCTTACATCTTGATGGGTTCAATTCAAAGATCAAGTCATGCCTTTCTTTTTTTGTTTTTGTTTTTTACACTTGAAAGAATGATTGCAGCTAGCGTGCCCTCGGGTATTTACAACGAAATATTCTTCAAATGAACATGTTTAGAACTTAGAAGCACAATATATAAATGTATATACTCTATAAAAACATTTAGTTGGGCTGCTGATTACTTATTTAATAGTTGTTAATTAGTCCAAATTAAGTTCTCCTTTTCATATTAATCAATAATTTAATATAGCTTTACTTTGTCTGAGCTGAAACAGATTCATGGTCATAGATATACCTTTACGACAAAGGAGTATAAAACAGTGTCTTCCATGCTGCTGATATTGAGGTGAAGAACCTCAAACGAAGATTTCTCCAGCACAGCAATTATCTTGAGAATTTGACCCGGTATTCGTCGGGAAATGACTTTTAGGATGACATTGGATCCTGCGAGCCTTGCCTCAACATCGGCCACAGATGAGTTGCAACTTGCCCCTACTTCTCCTACACTTTCAAATCCAAAGAGGCTGTGATCAGGTTGGGCAGGCAGCTGCAGTGCAGGCTTTGGACTCGGAGTACCAGCTGGGCTAGGGCTCAAACTCTTCCTTTGTTTCTTCGCCTCCAAAGCATGCAACACTTGATGCAACTCCTTGATGAACTCAATCACACCGCCAATGATCGATGCTTGGTCACCCTAAAACATCAAAAACAAAGCCAAGTTAAAAACTGAAAAAAGCTAGAAATTCAGAAACCCAGACAGAGAAGAAATTAAATACCCTTTTAATATAGAAACAAGGGGTCAAAGAACGCAGAACTTTGAGATGCTCATTCATTTGTCTTCTCCTATTTCTTTCCACAGCTATATGAGACATGTTATTAGTTTCCACTAGGTTTCTTGTACATATAATTCTTCAACTATAATGTTTCTCCTTAACATGAAGTAGTGTTTTGTTTTGTTTTCTCCATATATATATATTGGGGAATGAGGTAGGCCGATGACTTAGTTGGGATATAATTAATGCTGCTTGTCGCAGTCCCGTGAGGTTCTTGGGTAGTTTTGGAAATTATTGTTATTACGTGTAGCTAGCTCACGTTTATTTTCTTGCAACAATTACATGCCTCGGCGTGATCTAGTTAAAACAAAGGCTAGAGAAAGGCTTGATTTTGCTCATCTTTTACTGCCTTTATCAATTTCTCATGAACTTCCCATCGCTACTGTGTATATGTCATTCATGCATGCATAATCGACTTAAGGAATAAATAAAATTCTCCAATACCAAAAAATAAAAAAAGATATTATGTAATACATATTATTATAATAGGGTAAATTCTACTAAGGTGCTCAAGGTTTTATCATTATTCAATTCTAGTCCATTAGCTAGATAAATGGATTTTTGGGTCCAAAATTATAAATTAGACAATGTAAAAAATTGTTCTATTAAGTTATTATTTGTAACATCCCAAAGCTACTGTCTATCATAATACATACTCATAACTTACACTTAATTACCGGTTGGGCTGTCTGTGATGCTTAATAACTCTCGCTACTTGAATATCAAGTTATGAATTATTAAATTAATTTACTTACAATTGTTTATACATTCCCTTCTATTTAAAGTAGTACTGTACCATTTTTATGAATATATAAAAGAATACAACATACCTTCGATAGTAGTTCTTGGGAAGGTAATTCTCTTTGCCCTAACTCAACAATCTGTGGAGTGGAAAAATAAGGAGTGAGCGACAACGTGCTCAGTAAGAAAGGTGTATGCTGCTTTATAAAATAAAAGCTATAATCTCAAAACCATGTAATTATCCTAACGATCAAACTCATTAGGAAACAACAAATATAATTAACATGAAATAGGATTCACCAGATCCTTTCATAAATCATTTAATTGAGACTAGGCAATAATTTAAATCATGCAAAGAATACAAATCCTCCGCTTTTGGGGTGCACCCGTAGGCCATCGCACCTCACGGCTATCTCATCTAGATGTATGGCCATAATCTGTAGGTGGTTCTCGGGTCCACTTGCCAAGTGACCTCGAGACCGCTGAAGACTTGGCAGGTCCATCAGCCCTGTGACGCCCTAGGGTGCACTTGTTGGTCTATTTAACCCGAGTCATCGCCCTAGCTGGGTCACGCAAAGTACATGAATGATAATGCATGAACTCATGGCCTAATGTCTCAAAATCAAGTTATCATATGTATCATTTCCATAAACTGATTTGGTTTCCAAAAGGGTTTATAACCAGTAAAACAACCCTTAATTTCAACATTTTCGATGAGAGAAAAGCATGTTTGGAGCTGGTTCGCCCACGGCTAGTTCGCCCAGGGTCAGCTCGCCTATTGGCCAATTCGCCCAAGGGTTTACTCGCCCAAGAGTCTACTCACCCAAGAGTCTACTCACCCAAGAGTCTACTCGCCCAAGGGTCTACTCGCCCAAAAAGATTTATATTTTCTATTTTTCAAAGCCTCATAGCTTTTCAAGACAAAAGTATGGCTGGCTGATAACAGTTCGCCCGCCTTACACTTAAAACAAGAGTCGCCCGCCCATACGACATAAAAAGTTCTCCCAACTTTTAAAACAAAGGCTCTCGCCAGGTTCTCATAAAGTAGAACTCGCCACTTGGCTAGCACGAGTTTAAACTTAGAACAAAACTACTCGCCCGCCCTCAGTAGCTCGTTCATCAAAACAACATATGGCGACTTGTAGCTCGCCCGAAACCAAAACAATTTATCAACCAATGCATGTCAGAAATAAAAAAATTTCTAATATTTTCTTAATATTTTTATTCCACAGGACATGCATTTTACTTCACATACAACTCCCTTACCTCGTCTGATACAGCTTTGCTTCTCGCCCGCCTTCCTCAATTCCCGTCTGCACGTAAATATTAATTTCATTAATATTTTCTTTTCTAATAATTTTCTAAAACTCGTTTTCAATTATTTTGGCGAAATAGCCGCTCGCCCAACTGAGCTCGCCCTTCATTAGCGGCTTATTCATGGGAGTTCGCCCAACGTGGGAGCTCAACTCACCATGCTCATCCATTCAGTTCGCCAGCCGTGGCCTTTGTTCATAATTGGGTTCGCCCATGAATTGGATAGCCCTTGGCTATCTCGTCCTCTTGAATAACACTTTGGCGAGTTCTCTATTTCCTACTCGCCTCATTGGCGATCATTGGTTTTCGCCCGCCCGGACAGTTATTCTGACTCTCCCACACAACTGGCGAACTCACATAAAAATCCCTCAAACTCGCCCTATCCTTTGGGCGAATAGTCACCCATTTTGACTAGCAATTTCCTACTCGCCCATCGTGTTTCCTTACTCATTTTTAGTTATTTTTCCATCTAGTTTTCTTTTATTTTCAACAATATTCAACTACAACCAGGCTATATCTATGATTAGATATCAAGAGAACTGCAAAACTATGAAACTCACCTTTACCAAGTTACTCCTCCAACAACAGAATGCTTTCTTATCTCTCTTAGCTTTAGTTTGCTTGTTCCTTAGCTCTTCAACATTGTAGGGAAGGTTTTGCTAACTAATACGGAATTTTTCATAGCATGCATCTAAGAAAACCGAAGAACTAAAGTTAAACTTGTAGTGAAATGGAATGGGCGAGAAGGATTCTGGAGAGGATGGAGTTCGTTTCAATCCATTTCTTCTCTTGAAGCCTTTTTATATAGGCATGTTAGTCCAACCAAGACTCACCATCTGCTCCTTATCACTTCCTTCATCATTACCCGTCTTGTAGTGCATTAATTCACGAAGAAAATTGCACCAAAAGAACGTCTGAACCAGCATTAAAACAGGTAGAAAAAGTGCAGCAAAAGACGTCAATAGCTCAGTTTCTCTTCTCCTCGCCAACATTTCTTCCAGCCGCCCACGTTGATTGGCTCCCCTTTCTCTCTTTTCTCCATTCGTCTGACAGCCCATTAAATGTTGAAGAATTTCCAGCCAAAGGAACGGCTTGCAGTTAAAAAGGGAACGGGCGACAGAGGTCTCTGCACGTTTTTTACTAAAATTTCTCCTTTTATTCTTCTTCTTTCCCACGCCAATGTCAACCACAATTATTAACTTTGTCTTACCTCATTTAATGTTTCCACAATCCAACTAATAAGGTTCCTTTTTGCATTTCTTTTCAACCAAATGCATATACACCATATTATACACCATAACTTAAAATGAAAGTGAAAATTCATATTTAATTGTTTTCTTTAATTTTACTCAAACAATTTATTCTCACTATCATTCATGTACAAATATGGTATATAGTATAATAAAATTCGGGTCTTACATTATTAAAAAATCTATTAACCTAAATATTTGTTGCTTATGAAAGATAATACTTTTTTTTGGTATTAAAAATAAAAATCTTATATAATAATTTTTTAAAAGATTACTAAAATTAATAATAATAAAATTCATTATTGATACTGAAAAATGCAATATTATTAATTTAAATTTAATAATTGACTGATATATATTAAAATCATTTGTAATTTTAAATTAAAGTATCTATCTTCAAAACTAATAATTTGAAATTGAATTACAATAAAATTTTGAAGACCTCAATAAAATTTATCGCATTATTTATATGCATTTAGAACGAGCACGTATACATATTTTAGTAGGTTTTTATGTATAAGGATCTTCTTGAATGATGGTACGTGTTTATGTTCATAATGGTTGCTTGCATGGAACTTTTGGGGTTCTCATTATTTGTTTCTGGGAGAATTATGGTTCATGAAATAGGCAGAAGGTTTTTTATTAGATTAATTAAAGGGATAATGGCATGATTAGTAGTGTCATAAATTACAAGTTCACTCGACTGTTAAACGTGAAACATGGAGTAGCCTTTTTGTTGGTTAGATGGAATTGGTCACATGATTGAACCTAACGTCTTTATAAAGACCCTAAATCTAGTTAGGATATTTGAAAAGGATAGATCATAATCTGCTTTATAGAGTTAAGTTCGATAGTTGATTACCTGTAGAGAGGTGTATTAGTACCGACAACGTCAGTCCCAAAGACTGTACTATATAATCTTTTGTTGTACCCTAAAAATGGCCGGCTATAGTGCTCTTTTTATACTTTTTTTTTTGGAATCGCCCTTTTTACTTTTAATTAAATTCCCACTACTAAAATAAAATAAAATAAAATTACAGAAAAAAGTAACTTATAAAAAAATTATTTTTTGTGATAGTCTATTTGAACGTAATCTTTTATTAGGTACCATATACTATGGGTAAAATTTGTAGTATAATATATAAACAGGGCTTATGTATGATGCATGCATTGATAGTGTATAATTTTTATACACTGTTAATATATTAGAAGTAGATATCTCATTAATAAATAAACAAAAAATATGTAAGCCCTTAAAAATAAATACAATTTTTTTTTCAATTTACTCATAAAGGCTTATAAATGAGGTATTAACCTCTTATGTATTGACAATGTATAGAGACTGTACACTGTCACTTTGTCAGTGTATCATAAATAAATTCATATAAATATTTGACTATAATTTAGAGAAAAATCAGTCTTTTTACAAAAGGTTTATATATGATGCACTGACTGTGTATAATCTCTATACACTGTCAATGCACTAGAGGTTATATAAGATCTGATTTTACCCTACTGTAGACCTTAATTTCATAAAATGGATATTGGAAATTAAGTAAATAATAAATAAAGATTTATATTTTGATGAAAAGCACCTTAACTTTGGTTACAAATGGAGCAATTATGGTGAAATAACGTATGGGCGAGAATGTTGTTCAGCTCGCCAAAGGGCGAGAAGGTAGTATGTTCGCCAATGGGCGAGCAGATCGCCAATGGATAATGGCGAGGGCGAGTATATTAGTTATCCAAAATCTGCGAGGGCTCCCGATCGCCCTCACCAATTTGAAGAAATTTAGAGAAAAATCAGTCTTTTTACAAAAGGTTTATATATGATGCACTGACTGTGTATAATCTCTATACACTGTCAATGCACTAGAGGTTATATAAGATCTGATTTTACCCTACTGTAGACCTTAATTTCATAAAATGGATATTGGAAATTAAGTAAATAATAAATAAAGATTTATATTTTGATGAAAAGCACCTTAACTTTGGTTACAAATGGAGCAATTATGGTGAAATAACGTATGGGCGAGAATGTTGTTCAGCTCGCCAAAGGGCGAGAAGGTAGTATGTTCGCCAATGGGCGAGCAGATCGCCAATGGATAATGGCGAGGGCGAGTATATTAGTTATCCAAAATCTGCGAGGGCTCCCGATCGCCCTCACCAATTTGAAGAAATTAAAATGCTAAATAAAAATTTCCAAATGTGGGGAATCTTAGCAATTGGCGAGTTGGTTGGTTGCTCTTTGGTTGGGCGAATGAGTTCGCCAAGGACGAAATTGGATGATTTCCGTGTGTGTTGTGATAGCCCAAGGCATGTATTGGGCGAGTAAGGTGGTTACTTAGATAAAGGGACAAATGAAAAGAGAATCAAAACATTTGGCAGCCAAAATTGACTTATAAGTCACACGGTTGAAGGGAATTAACGGATAAGAGGTTGAAGTCAGTAAGGAATTTACCTGATTGGTTGGGAAATAAAACAAAGTCAACAGCAGCAGAAGAAAAAGAATGTGAAAGGGAGACTTTCACGCCACTTGTGCCTTAGTTTTCTTCATGCATTAAATGCATGATAGACGTGAGGAATGATGAAAGAAACAGGATAAGAGGCAGGCGGTGGCTATTGATTGGCTGAGCATGGCTATATAAGCAGAGACAATTGAGGAAAAACGAGTTAGCCAATTTCAGCTTCTTCACGAAAACCATTTCTCTGCTTCTTCCATTTCTCTGCTATGGTTGATCTAATAGGCTTCACCCTTAAGCTGGCTAAACAAGCAAAACAGCTTACAAACCTTTCCTTCTTAGTTGGTTGAGCTGAAGGAATAAGCAAAAGGAAGGCCAACATGAGACAGAAAATAGTCTGTTCTGGAAGTGCAGTGATTGAGGTGAGTTTCATAATTCTTAGGTGTTCTTGATATTCAAGGGTAGACTTATATGTTTACAACATAGAACACAACCTTGTTTTAGTTAGATCCTTAGAGAACATGAAAACAAGGAAAATAATTAAATAAGTAACGACAATGGCGACCACAGTGATCGCCCATGTTGAAAACTAGTAATCACCAATGAGGCGAGTAGATATTAAGGAACTTGCCAAGGTAAAGCATGTGTTCAAGGAACGAGAACGCCCAATTCTAGAGAAATGAATTCATGGGCGAGCTCAAATGCAGAGGCATTGATCGAATTGGTATTGTGGGTGAACTCCCACAATTAAGCCAATGTAGGCCTTGTGAGTTAAATGTTGGGCGAGCTCACAAAACCACGGCGAGTAATGGCGGGCGAGATGCCACGTGGTAGCCATATGGTGAATGGCGAGCTCGTCTGGGCGAACTAGTGAAGCTCTATTTGGGCGAGTAGTGATTTGATTTATTTCAATTTCGGCCAAGTAATAGGAAAATATTTATAAAGAAAATATTAATGGAATTTATATAATTTGCAGCCGATTGGGAATGGCTATGGGCGAACAGAGAGCAGGGCGAAGCAAGGTTTCGTTTCTAACAGGTAAGGGAGATGTGTGTGAAGAGAATGCATGTCCTGTGGAGTAAATTTTATGAAAATATTAAGCTAAATGCTTTATTTTCTGACATGCATTGTTTTTAATAAATTTCTTTGATTTTGGGCGGGCTACAAAACCGTCCCTATGATAATTGGGCAAAATGGCATTGGCGGGCGAGCCAAACTTGCTATATTGTTTTAGACGGGCGAGTCCTTCTATGAAACTGGACGAGTGCCCTTGTTTTAAGGAGAAATATGGGTAAGCCAAAGTTGGGCGAACCCTTTTCCATTTTATTTGGGGCGAACGACCCCTAAGTTTAGGAAGTTGTTGGCAAGCCATTAAAGGCGAGCCGGTTTTACTTAATGTTTTATAAGAAAGAATTGGCGGACGACTATATGTTAATCTGTTTTGGAGTGACCATGGCGAAGAGATTTTCGGTGGTATTTTTCTTGAGGAAAGTTAGCCATTTTAACATTTTAAAAATGGAAAATATAAATTCTTGGTATTGGCGGGCGAGCCAAATTGCTTATAAAAATGGGGCGGGCGACCCCTTTTGTTATGAAAGCTATGGGCGAGCTGACCCTGGCGAACAGTTTTAAATAGTAATTCTTAAGGAAAAATAGACGTTTTAAACATTTTCCAAAATAAAAATTTTAGACTTTTTGGCAAATAGATTACGGGGCGAGCCACTGAGGGCGAGCCAGTATACTTTCGGATTTTGAAAGCATAGAGGGCGGGCGAACACTGGTTCTCCGCGTTCGGTGAACTCTCATTGGCGAGCCATATCGGGCAAGTCGACCATGGCGAACAGGTTTCGCTTTTCCAAATTTTCTTAACGAAAAATGAATTGTTTTCATTATGTTTTGAGTGAGTTAACCATGGGCAAACTAGCCATGGTGAGTCAGTTTAAGCCGTGTCTTTCTCACACGAAATTCAGTGAGATTGCGGGCTGTTTTAAAACCTTTTTGGAAAGAAAATGATGATATTATGAAATAATTCCTTAAAGGTTTTTCATGAGATATAATTGGATTTTGAGACGTTAGGCCTCTAGTTCATGCATTACTATTGCGTGACCTACCTGGGGCGGTGGCTCGGTCGATGGACTAACGAGTGCACCTCAGGGCGTCACAGGGCTGATGGACCCGCCAAGTCATCAGCGGTCTCAAGGTCACTTGGCAAGTGGACCCGAGGACCACTATAGATTATGGCCATAGATCTGAGATAGCCGTGAGGGGCGATGGCCTACGGGTGCACCCCAATCGCGGCAGATTCCGTTCTCGCAAGGGAATAGCATGATTTATTTGTTGCCTAGTCTCAACTTGTTGATAAAACTTATTGAATCATATGTATTGGTTACTGCATTTTAAAGTAAATTGTTTAGCCAGTGATTAAGTAGTGTATTGAGAGTGCTGTTTTACTATATCC
This sequence comes from Heritiera fomes, assembly GCA_032173925.1. Taxonomy (NCBI): domain Eukaryota; kingdom Viridiplantae; phylum Streptophyta; class Magnoliopsida; order Malvales; family Malvaceae; genus Heritiera; species Heritiera fomes. The sequence continues at coordinate 24,730,063 of JAPDPM010000009.1, forward strand.
ACTGTTTTCATATTCGATATGATAATCAAATATGTTGTAGTATATAGTTTTGATTTTATAAAGCAGCATATATCTCCTTTATTGAGCGTATGAATCGCTCACCCCTTTGTTTTAACTCCACAGATAAGAAGTACACGGAGTTGAGAGAGAATTAGCCCTCAGATGGGTATAGCTATGCTTAAAGCACTGAGGCATGGCACGTTAAACGTGACAGGTACAGTCTCTTCTCTTTTACATTTCAGACATATGTATACAGTACTACCTTAGTGAAATAAAGGTTAATAGGGGATGTCAGATGTAAGGAAATATGAAAAGAATTTTCATATTCCGTTTTTGGTAAATAAATGTTTATCATTTATTATTGTTACTGTTAAATGTTAATGGCATCGCAGACAGCCAAACCGGTAAAATTTTATGGAAATACGTAAAAGATGTGGTAACGGGATGTTACAGATTTAATGGTATCAGAGCTTGGGTTGGTCTGATGTCTGTTGATGCCTTTAGCATGGAAAGTGTTGAGAAAGGTTACAATCCCCTGTAGTACTGTATAGTCTGAATGTATAGAGGAGTCGAATGACTGTGAAATGAGTTAAGTGGTGAAATATGGTGAAAGTTGACTAATTATGGGTTACAAATAGAGATAGTAATCCGAAAATTTTGCATGAGATAGGCGATCTTATCATCATAATGTCGGGTCTATTTGATAAGGTACAGTGAGGAACTCGGTGAGGGCCCCACCAGGACTTCTCTGTCCATATCGAACTAAGATCCTGAAATGATGATATTGAGATGAAAAAGGGATAATATTAGCATATAAGCCTTCAGATCGCGTGTTTGGAGTTATATTGATGAGAGAATTAAAGGGGAATTTATGAATATACCCCTATATTGACATGTTTTCTTTCAAAGTCATAAGAGATTGAATGGATTTAAAATAGAAAATTGATGGTGAAATGGTATAAAGGATGATCTCTACTGTGGACCCCACGAATATATCGATAAGTAAGGCGACCCAGAGTACAAGCTATGAGAGGTCGCGAGATAGTCATCCCTGTTGTGGATTTTGGGGTCTGAATTTAAAGTGAATTGTGAGAGAAATGATGTAAACTGGTTATATATACTCCTTATGTTTTAGGAGAATGGATGTAACTTGACATGTGAGGAAGTTAAGTGTTTGAGTCTGTGAATGAGAGAGAAAACTTTGAAATGGGCGAACTCGAGCACGGTTGGAAGAACCAGGCATCGAGGTGATCGCCAAAGAGGATAATATGGATAAGTAGCGTTGTCACAGCAATCGTTGTCAATGGGCCTAAAGAGGGGTTGCCATGGCTGGTTGGGCTGGTCCGTTACGATATCCATAGAACTATGATATTATGAGATTTATGAGAAATACTCAAGTGGGTGAGAATCCTGATCGTCCAAAGAGTATGGTGAGTAATCTGATCAACAATATGACATGAGTTAAAGTAATGTGGCGAATAGAACAAAAGCTGTAATCGCCAAGAAAATGAAATGTCTCGTAATTACCAAATGATAAAGTTGGCATCGAGATGTAGTTGACAAGTTTAGAGGTTGGTGAATTGAAATAGAAATTGTTGTGAGCTCTTACCAGTGAATCAGTAGAACTTGAGAAATTACTCGAGAGATTTATAAGTAAGGAATTAAACTAGTTTGTTATAACTGGTGAAAAACGAAAATTTTATCGTTTTGAAAACAATGGGATTAGTACTCTCTACAGTTGCTTCTAGGTTTCGGAACAAGTATGGTATTCTAAAATACCTATCATATTCTATCTGGATCCCTAGCCGACTGTAGTATCTTTCCTATTTGTGTGCCTAGAGCCAACTAGGATGATTTTAAAAAAAAAAGAATAAACATGTATATTGATATATATATATATATATATATATATATATTAGAGACGTGAAGTCTCAACTGATTAAGTGGACATTAAAATTGTCTGAATAAAAGATTTTACTACTTAAGTGAGGTTAAAGGTGCTTATTGGAGTATAAAATTATAAAATTGACCTAAATGTCATAGATGGGTTGTTGAGTAGTGTGTGGAATTCACTACCTTACTGATGTTATATATATATTTATGAGAAAGTGGAAGAGAATGGGTATGTATGAATATAGTATTTGAAATGGTTACGAGATAGTAACAGTAAAGTACTATATTAAGTGAGAAAATAATAGTGGTGTTGAAAACTGAATGATAATAAATTTAAATTCCAAAAATTGATGTGAGGAAAAGTATATTCTCCAAGTAGTGACATTACATGTACTAGGAGAATAAGAGATAGAATGATCACTTGAGATAAGAGAAGTGATCGAAGGGAAAATGATTACCTGAGACGTAATTGGTGGCTAATAGTAAGGTCTGCAAAAGAAAAGCAGTCCTAGATTAATCATGAAACAATCACTGTGAGATAGTGAAGAATCTGAAAGAACCATGATGTTATAGAAGTGATTATGGTTTCGGGATGTAATAAGTGCCTTAGTCGATATACATTGGTGGAAACAGAGAGGAAGTATGTGAAGTTCCAGTGAGTGGGTACTTGTGATAGGGATCCCTGATTTGCCGTATGCTTTGAGAGAATAGCAAGAGGCTTTGGGATTCCAAATTTTTACTGATTAGCACCGCCTCAGATTGATATAGATATCCAAGCGCATTGTGCGGACGCTTCGGGATATATTGAGAGCGAGTGCGTGGTATTATAGAGACTACTGGGACAATTACATACGAATGATTAAAATTATCTACATGATAGTCACCAAACTATAATCGACTAGCACTGAATGAGATGATAAGTGATAAAAAGTATAGATGAGTTACTAACTCTCAAGGATGATAAAAGACTTGAAGGAGTGTAAATTGGTTTTGAGAAAAGATGCCCGAGATTCTTCAGGACCTTGAGAAAATTCGGGATGGGCGACCCACGAGTGGGGTGACGCTCAACACCGGATAACATGTTGTGAGATGTGGGCGAACTAGGTGGTCGCCAACACACTTGAGAGAGTAATCCTAAAGCGCGGGAGAGCACCAAAGGGATGATTATTAATGGCCTAAAGAGACGGGCAGTACTCTTAGAGACAATGAGGAGTATAAAGAGATATTCGTGGTTTTATGTTAGGGACGAGAATAAATAAAAGTTGAGAAGGTGATAAGGAAGAAAAATACCTATATTAGAGGTACTTCCTATACTAAGTGAAAATTGAAAAGAGTAAAATGCTATCTGGATAGTTGTGGACATATTGAGTAAGTCTGCTCATTCCTTGATTATGGAATTTGTTGAGCTAAATTGTGCCTTGGCTGAGTTATATGTCAGGGAAATGGTGAGGTTATACAGTATTCCAGTGAGCATTACATTTGATAGGGAGTCCCGCTTCGTATCTCAGTGTTGAGAGAGATTACAGGAAGCTATGGGATCCCGATTGAGTTTTGCACCGCAGATTATCCACAGACTGAGAGACGGTCCGAGCGTATGATATGAACGCTCGAGGATATGATGTGAGCTAGTGCAGTTGATTTTATAGGCTCCTGGGATAATCCTCTACCCTGGCAGAGTTTGTTTATGATAATGGACAAAGGAGAGTAAAAGGCATAATACCTTAAATGGTTTATTTAGCAGACAGTATGATCCACAATAGTATGAGAAGATATAAGACCGAGAATTCTTTTCGACTTGGTCAAACAGACCTCTTGATGTATACAAAGGATGATATATATTAAGGTCTCACCATTGGGGTGCATAGTTAGAGGGAAATCGAGTTCTCGATACATTGGATCGTTGGAGATCTTAGATCCTGTGAAAGATGTGCACTACCTCCCGTGTTGTTAGGAGTGCACAATGTGTTCCATGTTTCAATAATGAGAAAGTACTATCCATATCCTTCTCATGTGCTTCGAGATGAGTCCTGGAGATTAGAGAGGACATGAATTACATTGAGAAATTGGTACGGATTCTGGATAGGAAAGATAAATTGCAGTGATAAAGTGCTGTGACCTAAGATCATGTTATGGCTAAGGTGCTTTGATGGTATAATATTAAGGATAAGGCTACTTGAAATTTTAAAAGCCTTATGCATAAGAAGTACCCAGAGTTTCTTCACTGACAGGTCTGGTTGAAATTTGGAGGACCAAATTTCTTAAGGTGGGGAGAAAATGTAAGATCCGATTTTGCCCTACTGTAGACCTTAATTTCATAAAATGGATATTGGAAATTAAGTAAATAATAAATAAAGATTTATATTTTGATGAAAAGCACCTTAACTTTGGTTACAAATGGAGCAATTATGGTGAAATAACGTATGGGCGAGAATGTTGTTCAACTCGCCAAAGGGCGAGAAGGTAGTATGTTCGCCAATGGGCGAGCAGATCGCCAATGGATAATGGCGAGGGCGAGTATATTAGTTACCCAAAATCTGCGAGGGCTCCTGATCGCCCTCACCAATTTGAAGAAATTAAAATGCTAAATAAAAATTTCCAAATGTGGGGAATCTTAGCAATTGGCGAGTTGGTTGGTTGCTCTTTGGTTGGGCGAATGAGTTCGCCAAGGACGAAATTGGATGATTTCCGTGTGTGTTGTGATAGCCCAAGGCATGTATTGGGCGAGTAAGGTGGTTACTCAGATAGAGGGACAAATGAAAAGAGAATCAAAACATTTGGCAGCCAAAATTGACTTATAAGTCACACGGTTGAAGGGAATTAACGGATAAGAGGTTGAAGTCAGTAAGGAATTTACCTGATTGATTGAGAAATAAAACAAAGTCAACAGCAGCAGAAGAAAAAGAATGTGAAAGGGAGACTTTCACACCACTTGTGCCTCAGTTTTCTTCATGCATTAAATGCATGATAGACGTGAGGAATGATGAAAGAAACAGGATAAGAGGCAGGCGGTGGCTATTGATTGGCTGAGCATGGCTATATAAGCAGAGACAATTGAGGAAAAACGAGTTAGCCAATTTCAGCTTCTTCACGAAAACCATTTCTCTGCTTCTTCCATTTCTCTGCTATGGTTGATCTAATAGGCTTCACCCTTAAGCTGGCTAAACAAGCAAAACAGCTTACAAACCTTTCCTTCTTAGTTGGTTGAGCTGAAGGAATAAGCAAAAGGAAGGCCAACATGAGACAGAAAACAGTCTGTTTTGGAAGTGCAGTGATTGAGGTGAGTTTCATAATTCTTAGGTGTTCTTGATATTCAAGGGTAAACTTATATGTTTACAACATAGAACACAACCTTGTTTTAGTTAGATCCTTAGAGAACATGAAAACAAGGAAAATAGTGAAATAAGTAACGACAATGGCGACCACAGTGATCGCCCATGTTGAAAACTAGTAATCACCAATGAGGCGAGTAGATATTAAGGAACTTGCCAAGGTAAAGCATGTGTTCAAGGAACGAGAACGCCCAATTCTAGAGAAATGAATTCATGGGCGAGCTCAAATGCAGAGGCATTGATCGAATTGGTATTGTGGGCGAACTCCCACAATTAAGCCAATATAGGCCTTGTGAGTTAAATGTTGGGCGAACTCACAAAACCACGGTGAGTAATGGCGGGCGAGATGCCACGTGGTAGCCATATGGTGAATGGCGAGCTCGTCTGGGCGAACTAGTGATGCTCTATTTAGGCGAGTAGTGATTTGATTTATTTCAATTTCGGCCAAGTAATAGGAAAATATTTATAAAGAAAATATTAATGGAATTTATATAATTTGCAGCCGATTGGGAATGGCTATGGGCGAACAGAGAGCTGGGCGAAGCAAGGTTTCGTTTCTAACAGGTAAGGGAGATGTGTGTGAAGAGAATGCATGTCCTGTGGAGTAAATTTTATGAAAATATTAAGCTAAATGCTTTATTTTCTGACATGCATTGTTTTTAATAAATTTCTTTGATTTTGGGCGGGCTACAAAACCGTCCCTATGATAATTGGGCAAAATGGCATTGGCGGGCAAGCCAAACTTGCTATATTGTTTTAGACGGGCGAGTCCTTCTATGAAACTGGACGAGTGCCCTTGTTTTAAGGAGAAATATGGGTAAGCCAAAGTTGGGCGAACCCTTTTCCATTTTATTTGGGGCGGACGACCCCTGAGTTTAGGAAGTTGTTGGCAAGCTATTAAAGGCGAGCCGGTTTTACTTAATGTTTTATAAGAAAGAATTGGCGGACGACTATATGTTAATCTGTTTTGGAGTGACCATGGCGAAGAGATTTTCGGTGGTATTTTTCTTGAGGAAAATTAGCCATTTTAACATTTTAAAAATGGAAAATATAAATTCTTGGTATTGGCGGGCGAGCCAAATTGCTTATAAAAATGGGGCGGTCGACCCCTTTTGTTATGAAAGCTATGGGCGAGCTGACCCTGGCGAACAGTTTTAAACAGTAATTCTTAAGGAAAAATAGACGTTTTAAACATTTTCCAAAATAGAAATTTTAGACTTTTTGGCAAATAGATTACGGGGCGAGCCAGTATACTTTCGGATTTTGAAAGCATAGAGGGCGGGCGAACACTGGTTCTCCGCGTTGGGTGAACTGTCATGGGCGAGCCATATCGGGCAAGTCGACCATGGCAAACAGGTTTCGCTTTTCCAAATTTTCTTAACGAAAAATGAATTGTTTTCATTATGTTTTGGGTGAGTTGACCATGGGCAAACTAGCCATGGTGAGTCAGTTTAAGCCGTGTCTTTCTCACACGAAATTCAGTGAGATTGCGGGCTGTTTTAAAACCTTTTTGGAAAGAAAATGATGATATTATGAAATAATTCCTTAAAGGTTTTTCATGAGATATAATTGGGTTTTGAGACGTTAGGCCTCTAGTTCATGCATTACTATTGCGTGACCTGCCTGGGGCGGTGGCTCGGTCGATGAACTAACGAGTGCACCTCAGGGCGTCACAGGGCTGATGGACCCGCCAAGTCATCAGCGGTCTCGAGGTCACTTGGCAAGTGGACCCGAGGACCACTATAGATTATGGCCATAGATCTGAGATAGCCGTGAGGGGCGATGGCCTACGGGTGCACCCCAATCGCGGCAGATTCCGTTCTCGCAAGGGAATAGCATGATTTATTTGTTGCCTAGTCTCAACTTGTTGATAAAACTTATTGAATCATATGTATTGGTTACTGCATTTTAAAGTAAATTGTTTAGCCAGTGATTAAGTAGTGTATTGAGAGTGTTGTTTTACTATATCCACTGTTTTCATATTCGATACGATAATCAAATATGTTGTGGTATATAGTTTTGATTTTATAAAGCAGCATATATCTCATTTACTGAGCGTATGAATCGCTCACCCCTTTGTTTTAACTCCACAGATAAGAAGTACATGGAGTTGAGAGAGAATTAGCCCTTAGATGGGTATAGCTATGCTTAAAGCACTGAGGCATGGCACGTTAAACGTGACAGGTATAGTCTCTTCTCTTTTACATTTCAGACATATGTATACAGTACTACCTTAGTGAAATAAAGGTTAATAGGGGATGTCAGATGTAAGGAAATATGAAAAGAATTTTCATATTTCGTTTTTGGTAAATAAATGTTTATCATTTATTATTGTTACTGTTAAATGTTAATGGCATCGCAGACAGCCCAACCGGTAAAATTTTATGGAAATACGTAAAAGATGTGGTAACGGGATGTTACAGGTTGACACCCATCAATAAGCAAATTAAAAAAATGCTAAGCTCTTAAAAATAAATACAAATGACTTTTTTTAAATTTGCTCATAAGAACTTATTGATAAGATGTCAATTTCTAGTGCATTGACAGTGTATAAAGATAATACACTATCACTACATTATATATAAATCCTTCTACAAATTAGATTACATTTTTACATTTAAACATAATCTTTCTTAGTAGAATAGATACTACTACTACATAAAAATTAAAAACTATGGTTAAACAACATAGTCTATAACAAAAGAGTACATTTTTTTTAATTGTCATCTATTCAAACGTAATTTTTTACAAGTATCATAGACTACGATACTTAAACAAAGTCTAATACATAAATATTAAATTGCGTTTAAGGGTGAACTGTAGTTCTTCTACAAATTAGATTACGTTTTTAAACTTTACATTTAAACATAATCTTCCTTAGTATTATATATTATAATTTTTCCTTTTTGTATAAAAACTATGTGTGAGGACTACATTTTTTTTCATTTTTCTAAATGATTCTAGAAGTAAAAAAGTTATAGAAATGGAAAGACGAAATTGAACCAACAAGAGTGGTCAAATAGTGGAAGATTAAAAAGATTGGATGTGACCCCCATGAGATCTGTAGTGTCATGGTCCAAAATAGTGTACATTTTACTAATTTCACATATATAAATCACATACGTAGGTTAGGCTTGTCTGCAGTGTCAATTAAACTCCAAATAAACATTTATTAATTATATGCAATCCTAGGATCCGAAAATTTATTTATATCCACAAAAGATTCATATTTACATCCCAAGTTTAAGGTACATAAAAGTAGTATTGTATAAAAATCTAAACATATAAAATATACAAAGTATACCTTGACGAACTGGAGAAGTCACCTAATGAATACCGGAATCAAGTCCTCTTGAAATAGCATAGCCGAACTCACTGCATATAATCTGGAAGACAAAAATAAAGGGGTGAGCGGAACATGCTAAGTAAGAGACATCTATATAAAAGCTGATATAACGTATCCTATATGCAAATTTCCTAAAACGAATATTTATACGAAAACATGAATTCAAAATGAAATAAAACTAGCATGATCTATTAGGAAGGATACTACAGTTGGTTAGGTAACCGGGTAGAGTATAGGAGGTACTTTAGAGTACCCATCGTGTTTCGGTAACCAAAGCCACTATAAGGAGTTTATTTGATTTAATTAAATCACAAATTTAATATAAATTCAATATCTTGCAAAACATAATATAAAACATTAGCAATTAAATAATTTCTCCGTAAACATTTTTAAACCATATTTATATCAATTTTCCAACAAATAGTCCAATAAATAATTTCACAAGCATATCATTCATATCGGAAAACATATCACATGGATAAATCAAAATCAGAAATATATATATATATATATATATATATCAAACTGGGAGTGCCTGGATCTAAGTTAACCAGGGATTTATCACCCCAATATCATTTTAGTGGAGATTAGGCTATACCCAATAGACACGTGCACTATAATAAACGTATGACCATAGTCAGGGGGCACAGTGTGAGCACTAGCCAGGTGTCACCTGTGGCAGCTAGAATACTGGGCGAAAGTCAACAGCAATTAGAATAGAACTAAAATGCATGTACCCGAAGGTAGCTACGAGGCCAACAATCTCTAAAACCATGTAAAACAATTTTGAGTCGTTTCTAGAGATAAATTTAGAAATCAAAATCTTCAATCAGTCCATGAATACTTAATATTACAAATATAAGCAATTAAAAACAAAATTTCATAAAATATTCACAAGGCAATATTTAGATCCAAAAATATTCTATTTAACTGTAAATAAGTTATAAAAGTATATAAATATTTTCACTTATATAAAATTCAATAACATAAATTTTTAAATATAGAATTTGTGATTTAATGCATTTAAATCATATTTAAGAACTTAATTTCTTCAACATTCTAAAATTCATTTTGTTTAATTTAAATATCATACTAAATAATAATTTGGAGGATTTTAGGCTATTTTTTAGAATTTCGACAGCACAACGGTATATTTTTGCCTAACCCTCCTGCACGAAAGCCATCTTCAAAACCACAATTTCCAGTGTCCAAATTCAATCCAAAGTATCAATTTCAACTTCATCAAATCACAATTTAATTGAAATGATGCAACAAAATATCTCTACGCTTCGTACAAATATCCCTTACCTCTTAATTTCCTGATGTCCGATCCTTTAGCACCGATACGCTTCTCGACTTCAAGGTTGCACATTCATTATTTCAACTTGATAAATCCACCATATTTCAATTAAAAGAATATTTAATAATTTAAATGCTAATGAATTGCCTGTGAATCCCCTTTAATGCAGTCTAATTTCTACTGTGCAAAATTCTAACTTTTGCTACATAATTCTGATTTCGATTCTATCGCGTCTAAATTCTCAAAATAATTTATACATGATTTCAGCACCTAAATTACATTGAAATGGACAAAATTTCAGCCTCCCCTTCATTGACCGAATGCTTCCTTCATTTCCACAATTTGAATTTTTCCAAATTTAATTTCCTATTAAATCTAAATTTGCTTATTTGATTTTCCTACATTATTCTCACATGTTATTCACATCAAATGACATCAAAATCATACTCAACAAGCCTTGGTCGAACCACTCTTGGTGCCCAACAAATTGAATTTCTTCAATTAATCACAACTAAGATTAATTTAGTTAAATTCCATGCTTTTCACAATTTTCCTACGGTAATTTCTCATCAAATTGCACCATATTCATGTGCATGAAATATTGACCAAAACCCTCATCAATCCAAACACATGATTTCAACTTGATTTAAGCGTAAATAAACATGAATATAGCTTAAACACATTAGAATTAGTAAGAAAACCATGAGAATTTCCAGGTTTCCCATGAAACTCACCTTCACCAAAATCAATGGGAGGTCTCACAATCTGATTTTTGCTGACTTAGCACTTAATTTGGGTACCAAATTGAAGAGCAAGCTGAGTATGACAAGATTGGTAAAGATAGTTTTTGATTTTGGTATGATTTTCCTTGAGATTTTTAGAGTTTTTCTTTCTTGGGAGCTCACGTTAATGGAGGCTGAGTGTGGGTTCTATTTTCATATGGAAAGTGACGAGGAAGCTGCTGGAGAAGAAGAGAAAAATCAGATTTTATGGGTAAAATTACCATTTTGCCCTTATACTTAAAGATTTCTTCCAAATTTGCCACTAATCTTTGACTCGATTGAAAACAATTTGTCTAGCCTCCAAAATATTTAATTTAATCATAAATTAACTCTATTTAGCTTGCTTTAATGTTTGGTGGAGCTTTTGTTGAAGTTCTGTTATCGGGTTGGGTGAAATTACTAAAATACCCCTAACCATAAAATTGCCTAAATTTCTGTCTTCACACTAGTTTCCTCCATCCATCTAGATATTCTAAAACTATATTTTATGAGAAATTATTTGGTATAGTCCATAGATCCAAAGTTCTCTTAATTTGACTGTTATTTTCGAAAATTTCGACAGCCTATAGACTAAACTGTTATTTTCTAAATTGTTGCACATTTTTCAAAATATGCAAAAATAATTGAGATTGAGACTATGAGTCTTACCATAATATTTTTTGGCTCCAAATATCGTGTCCCTGAAGTTTCACCTTCATCTGAACCTCGAGAATTGGTGGGGCCCGCTTACTGTTTAATCGTAAAACCTAAGATAAAATCAAATATTTATTAATTATAATTATTCCAAAATTTCCAATTATATAAATATAATTAAACAATATTCGAAAATTTGTGGTCTCACATTTCCCCCCACCTTAAGAAATTTGGTCATCCAAATTTAATTGGACCTACTCGAACAACTCTAGATATTTCTCTCTCACTAAGCTCTCTAGCTCCCAAGTAGCTTCCTCTTCAGTATGGTATTGCCAGAAAACTTTGACCAGAGGTATCGTTTTCGACCGTAACACCTTATCTTTCAGATCCATAATCCAAAATGGCCTCTCTATGTAAATCATATCTTCTCGGATCTCTAACAGCTCATACTGAATCACGTGGGACGGATCTAGATGGTACTTTCTGAGCATGGACACGTAGAAGACATTGTGTACACCGAAGAGCTCTGGAGGTAATGCCAGCCGGTATGCTATGTCTCCCAATCGGTCCAGAATCTCGAAAGGTTCGATATAGTGAGGACTTAGCTTGCCTTTCTTTCCGAACCTCATGATTCCCTTTAAAGGTGAAACTTTCAGAAATACTGAATCTCCAACAGAAAATTTAGTGGTCGGCGTCTATCATCTGCATAACTCTTCTACCGACTCTGATTAGTCTTCAATCTGTCACATATCAACTGAACATCCCTAGAAGCCTGCTCAACCAAATCAGGAGTCAAAATCTTTCTGTCGCCCACTTCTTCCCATGCTTTTGGGGAACGGCATCGTCGTCCATATAGTGCTCCATAAGATGCCCTATTGATACTCGCATGATAACTGTTATTATAGGCAAATTCCGCCAATGGAAGATGATCGTCTCAAGAGCCTTTAAAATCTAGCGGACAAGCTCTCAACATATCCTCGAGCGTCTGGATAGTGTGCTCAGACTGACCGTCAGTCTGCGAATGGAAAGCTGTGCTGAAATTCAAATAAGATCCCATAGCTTCCTAAAACCTCTCCTAGAAATGAGATGTAAATCTAGAATCTTTGTCGAAAGTAATGCTCACTAGAACACCATGTAACCTCACGATTTCCTGAATATCCAGATCAGCTGAGGCACTCAGAGAATTTGTAGACTTAATAACTAGGAAGTGGGCAAATTTCGTCAACCAATCTACAATCACCCAGATCGCATCATGATTCCGTCTAGTCCTCGGTAATCCCATGATAAAATCTAAGGTGAAGTGCTCTTATTTCTATGTCGGAATCTATAGAGGCTAAAGCAATCTTGTCAGTTTCTTATGCTCCACTTTAGTCTGCTAGTAGGTAAGACATCTAGCAACAAACTCTGCAATGTCCCGCTTCATAGTAAGCCACCAGTGCACCTTACGCAGATTCTGATACATTTTGTTACTACCTGGATGTAAGGTGTACTTAGAACTGTGTGCCTCTGCAAGAACTAACTCCTGTAGCTACTTATCTTTGGGAATACATATCTTGTTATGGAACCTCAGAATGCCATCAGTGCCGATGACGTACTCTAACTAAACCCCCAACTACAACTGACTGGTAATTTCCATACATCCTGGATCCTTCCTTTGAGCATTTATGATCTGATCAATTATCCCTGGCTCTATCGGATAGATGACCACTAATCCATAGCTCTTAGAAGGAGAAATATCCAAACGGAGGCTCGCAAACTATTCTAACAGCTCATATTCTCAAACCATCATATAAGATACCACTCTCAGGTGCTTTCTACTCAATGCATCAGCAACCATATTAGCCTTCCCCGGATGGTACAAAATCTCGCAGTCATAGTCTTTTAGCAACTCCATCCATCTGCGCTGCCTCATATTTAAATCATTCTACGAGAACAGGTACTTCAAGCTCTTATGATCAGTGAATACCTGGAATCTCTCACCGTATAGGTAGTGCCGCCATATCTTCAAAGCAAACACCATGGCAGCAAGTTTTAGGTCATGCGCGAGATAATTCTTCTTACGATCCTTCAACTGTCGGGACCCGTAAGCAACTACTTTTCCATGCTGCATCAGTACACAACGCAAACCTAAGGATGAGGCATCACTGTATATAGAAAATCCTCCAGAACCGCTCAAAATGGTCAGGATCGGTGCTGTGGTCAACCGCTACTTCAACTCTTAGAAACTATGCTCACACACACCAGTCCACTCGAACTTTACTCCCTTATGTGTGAGACGTGTCAATGGAGCAGCAAGTCTAGAGAAATCCTTAACAAATCTCCAATAGTATTTGGCTAGACCCAAAAAACTCTGTATCTCTGTAACAGTCTTTGGTCTCTCCCACTGAACTATCGTTTCAATTTTTGACGAATTAACTGACACTCGATCTTTAGAGACCACATGACCGAGGAAAGTGATCTGATCCAGCTAGAACTCACATTTGCTAAACTTAGCATAAAGCTTCCTATCCCTGAGGGTCTACAAAACTATGTACAGGTGCTGCTTATGTTCCTCCCGCGACTTAGAATACACTAGAATATCGTCAATAAACACATTAACGAACTTATCCAAATAGGGCTTGAAGACTTCATTCATCTAATTCATAATGGCTGCAAGGGCATTTGTAAGCCTAAATGGCTTTACCAGAAACTCGTAGTGGCCGTATCGAGTTCTGAAAGCTGTCTTGGTTACATCACTCCCCTGAATCTTCAGTTAATGATACCCTGATCTCATATCAATCTTAGAAAATCCTTGGGCACCCCTGAGCTGATCAAATAAATCATCAATTCGGGAAAGTGGATACTTATTCTTGATAGTAGCCTTATTGAGCAACCAGTTGTCAATACAAAGTCGCAAGCTACCATCCTTCTTCCGGACAAATAAGACTGGTGCACCCCAAGGAGAAAACACTGGGATGGATAAAACCTTTATCAAGTAACTCCTAGATCTACTTCTTGAGCTCTTCAAGCTCGACTAGTGCCATCCAATAAGAGGGCTTTGAAATGGGTTCTGTATCGGGCACTAAATCAATAGTGAACTCTAGTTCCCAATTGGACGAAAGTCCCGGTAAATCATCCAAAAATACATCTGAGAAGTCCCTAACTACTAGAACCTCGTGTAACTTCGGACGCCTTTTTTCAACATCCTCCACATAGGCTATGAACCTTTCAATCATCAAACAAATACTTAGTACTCAAATTCAAATCGAACAAATTTCGATGAAGCATTTAATTTTGTTCCTATACAGAAAGCTTTACATACATACTTTTCCTGTTAGGAGAAAGTTATAAACTTAGTGTAGCAGTCTACACTAACATAATTCGTATCTAACCAGTTCATCCCTAAAATTACATCCAGATCGTACATATTCAACAAAACTAGGTTAGCTATAGTTGAATTCTCTCCTATCTTTAATTTACAATTTTGATATACTAAATCTATCATTTGTGACTCCTTAAATGGAGTAGTAATTTGCAATGAGTATCCTAAGGGTTCGGGTTGCACCGGTATCTTAGCAGCACATGCAGGGGAAATAAATGAATACGTGGAGCTTGGGTCTACCAATGCAATGCAATAACATCAAAAATATAAATCTTACCTCATATAACATTAGAAGATGCATCGGTCGACTCCTTATCCAAGGCATACACCTGTTCTTAAGTCACCACTTGCTTGCCTTTTTTTGCTGCTGTTGCTCTACGCGATGCGGACAATGTCACCTTCTCCTCCTTAGTTGTTGGAGCTATTGTTGGGGCTGCTGGAGCAGCTGGTACCACCTCCTTATCCTTAAGGCAGTCTCTCATTAGGTGACCTCTCTGTCCACACTTAAAACATGCTCCCATCACCCAATAGCAAGGTTTGTCTCTATGTCACCTGCCACACTGCTTGCACCTGGTAGGCGCACCCTTCTGGTAGAGGTGGTTATCGGGCTGCGTTGGCCCGACTAGGTTCGAAACCAGATCGAGTCAATCCTACTCGATAATCGAAACCGATTATTATCGACTTCGAATATGGCTGGGTTGATTCGAATTTTTTTTAACCGGGCCCATTAAGGACCAAGACCATCCAATCCCGGTTCAATTTTAAAAAATTTTAAAAAAAATAAAACAAACCTGCCACTGCTCCATGCACCCTGCAAAAGCAGGTTGCTGCTTGATGGGCAACGGCTATTAAATGACCATTGCCTATCTATCATAAGTTATCTGAGGGAGGGAGCGAGTTTTTTTAATTTTTTAATTCTTTTAAATTTTCACTTTTTTCCTCTATAAATATCCATTCATTTTTCTTTACATTTTATTTCATATTTTCTCTCAAATCTAAACACTCATCCACTCTTATTCTTTTAATACTCACCATACTCTCTCAATATTCACTCAAACTCTCTCAAATTCACTTAAATTCTCTTATTCCAAATTTATAATATCATCATTTTCTTCTCGAAATTTTATTTTTCTTTTTATTTTATAATTTTACACATTTTGCTTTTAATTTTCAAGTTCCAACTTTGAATATATTATATATATATCCTAAGTTCCAACTTTGAATATATTATATATATCCTACATCTATTTTTTTAAATCTTAACATATATTTATTTTCAAAAAAATATAAAAATGTCAAATTTCTTTCATCATTCATGTTCTGTTTCTCGGCCTTTTAGTTCTCCTAAAATCCCTAATTTGAGTGACGAATCATTTAATGAAATTGAACCCAATATTCATCCAAAGGAGGAGGAGCTTCTTTGGCACCATCGATTGGTTGTGGTCGTGGAGGAGGTTGTGCTCAAACACAATCATCAGTTGCCACCACTGCTGCTACATCATCAAGACCGAAGTTTAACCGAAAAAGAACAAGCAGGGTATGGGAGTATTTCGACATTGTAGTAAAAAAAGGTACGATGGATAAATATTGTGCTATTTGTAAATTGTGTAAAGGCGTTTACTCTTATAACTCCGATGGAGGTGGTGGTTGTATAGGTATGTATAAAAGACATTTAATTACTGCACATAAAATTAATCATGATGCCGAAGAAAATAAAATTTTTAAAGGCAAACAATCTCAAATTAGTACACATGATGGAGGAAAAAAAATTTTATTTTGATAATGTGCAAGCTAGATGTGGTTTAGTTAGATTTGTAGTTAGGATTGAATAGTCATTCACAATTGGTGAAAAAGTATGATATTTAGAATTTGTTTGTAAATATTTACAACCCGCATATAAATCTGTTTCTAGACATACATTAAAAAACGATTACATGGATATGTTTAAAGAATATAGACAAGCTTTAACTGATAAACTTAGTAATATTTCATCTAGGGTTAGTTTAACTAGTGATATATGGACTAGTACTAACGTAAGTTATCTTGTTATAACTTGTCATTGGATAGATGAAGATTAGTGCATGCAAAAACGAATTTTATCCTTAGATGTAATAGAAGAAGCACATAATTCATACACTATTAATAAATGTATTACTAAAGTTTGTAAATTATATGAACTCGAAAATAATAGAGTTTGCTATTACTTTTGATAATGCTTCGAGTAATACTGTAGCTATTCCTCCGTTAATTAAAAGTTTAAACCCAGTTATGCAAGGTGTATTTTTTCATGCAAGATGTGCATGTCATATTATAAATTTATGTGTTCAAAGTGGTTTTAGTTCTACTGGTACTGGTAGTGGCATAGGTCCAATTGATAAAATTAAAATTTTAGCAAAATAGATTCGCATGCCAAATAATAAATGTGAATGGAAGCGAGTTTGTATAAAAAATAATATACCTGTTAAAGTGTTTCCACTTCCTGTGGAAACAAGATGGAGTTCACTTCATCGGTTGCTTTCTTCTATTTTATCTTATAAAGAACTTGTTATTCCTTTTTATAACAATTATATAAGTAGCACGCATTTAGCACTTTTTGAAGAAGATTGGACTTTTATTGAATGTTGTGTTGATTACTTATCCACTTTTAAATATGTAATCGATAACAATTATATAAGTAGCACGCATTTAGCACTTTTTGAAGAAGATTGGACTTTTATTGAATGTTGTGTTGATTACTTATCCACTTTTAAATATGTAATCGAAAGATTTTCAACTCAATTTTATCCAATTACACCTTATTTTGTTCCTATTATCTACACAATGTTTGAAAATTTTGTAAAAATTAGGGATCATGAATCTTTAAGTTCCTTTGTATATGATATGGAGGAAAATTTTGAAAAATATTAGGAAATAATTCCTCCTATTTATTGTATTGCAACTTTACTAGATCCTAGTCAAGGTGAGGTAAATATAGAGATTTTTTTTTATTGTTATAAAGAATTTCTTGGTCTTGATTCTATTGAGGATCAAAAGTCCTCAATTAACAATCTTTTTCAAGAATTGTTTAATATTTATGAAGCAAAAAGGGAGTAGTTCAACTTTAATCAAGGAGAAGAAGATTCGTACGAAGAAATCGAGAGTAGCAATAAAAAAGGAAACGGAATTTTGAATACAATTAAGGAAGCAGCAAAGAAGAGAATGAAGCTAATAGGAAAAGCCAGCGGATCTGGACCATCAACAACTCGACAAAGTTCTAGCTTCAATGAGATAGGATTTTCCTTAAGTCAGGATTTTTCTGTAGATGAAAACTTTGATCTTCTCTAATGGTGGAAAGAAAACCAAAAACAATTTCCAATTTTAGCTTCCATGGCCCGATATGTTTTTGCGGTGCAAGTTTCTTCTGTTGCTTCAGAATCCGCATTCTCAACATTTGGATGAATTATTGGAGACCATCGAACCACTCTTAATCCAGATTCATTGTGTATGTTAACATGCCTTAAAGATTGGTTTGATGCGAAATCGCGCAATGTCGAACTTGGAATGGCCAATGAATTCGCTGATAATAATTCAGAGGAGGAAGAAATTTCCAAGACAATCCATATAAATTATGAAGAATAGATTTTATGTAAATTGTATGTAAAATTGTAAATAAGTTAGTTATAGTAAATATTTTATGGACTACAGTACCATGGTTTTTACCCTTCTAACTTTTGAAGGGTTTTTCACGTAAAAAATCTTTGGTCTCCTACTCTCTCCTTTTTCTCCTTTCTTATTGTAACTTATTATTGTTATTATTATTATTATTATTATTATTATCATTATTATTATTATTATTAGATACCAAATTAATTAATGTTATACTTATCTATGTTTAAAATACATAAACATTTACAATACAAAATGAATGAATATTTTAAAAACATATTAAATAAATGAATAAATATTAAACAAATGATATTTCAAATATAATAAATTATCTTAAATGCAAAATGATACGCTTACTTATCATTTTAAATGCAAATGAATATAATAAATGAATATAAATAATCATATGCAAAATGATATTGCAAAATGAATATAATAATAATATTCATAATATCATTATTTATATTTTGAATCAAATATCACTTTATCATAATAACTTTATTAGAATATCATATTCATAATATAACTTTAATTAGATAATTTTATAGTAATTTATTTTTACATTATTGTTACATTAATTAAATAAATTATAATAACTTTATAATAAATTATTGTTAAATTAAACTATTAACATTATTTATTATAAAAATAAATTTATTAGATTAAATTATAAAAATATATTAATATATATTTATTTTTATTAAAATAAATTAATATAAATTTTAAAAACTAAAAATTTAAAATTTAAAAAAAGTGGATCGAACCGGTTTAACCCGGGTTAGTTTGGTTTTGAAGCAAACCGGTTCGCACTGGCTCGGACCGATTCGTATACCAGTTCAGATCGATTTTTATTGTTAGTGGGTCGAAATCAGTAAAAATCAGTCCGGAACAGGATCGGACCGACCTACTAACAGCTCTACCCTCTAGGAAGTAGTAGATCTACTGCTACCAACTGATCTAATAGATCTATCTCCAGCAAGTCTGTCCCGAATCATAATCCCGGTAAGCCTCTTAGCTGGCCTGAAATCACCTCTATCATCGCCCCGTCGAACCTTCTCTTTACCTTTACTCTTCACTCGAAAACCAAACTCCGCCTATTGAGTCTCATAATTCTGCTCACATAACTAGGCCCGATGGACTGCCTCATCGTAGGTAGAAATATCAAACGAGGCCAAGCTATTCTTGATAGAAATCTTAAGACCTAATACGAATCGCTCGATCTTATACTTCTCACTCCTGGTAACCTCTAGATCAAAGCAATAAACTGGGACTCATACCGGTCCATTGTCATCGTCCCCTACTTCAAAGTCATAAACTCTGACTTCAGCTTAGTCTGTGAGGTGCTGGGGAGGTACTGCCTGAAAAAGGCTTCCAAAAAAACCTCCTAAGTCACTACTGGGCGTCTAGCAAATAGAACTGTCCTGGCGGACTTCCACCAATACTCTGCATCGCCCACCAGTAAAAATGTAGCTAGCTCGACCTTCTCGGTATCGGAACATGTCATATAATCAAATAGTTTCTCCACCTTATTTATCCACTCCTCTGTAACCATTGGATCCTTCTCTCCTTTAAACTTCGACGGATCCAATTTCTTAAATTGCCTGATCAGATTAGCATCACAACCCCTAATAGGAACCCGCCTCTGTTGCTCTGGAATCTATGGCTGAGGTTGTGGTAGGGGTTGTTCCGGCTATGGTTGCGGATCTGGTTGTGGTGCCAGTGGTAGAGGTGGAGGCTGTGTTGGCTCAGGAACCGGTGCTTGCTGAAAACTTTCAATAAAGTCTGCTACTAGTCTTTCTAGCCTGGACATCCGGGTATCTAAGCTCTCAGGCTGTGGAGGGAGAGCTGCCTCCGGCATCGACTTCGGAGTAGGCTTTGGGGTGGGCTGTACATGCCTCGAGCTTCCCTTGGGGTGTCCTTTACCCCATTCGGTACCTCATTGCGTATCTGAGATACTGCACCACAACAATCGCACAAAACATATTTTAGTCTCCTAAATGCATTTATAGATTCAGATAAGTACAATACTACTTGGGATGTTTATTATTTCAAATCAGAGGATACCACCTTTACCGTCACGGTCTAAAATAATGTATATTTTACTAATTTCACATATATAAATCACATACGTAGATTGGGCTTGTCTGCAGTGTCAATTAAACTCCAAATAAACATTTATTAATTATATGCAATCCTAGGATTCGAAAATTTATTTATATCCACAAAAGATTCATATTTACATTCCAAGTTTAAGGTACATAAAAGTAGTACTGTACAAAAATCTGAACATATAAAATATACAAAGTATACCTTGATGAACTAGAGAAGTTGCCTAAGGAATATTGGAATCAAGTCCTCTTGAAATAGCAGACCCGAACTCATTGCAAATAATCTGGGAGAGAAAAATAAAGGGGTGAGCGGAACGTGCTTACTAAGAGACATCTGTACGAAAGTTGATATAACGTATCCTATATGCAAATTTCATAAAACCATTATTTAAAAAAAAACATGAATTTAAAACATGAACTAAATCTGGCACAATCCATTAGGAAGGATACTATGTGGGTTGGGTAATCGGGTAGAGTATGGGAGGTACTTTGGAGTACCTGTCGTGTTTCGGTATCCAACGCCACTATAGGGAATTTATTTGATTTAATTAAATCACAAATTAAATATAAATTCAATATCTTGCAAAACATAATATAAAAAATCATAAATTAAATAATTTCTCTGTAAACATTTTTAAACCATATTTATATCAATTTTCCAACAAATACTTCAGTAAATAATTTCACAAGCATATCATACATATCGGAAAACATATCACATGGATAAATCAAAATCATAAATATATATATATATATATATATATATATATATATATATATATATATATCAAACTGGGAGTGCCTAGATATAAATTAACAAGGGATTTACCACCCCAATATCATTTTAGTGGAGACTAGGCTACACCCAATAAACACATGCATTATAATAGACATATGGCCATAGTCAGGATCCACAGTGTGAGCACTAGCCAGGTGTCACCTGTGGGAGCTAAAAGACTGGGCTAAAGTTAATAGCAATAAGAACAGAACAGAACAGAAATGCATGTACCCGAAGGTTGCTATGGGGCCAATAGTCTCTAAACCAGGTAAAACAATTTTGAGCCATTTATGGAGATAAATTCAAAAATCAAAATCTTCAATCAGTCCGTAAATACTTAACATTAGAAATATAAGCAATTCAAAACAAAAATTTATAAAATATTCATAAGGCAATATTTAGTTCCAAAAATATTCTATTTAACTGTAAATAAGTTATAAAAGTATATAAATATTTTCACTTATATAAAATTTATTAACATGAACTTTTAAATATAGAATTTGTGATTTAATGCATTTAAATCACATTTAAGAACTTAATTTCTTCAACATTCTAAAATTCATTTTGTTTAATTTAAATATCACGTTAAATAATAATTTGGAGGATTTTAGGCTATTTTTTAGAATTTCAACAGCATAATGGTATATTTTTGCCTAACCCTCGTGCACGAAAACCATCTTCAAAATCACAATTTCCAGTGTCCAAATTCAATCCAAAGCATCAATTTCAACTTTATCAAATCACAATTTAATGGAAATTGTGCAACAAAATATCCTACACTTCGTACAAATATCCCTTACCTCTTAATTTCTCGGTGTCCGATCTTTCAGCACCGGTATCACTTCTCTACTTCGAGGTTGCACATTCATTATTTCAACTTGATAAATCCACCATATTTCAATTAAAAGAATATTTAATAATTTAAATGCTAATGAATTGTCTGTGAATTCCCTTAAATGCAGTCTAATTTCTATCGTGCAAAATTCTAACTTTTGCTACATAATTCTGATTTCGATTCCGATCGAGCCTTAATTCTTAGAATAATTTGTACATTACTTCAGCACCTAAATTACATTGAAATGGACAAAATTTCAGCCTCCCCTTCATTGACCGAATGCTTCCTTCATTTCCACAATTTGAATTTTTCCAAATTTAATTTCCTATTAAATCTAAACTTGCTTATTTGATTTTCTTACATTATTCTCACATGTTATTCACATCAAACGACATCAAAATCATACTCAACAAGCCTTGGCCGAACCACTCTTGGTGCCTAACAAATTGAATTTCTTCAATTAATCACAACTAAGCTTAATTAAGCTAAATTCCATGCTTTTCACAATTTTCACAATTTTCCTACATTAATTTCTCATCAAATTGCACCATATTCATGTGCATGAAATATTGACCAAAACCCTCATCAATCCAAACACATGATTTCAACATAATTTAAGCTTAAATGAACATGGATATAGCTTACACACATTAGAATTAGTAAGAAAACCATGAGAATTTCCAGGTTTCCCATGAAACTCACCTTGACCAAAATCAATGGGAGGTCTCACAATCTGATTTATGCTGATTTAGACTTAATTTGGGTACCAAATTGAAGAGCAAGTTGAGTAGGACAAAATTGGTGAAGATGGTTTTTGATTTTGGTATGATATTCCTTGAGATTTTTGGAGTTTTTCTTTCTTGGGAGCTCACGTTAATGGAGGCTGAGTGTGGGTTCTGTTTTCAGCTAGAAAGTAATGAGGAAGCTGCTGGAGAAGATGAGAAAAATCTGATTTTATGGGCACTTAAAGATTTCTTCTAAAATTGCACCTAAACTTTGACTCGATTGAAATCAATTTGTCTAACCTCAAAAATATTTAATTAAATCATAAATTAACTCTATTTATCTTGCTTTAATGTTGGTGAAGCTTTTGTTGAAATTAGGTTATCGGTTTGGGTGAATTATTAAAATACCCTTAACCATAAAATCGCGTAAATTTCTGTCTTCACATCTATTTTCCTCCATCCATCTAGATATTCTAAAACTATATTTTATGAGGAATTATTTGGTATATTCCATAGATCCAAAGTCATCTTAATTTGACTGTTATTTTCGAAAATTTCGATGGCCTATGGACTAAACCGTAATTTCTAAATTGTTGCACATTTTTCAAAATATGCAAAAATAATTGAGATTGAGACTAAGATTCTTACCATAATATTTTCCAGCTCCAAATACCGTGTCCCTGAAGTTTCACCTTCATCTGAACCTCCAAAAATCGGTTGGGCCCGCTTACTGTTTAATCGTAAAACCTAAGATAAAATCCAATATTTATTAATTATAATTATTCCAAAATTTCCAATTATATAAATATAATTAAACAATATTTGGAAATTCATGGTCTCACCTGTTGAGACCCGAAATGACCTTGAAAGGGCAAAATATTAATATTTGGAGTCTAATATACCTACGGCATTAATTTTGTTTCAATCGAAACTCGATTTGAGGTACCTAAGAATTAGGGCCAATAAATTGAAAAATGATGGTTTTGTCCATAGGTCGTGAGATCAAGTGATCAAAATGGTCAATGCTGTTTGAATTATAGGAGTTAAATGTGTGTGGTTAATAGTGAAGAAGACAAACCCTACACTATGATAACCACGAATTTCACATTTTAGTAAGTAAATTAAGGATTGAAAATTTTGAGTATTAAGAAATCATGAGGATTAAGTGACAATTGATAGTGTTTTGATTATAAGTCTTCATTGGAGTATCCAAATGATAAATCATAAAATTCTTTAGAAAGCTAACTTAATTATCTTTCTAACCATATAAGGCTTGCATTTTAATTCCTTATGGATCAATACCAAAATATTTTGTAAAGTTACCCTATGAGTAGTAAATTCTACTAGTTGACCTATTTGTAAAGATTCACATATAGCGGTTGGTAGAAAACTCCGATTAAGGTAATTCAAAATCTGTTAGAAAGCTAAATTAAATAACTTTTCATCCGTATAAGTCTCATATTTCAATTCATTATGGATTAACACCAATAAATTCTTACATTCACGTCACATGCAAGAAATTCAAAACTAAGCAATTGGTAAAGAGTCATATATAAATTTTGATAGAGAACTCCGATTGAGGTGATTCAAATTGCGTTGGAAAGTTAACTCAAAAAACTTTCCAACAATATATGGCCCACATTTTTATTCATTTTGGATTGATCTCAGTGAATTTTTATAGTTGGTTATAAGTGTAGTGAACCTAGTAAAAAAATGGTGAATAAATAAAATGGAAAATATGATTGTTAGTAAGGGTAAATTGGTATTTTGTCACGCAAATCTGAATATTATAATGATATAATAATTAGTCACATTCTAAATGCTTTAATAAACCCAACACAGCTGGCCTTCTCTCCCAAACCACCCAACATTTCCATTTTTGCTCAACTGCAGGTGTTAGTGAGGGAACTATTGTGCAAGGTTGAAACGGCCAAGAAAATGGCCTTTTTTCATAATGGCCAATAAGGATCAATTGAAGCCCTACCTACTCTCTACCACATATCCAAAAATTAGCCAAAATAGACTTCATTTGGTAAGGGGTTCAAGTCATGGCGGACGCGAATTGGGAATTTATTCCCGATAAATCCGTGAGGGGCGGTGGCCTGTGTGGTGCACCCCAAAGCGGACAATACGGATGAGTGACCCGCCTGGGGTGGTGGCTCGGGTCGGTGGACCAGCGGATGCACCCCGGGGCGTCACAAAAGAAAAATACTGGGATAGTTAAAACCAAAAGAAAATAGTTCGAACGTCAAAAGTGCACTGAGGTAAGTGAAGGGCAGTGTTAAATTAGGATCAAAATAATAATTTAATAATTTTAAATGAGTTAAAAATAATATTTGAAGTATCAGTATTGTTGAAATTGAAAAGAGACCAAAAAGAATTATTTAAGCGCTAGAAGCAATTTCGACTCTAGTAAGAAGTAGACCAGAAATGTTGTTGCATTAGGAAAATAAAATTGTTATTAAGTACTCTAAAAATTTAGTATAAGGAGTATTTGACATTTGAATGCATTTGAATTTGTTTCTGTAGCTCCGAAGCAAGTTGGGCAGAGTGTAGGATAGGTAAACATATCTTTGCCTATCGAATCGATGCTAAGAAATTACTATTGGCATGGTGATTGAGGTAAGGGACTTATATAAAAGAAATGTAGGATGATATCATGATTATTCTAACTAGATTGTCTTATGTAAGAAAGTTTCTTATACAACTTATAATGTTTTCCACACTATTTTATTTAAACAACTTATATCTATAACGCACCTTTATAAAGTGATTGTGGAAGAAAGTATTGAATGATTTGACTTTGCTGTGACTGAACCGTTAGGTATTTGAATTGTTCTAAAAACTGTTTATGGATTAGAAACTACTTGGAACTGTTTCTAGAATTAATAACTGAATTGATTACTATTTTTTTAATTTAATAATTGATTTGAACTATTTCTAGATTTAATAACTATTGAGATTGTTTTATGGAGCTAAAACTACACCAGAGTTGATTTGTAAATTTAAATCTGATTTAGAACTGTTGAATATTTAAACTGTTGAAATTAGATTGTGGTTTATTGTAACTAACTACAGGAGGTCTCATTTTCTAAAATGTTATGTTGTTGAATTTAATACGAAATTGTTTTATGGAAAGGATCATAGTTTTCCGTATAAAAAGGACTTTATAAAAGAAGTTTTTTTTTTAAGGATGAATTTGAAAAAGATTATATCGTACAATTTGAAGTTGGATTGGAAGGATTTTAAAAGGTTTTGGAAATTAAGGAATTAAATTTAAAAGGGTTTTATGAAAAGGAATTATATTTTAGAAAAGTGTTTGACAATTATAAAGATTAAACATTGGAAGTTTTGCATCGTGCGAAAAGCTTTGGCTTGGAACGGTGAAACCAGAATAGACTTGCACTATAAGAATTATGTATAGGCAAGTAGTTAGACTTGCATAAATGCATGAATCATATGCATAGCATATAATTTAAAAGTTATGCACTATGATTTTTGAAAAAGCACTATTTTGAAATATTTAAATGTTTTAAACGAAATAGCGATTTTAAATATTTTTTGATTTAAGGAAAGAAATAAATTGATTGATCTAATTGTTTTACTGTATTGAATCGTTTTAACTAGTAAATGATAACTCATCCATTTCTATTTATTGCACTGCAAAGATAAAGTTTGTTTTGAGATGTTTCAATTAAATTACATTGAGGTGATACTAAATTTCTATGAATGAATTGTTTTAGAATTAGTGGGTTATCATCAATGTTTTTAAATGACAAAGGGCTTGGATTTCCTTCAAAATAGTGATTGTATCAATTTGAAAAGTGTAAGTTATATTTATTGAAAAATAAGGAATCTAACCAAACGATTTTAAGCCATTGGAGTTTCCTATAGTTGCCTATTGGCAGTCATGTCGTACTTGTGAGAACCACAAGTTTAGGTACTGTTATATGTGTCAGACTTCTCACCACTGTTCAATTCATGTGTATTTTGCAGGTAACAAAGGAAACAATGTGGTAGGTCTCGTAGGCCCTATAGTGCTTGGATAGATGTGAGACTAGATAGATACTGTGCAAAGAGCCAAATAAGCCTATGGTAATAATCTAGAACCCAAAATCCTTTATTTAAGTTATTTTGGAGAAGTGTGCCAACAAATTAAAAAATGACGATTAAAGATATAGCCCAGTTGAACTTTCTTGAATAATAGTCAAACTAAATTGACTTTTGACCAACTAACTAAAGTATGATAATCTAGAACTTATAAATAAGTTCTAGGCTATGTCAATAGATAGATTGAATCAGTGGTAAAATCAGAAATTTACACTTTTGGCCCGGTAGGGGTATTTTCATAATTTCACTCTTACAGTCAATCAAACCTTAATAAAATCCCATTCATTCATTAAAATATTTCAAAAATAATATTTAGTGATGAAATAAAATATTTTGGAGTTAAATTTACTAGTTAAAAATATTATGAAAGTTTAAGGGTAAAATTGTTCAAAATTATCATAACCAAGGGCATTTTAGTCATTGAGAATGTTCTAAACATTTCTACACATATAAGGGGCTGGCCATACTCCATCATCTTCAACCTCATGCCATCACCACCATAACCAAGCTTGAGAAAAATAAAAAGCTTCCAAAAACACCATTAAAACAACCTTAAAACACAAAACTTACTTTCTACAAACTTGTTCTAAATTTAATCCTCTACAAGCCCATACGAATATCTTGTTGTAAAGTGGACAAAATCAAGAGGAAAGAACTCCTATAGGATTCAGCCACCATAAGGTATTCTTACACTTACATTTTCTTTAAGTTTTACTGATGGAAAATGATGTAATTAAGTGTGTTAAGCATGATTCTAGCCTTGGATTGAATCAAAACTCCCTCAATTGTGTCTCTAGGGTTTCAGCCATGATGAAGAACTCATGAATTATTGTGTTGTGATGCATGAAAATGGTGTAAGAGAGATGGAAATTAATGATAAAGCATGAAATAAGTGCTAAATTGTTGAAAAACATAATGGAAGCTACCATGAAGCATTTAGCCATTGTAAGGGGAGAGGGATATTGTGCTTAATTTGATGTGTTCTAGGTTCTATAATACTGTATAAGTTAATAGAAGACTGTTGGTACAATCAGAATTAAAATCGGAGTTGATTTAGGCATAGTTGTGTTTTAATATTAGTGTAAATTAGACTGGTTTAATGGTTATTGTAGACAATGTGATGGATTTTAATGTAGGAAAATTTATTATAAATTAAAGATGGTGAAATGATGGTGTTGGTATAACGATTTTGCAACCCGGGAGTGAGATTTATCGAGTGGTGCAGTTGGCAAGTTTGGTAGAATTGACAGGTAAAGGATGAGTATGGAAGACATAAGGATACTATGAATGCATATTGTGGTTGAAAATGATTTCAAGAAATTGTTTTGAAGTCAATTGCTTTGGAATTGTTAAGCTTGTGGACATTGGCTGGTTTATAAACTGTGTTTTCGATACAAGAGGGCTAGGGTAGAAACAGCCATTATACTACCGAAAATTCTAAAAATTTATGAAATTATCTCCTAATATCCTTAAACATTAGAAATGAAGAAATTACTAAGTGATTTTCATCTTATTCATTAAAATAGCATATTTTTATTAAATACCGAAAAAACAATATTTAAAAATTCATGTTAATGACATTTATATACATGAGAGTACCAGTATTTTCTTATAACTATTCTATAGATAAATAGGACGTTTTTAGAAAAGAATACTGAACTATGAATATTTTATAAATTTTTATTACTGAACTGCTTATATTTTCTAATATATTTATTTATGGACTGACTGAAGATTTTACCACCAAAATTGATTTCTAAATAGTGTTTCTACTGTTTATAAACTGTTTTGAGACTGTTAGGCCCCGTATCATGTTGACTATTACTGTGTTGTTGCTGATAGACCTGCCAAGTCTTTAGCTTTTGCAATTGTCACCTCACAAGTATACACTGTGGACCCACTGTGACTATGGCCATATGTCTTACTGTTATTGTTTCTCCCTTCTTAGGATACTATTATGGCATGATATTTATTTAGTGTTGCCTGATCTCCACTATACTATACTGTTCTACTTAACTAAACTTTTTACTGATACTAAAGTGAATCGTTTATATGTCAACTACACTGTGGATTTCTAAAGTGTTTACTGCACTGATTACTAAATTTTTTTATACTGAATGTTTACTGAAGTGTTTCATTCGAACTGTTTATACATTGTTTACATATTGAAAAGTGCGTGAAATGATTTCAAGTGATTTAAACTGTTTATACATATCATCTTCAATTATTTACTCTCTATAGTCGCAACTAGGAACTGGGACACCATAGTACTCTAAAGTACCTCCCCTACTCCATCCGGTTTCCTAGCCGACTATAGTATCCTTCCTATAAATGTCCTTTAGTGTACTGTTAGGAATTAAATGTTTTTATGCATATAGATTTTATAGTATCAATTCTTGTATACGAATTTCTTACTGAGCACGTTAGCTCACCCCTATTTTTTCACCTCACAGATTATCTGCAGTAGTATACCGTTCCACATATTGGTTGCGCTTTTGGTACCCTGAAGCAGCAATTATTTGATCTTGGAGGTATATTTTATTTTTTTATATGTTCAGACTTTTATGTACAATACTACATTTTGTATAAATTATGTACAAGAGATGTAGAATTTGTGAAATATATTGGAAATAATACTTACGATGTATTTATTTATATCAGGTATAAATAGAATTTTGTTTGAAAATTTGATAACTGTGATAAGTGAGTGCTATAAAGGCATTGCAGACAACCCAACCAACTGACTGTACATGTGATTCATGGATATTTACTGTATATGACGAAATGTTACAGTACTTTACTGTTTGCTGTTAGACCTTACAGCCACCTCTGTATCACCTGCACCATGGTACTGTGGGGTGCATTATTTCGCAGTTGACCTTAAGCAAGTCTTCAGCAGTACTCAAATATCACTACCTCCGTGACACTAAATGGACCTCTATTTGATCGTGGTCACATGTCATTAATGTTTATTCCCTATTAGGACTACTAAAATCACATGATTACTATTGGGTTACAGTCATGTTTCCCTATTGTACTATTTTAAAGGAAATGTTTTAAACAATTGTTATTGATTTGAAATGAGCTTACTATCTTTTGAACTATTTCCAATGACTGTTACTAACCTATTTCAAATGTCTGTTTTTGAAATGTTTTAAATGACCTTTACTGGTATGAAAAGAACTGTTTGTTGACTGAACTGTTTTATATAACTGTTTTTAATTTAAACAAAACTATCTAACTTCTTAATTGTTTTGAATGATTTATTTATGATCTGAAATCAACTGACTGTCTTTTCAACTGTTTTGAATGAACTGATGAAATTGTTTTAAAGGAAATGTTAGTGTTTGGAAAAATGACTGAGTTATAGTATCGAATTGACTGATTTATCAACTAACGAAATATTGCTAACTATATTGAAAAATATAAATGGATTGATTAATGTTTTATTTGGATCTATTGGCTTAAAATTATTACATTGATTGATTTGAAAGTATTCGTTTTGGTATTGTATTGAATAGAAAGAATTTGTTAGTTGAAAAGAAATGTTTTACTGGATCATATTGCATTGAATCATTTTGAAATGCCATTAATCATATGCATTGAATATCCTTATTGCATAATAGGAACCCTATAGTCGTTGTATTGGGAACTGAAACAAGTGAGGTGCTCTAAAGCATCCTTCCATACTCACCTTAGAATTCTTAACCGACTATAGTAACTTGTAACATCCCGTTACCACATTTTTACTTATTTTCATGCAACTTTACCGGTTGGGCTGTCTGCGATGCCATTAACATTCAACAGTAACAGTGATAAATGATAACCATTTATCTATTAATTAAGGAATATGAAATTTCTTTTCATTATCCCTTTGATCTGACATCCCCTATTAACCTTTATTTCACTAAGGTAGTACTGTATATATATATGTCTGAAATGTAAAAGAGAAGAGATTGTACCTGTCACATTTAACGTGCCATGCTTCAGTGCTTTAAGCATAGCTATACTCATCTGAGAGCTAATTCTCTCAACTCCGTGTACTTCTTATCTGTGGAGTTAAAAACAAAGGGGTGAGCGATTCATACGCTAAGTAAAGGAAATATATGCTGCTTTAAAATAAGCAAAACTATATATCGCAACACATTTATTCTTTTCTTATAATAACCCAGTAGAAAAGAACATGGATATATAGTAAACAACTCTCTTAAAACACAACTCAAATCACCGGCTAACAATTTACTTTAACATATAGTAAACACTATATAGGATTTCCACAAATCCTCACAGTAAACAGAAATTGGTAAGTTGAGACTAGGCAACAATTAAATCATGCTATTATCGTTCCCCTTCCCCTTTGCGAGAACGAAATCTGCCGCTTTTGAGGTGCACCCATAGGCCATTGCCCCTCACGGCTATCTCAGATCTATGGCCATAATCTATAATGGTCCTCGAGTCCACTTGCCAAGTGACCTCGAGACTGCTGATGACTTGGCGGGTCCATCAGCCCAGTGACGCCCTGAGGTGCACTCATTGGTCCATCGACTGAGCCACCGCCCCAGGCGGGTCACGCAATAGTAATGCATTAACTGGAGGCCTAACGTCTCAAAATCAAATTATATCTCATGAAAAACCTTTAAGGAATCATTTCTTAATGTCATCGTTTTCTTTCTAAAAAGGTTTTAAAAACAGCCCGCAATCTCACTGAATTCCGTGTGAGAAAGGCACGGGTTAAACTGACTCGCCATGGTTAGTTCGCCCATGGTCAACTCACCCATTGGTCAACTCGCCCAAAACATATTGAAAACAATTCATGTTAAGAAAATTTGGAAAAGCGAAACCTGTTTGCCATGGTCGACTCGCCCGATATGGCTCGCCCATGACAGTTCGCCTAACGCAGAGAACCAGTGTTCGCCCGCCCTCGTGCTTTTAAAATCCGAAAGCAAACTGGCTCGCCCTCAGTGGCTCGCCCAGTAATCAACTCGCCAAAAAGTCTCAAATTTCTATTTTGAAAATATTTAAAACGTCTCATTTATTTCCTTTAAGAAATTACTCTTTAAAACTGTTCGCCAGGGTTAGCTCGCCCTTCACGGCTCGCCCCTGACTAACTCGACAACACGGTGAATTCGTATTCGCCCGCCACTTAGCTTTTCAAAACAGCACTATATCTCGTTGATTACGGTTCGCCCGCTTTCAATTTAAAACAAAGGGCCGCTCGCCCAAACATATTAAAAACCAGTTCGCCCGCCCTTAAAACTAGAGACGGTTGTATAAAATTATAAACGGCTTGGCTCGCCCGCCAATACCAATTCGCCCATCATAAAAATACAAGGGCTCGCCCGCCCTGTATCAGTTCACCCAAAACAGCATAGGGGTCGGCTTTTAGCTCTCCCGTATCAAAAATAATTATCAAAATAACTTTCCTCAAACAATGCATGTCAGAAAACAAAACATTTAACTTAATGTTTTCATAAAATTTACTCCACAGGACATGTATCACTTCACACACATCTCCTTTACCTGTTAGAAACGAAGCCTTGCTTCGCCCTGCTCTCTGTTCGCCCATAGCCATTCCCAATTATCGGCTGCAAATTATATAAATTCCATTAATATCTTCATTTCATATTACTTGGCGAGATTGAAATAAATCAAATGACTACTCGCCCAATAGAGCTCCAACTAGTTTGCCCAGACGAGTTCGCCATTCACCAAATGGCTACCACGTGGCCTCTCGCCCGTCATTACTCACCGTGGTTTTGTGAGCTCGCCCAACATTCAACTCACGAGGCCTACATTGGCTTAATTGTGAGAGTTCGCCCACAATATCTATTCGCCCAACGCCTCTGCATTTGAGATCGCCCATGAATTCATTTCACTATAATTGGGCGTTCTCGCCCCTTGAACACAGCGTTACCTTGGCGAGTTCCTTATTATCTACTCGCCTCATTGGCGATTACTAGTTTTCAACATGGGCGATCACTGTAGTCGCCATTGTCGTCACTTATTCCATTATTTTCCTTGTTTTCATGTTCTCTAAGGATCTAACTAAAACTAGGTTGTGTTCTATGTTGTAAACATATAAGTCTACCCTTGAATATCAAGAACACCACAGAAATATGAAACTCACCTCAATCAACTGCACTTCCAGAACAGATTGCTTTCCATCTCACGTAGGCCTCCTTTGCTTATTCTTTTAGCTCAACCAACTATGAAGGAAAGGTTTGTAAGCTGTTTTGCTTGTTTAGCCAGCTTAAGGGTGAAGCTTATTAGATCAACCATAGCAGAAATGGAAGGAACAGAACCTTGCAGTTGCATAACCCTCGTAAGGAAAATGAAGTTTGCTAAACAGATTTGCCTCAAGTGTTTCTTCTTATATAACCCTGCTCAACCAATCCAACTCTACCACCCGTCCCTTATCTGCTTCTTTCATCATTGTTCACGTCCTTCATGCATTTAAGGCATGTAGAAAATCTGCACTTACAAAGGGCGAGAAAGTCTTCCTTCCACACTCTTTTTCTTCTGCTGCAGACTTTGTTTACTTCCTCAACCAATAAGGCTAATTCCCTTATTGACTTTAACTTTCCTTCATTTATTGTCCTCAACCGTATATTTCATAAAGTCAATCTTGGCTGCTAGGTTGAATTCTGTTTTCATTGGCCCCTCTATCTGGACGACTACCTTACTCGCCAAATACATTGGCGTTCCTAGTCCTCGCCACAAGCGGGCAATCACTTATCCACGAAGTTGGCGAACTCAACTACTTGCCAAACAAATAAGGAAAACAATCAACTCGCCACACTACACTAGTTCGCCAGCCATTCAGCTATTCCTTGCCCCTCTGTGTGGCGATCACAAGTTCTCGCCCTTTTGCGACCATCACCAGGCATGGCTCAACTCGCCAACCTTGTCCTGATTCATCTCACACGTTGGTGAACACGCCTATTCGTCCACGCCCTCGTCCAACTCGCCATCACCATTGGCGATCACACATTACCTTGCTCGCCCATTGGCGTGCCGTTTCTTCATGGTACTCGCCCGTCGGGTATTTCACCTGATTGGCTCCGTTCTCGTCTCAAGTTAAGGAGCTTTTCACCCTTTTGGAAATTAACATTCATTATTTATTTAATTTCCATTTTCAATTTTATGAGATTATGGTCTACAGTAGGGTAAAATCAGATCTTACATTTTCTCCCCACCTTAAGAAATTTGGTCCTCCAAATTTCAACCAGACCTATCAGTGAAGAAATTCTGAATACTTCTTATGCATAAGGCTTTTAAATTTTCAAGTAGCCTTATTCTTAATATTATGCTATCTAAGCACCATAGCCAATACATGATCTTAGATCACAGCACTTTATCACTGCAATTTATCTTTCCTATCCAGAATCCGTACCAATTTCTCAACGTAATTCATGTCCTCTCTAATCTCTAAGACTCATGTCAAATCACGTGAAAAGTATATGGATAGTACTTTCTCATTATTGAGATATAGAATACATTGTGCACTTCTGACAACTCGGGAGGTAGTGCACATCTTTCACATGATCTAAGATCTCCGACAATCCAATGCATCGGAAACTCAATTTCCCTCTCATTATGTATCTCAATGGTGAGACCTCAATGTACATAATCTCTTGCATATCTCAAGAAATCTGTTCGACAAAGTCGAAAATAATTTTCGGTCTCCCATTTCGCATGCTATCGTGGATTATATCGTCAGCTAAATAACTTCTTTCAAATGTTATGCCTATACTCTCTTGTGGCCATTATTATCAACAAACTCTACCAGAGTCGAAGATTATCCCAGGAGCCTATAAAATCAATCGCACACGCTCACACCATATCCTCGAGCGTCCATCTCATACGCTCGGACTGTCTCTCAGTCTGCGGATAAACTGCGGTACGAAACTCAATCGGGATCCCATAGCTTCCCGTAATCTCTCTCAACATTGAGATATGAAGCGGGACTCCCTATCAACAATAATGCTCACTGGAATACTGTAAACCTCACCATTTCCCTGACTTATTATCCGGCCAAGGCATTAATTAGCTCAACAAATTCCATAATCAAGGAATGAGCAGACTTACTCAATATATCCACAACTATCCAGATAGCATTTTACTCTTTTCAAATTTTCACTGAGTATAGGAAGTACCTCTAATATAGGTATTTTTCTTCCTTATCACTTTTTCAACTTTTATTTATTCTCGTCTCTAATATGAGACCCCGAATATCTTTTTATATTCCTCATTGTCTCTAAGAGTACTGCCCGTCTCTTTAGGCTATCAATAATCATCCCTTTGGCACTCATCCGCGCTCTAGGATTATTCTCTCAAGTGCATTGGCGACCACTTAGTTCGCCCACATCTCACAACATGTTATCCGGTGTTGAGCGATCACCCCACTCATGGGTCGCCCATCCCGAATTTTCTCAAAGTCCTAAAGAATCTCGGGCGTCTTTTCTCAAAACCAATTTACACTCCCTCAAGTCTTTTATCATCCTTGAGAGTTAGTAACTCATCTATACTATTTATCACTTATCATCTCATTCAGTGCTAGTCGATTATAATTTGGTGACTATCATGTAGATAATTTTAATCATTCGTATGTAACTGTCCCAGTAGTCTCTAAGATACCACGCACTCGCTCTCAATATATCCCAGAGCGTCCACACAATGTGCTCGGATATCTATATCAATCTGAGGCGGTGCTAACAGTAAAAATTTGGGAATCCCAAAGCCTCTTGCTATTCTCTCAAAGCATACGGCGAATCAGGGATCCCTATCACAAGTACCCACTCACTGGAACTTCACATACGTCCTTTCTGTTTCACCAATATATATCGACTAAGGCACTTATTACATCCCGAAACTTGATGATGAAGAAGTGAAATAATTTGGTTACTCAATCCATAATCACTTCTATAACATCATGGTTCTTTCGGATTCTTCACCACCTCACAGTGATTGTTTCATGATTAATTTAGGACTGCTTTTCTTTTGCAGACCTTAATATTAGCCACCGATTACGTCTCAGGAAATCATTTTCCCCTCGATCACTTCTTTTATCTCAAGTGATCATTCTATCTCTTATATTCCTAGTACATGTAATGTCACTACTTGGAGAATATACTTTTCCTTACATCTATTTCTGAAATTTAAATTTATTATCATTCAGATTTTATCACCACAATTGTTTTCCCATTTAGTATAGTACTTTATTGTTACAATCTCGTAACCCTTTCGAATACTTTATTCATACATACCCATTCCCTTTCACTTTTTCCACCCATAAATATTGTATCAATAGGTAGCAAATTTCACAAATTCTTCAACAATTCATTTGTGCCGTACGGTTAAAACTCATAAATTTTATACCTCAATAACCATACTTTAACCTCACTTCAATAGTAAAATCTTTTACTCAAACAATTTTAATGTTTGCTTAATCAATTGAGACCTCACGTCTCTAATATATATATATATATATATATATATATATATCAATATACATATTTATTCTTTTTAAAATCATCCTAGTTGGCTCTAGGCACACAAATAGGAAGGATACTACAGTCGGCTAGGGATCCAAATAGAATATGATAGGTATTTTAGAATACCATACTTGTTCTGGAACCTAGAAGCAACTGTAGAGAGTACTAATCCCATTGTTTTCAAAACGATAAAATTTTCGTTTTCACCCGTTATAACAAACTAGTTTAATTCTTTACTCATCAATCTCTTGAGTAATTTCTCAAGCTCTACTGATTCACTGGTAAGAGCTTACAACAATTTCTATTTCAATTTTTCCAACCTCTAAGCTTGTCAACTAAATCTCGATGCCAACTTTATCATTTGGTAATTACAAGACATTTCATTTTCTTGGCGATTACAACTTTTGTTCTGTTCGCCACATCGCTTTGACTCATGTCATATTGTTGATCAGATTACTCACCATACTCTTTGGACGATCAGGATTCTCGCCCACTTTAGTAATTCATGTTATATTGGCGGACTCATTTAAGTCCTTGCCATCATCTAACTCGCCCACATCATTAGCGATCATGCATTTGCACGTCCATT
The DNA here is from genome assembly GCA_032173925.1 of Heritiera fomes. Taxonomy (NCBI): domain Eukaryota; kingdom Viridiplantae; phylum Streptophyta; class Magnoliopsida; order Malvales; family Malvaceae; genus Heritiera; species Heritiera fomes. The sequence continues at coordinate 24,766,991 of JAPDPM010000009.1, forward strand.
GGCGAGCTATCCCAATGTACTTCTCGCCCATCGAGTATTTCTCATAAATCTCATAATATCACGGTTCTATGGATATCGTAACGGACCAGCCCAACCGGCCATGGCAATCCCCTTTTTGGGCTCATCGACAACGATTGCTGTGACAACGCTACTCATCCATACTGTCCTCTTTGGCGATCATCTTGATGCCCGGTCCTTCCAACCGTGCTCGAGTTCACCCATCTCAAAGTTTTCTTTCTCATCCACAGACTCAAACACTTGATTTCCTCAAATGTCAAGTCACTACTAATATCCATTCTCCTATAACATAAGGAGTATATATATAATCAGTATTATCATCGATTTTAGATCATTTCTCACGCAATTCACCTTTTTAAATTCAGACCCCAAAATCCATAACAAGGTTGACTATCTTGCGACCTCTCATAGCCTGTACTCTGGGTCGCCTTACTTATCAATATATCAGTGGGGTCCACAGTAAAGATCATCCTTTACACCACCACATATTATTTCACCATCACTTTGTATTTTAAATCCATTCAATCACTTATAACTTCGAAAGAAAACATGTCAATATAGGGGTATATTCATAAATTCCCCTTTAATTCTCTCTCATTAGTATAATTCCAACACGCAATCTTAGAGCTTATATGTTAATATTATCCCTTTTTGTCTCAATATCATCATTTCAAGATCTTAGTTCGATATGGACAGAGAAGTCCTGGTGGGGCCCTCACCGAGTTCCTCACTGTACCTTATCAAATAGACCCGACATTATGATGATAAGATCGCCTATCTCATGCAAAATTTTCGGATTACTATCTCTATTTGTAACCCATAATTAGTGAACTTTCACCATATTCCAACACTTAACTTATTTCACAGTCATTCGACTCCTCTATACATTCAGACTATACAGTACTACAGGGGATGTTAACTTTTTTCAACACTTTCTATGCTAAAGGCATCAACAGACATCAGACCAACCCAAGCTCTGATACCATTAAATCTGTAACATCCCGTTACCACATTTTTACGTATTTTCATGCAACTTTACCGGTTGGGCTGTCTGCGATGCCATTAACATTCAACAGTAACAGTGATAAATGATAATCATTTATCTATTAATTATGGAATATGAAATTTCTTTTCATTATCCCTTTGATCTGACATCCCCTATTAACCTTTATTTCACTAAGGTAGTACTGTATATATATATGTCTGAAATGTAAAAGAGAAGAGATTGTACCTGTCACATTTAACGTGTCATGCTTCAGTGCTTTAAGCATAGCTATACTCATCTGAGAGCTAATTCTCTCAACTCCGTGTACTTCTTATCTGTGGAGTTAAAAACAAAGGGGTGAGCGATTCATACGCTCAGTAAAGGAAATATAGGCTGCTTTAAAATAAGCAAAACTATATATCGCAACACATTTATTCTTTTCTTATAATAACCCAGTAGAAAAGAACATGGATATATAGTAAACAACTCTCTTAAAACCCAACTCAAATCACCGGCTAACAGTTTACTTTAACATATAGTAAACACTATATAGGATTTCCACAAATCCTCACAGTAAACAGAAATTGGTAAGTTGAGACTAGACAACAATTAAATCATGCTATTATCGTTCCCCTTCCCCTTTGCGAGAACGAAATTTGCCGCTTTTGGGGTGCACCCGTAGGCCATCGCCCCTCACGGCTATCTCAGATCTATGGCCATAATCTATAATGGTCCTCGGGTCCACTTGCCAAGTGACCTCGAGACCGCTGATGACTTGACGGGTCCATCAGCCCTGTGACGCCCTGAGGTGCACTCATTGGTCCATCGACCGAGCCACCGCCCGAGGCGGGTCACGCAATATTAATGCATGAACTAGAGGCCTAACATATCAAAATCAAATTATATCTCATGAAAAACCTTTAAGGAATCATTTCTTAATGTCATCGTTTTCTTTCCAAAAAGGTTTTAAAAACAGCCCGCAATCTCACTGAATTCCGTGTGAGAAAGGCACGGGTTAAACTGACTCGCCATGGTTAGTTCGCCCATGGTCAACTCACCCATTGGTCAACTCGCCCAAAACATAATGAAAACAATTCATGTTAAGAAAATTTGGAAAAGCGAAACCTGTTCGCCATGGTCGACTCGCCCGATATGGCTCGCCCATGGCAGTTCGCCTAACGCGGAGAACCAGTGTTCGCCCGCCCTCGTGCTTTTAAAATCCGAAAGCAAACTGGCTCGCCCTCAGTGGCTCGCCCAGTAATCAACTCGCCAAAAGGTCTCAAATTTCTATTTTGAAAATATTTAAAACGTCTCATTTATTTCCTTTAAGAAATTACTCGTTAAAACTGTTCGTCAGGGTCAGCTCGCCCTTCACGGCTCGCCCCTGACTAACTCGACAACACGGTGAATTCGTATTCGCCCGCCACTTAGCTTTTCAAAACAGCACTATATCTCGTTGATTGCGGTTCGCCCACTTTCAATTTAAAACAAAGGGCCGCTCACCCAAACATATTAAAGACCAGTTCGCCTGCCCTTAAAACTAGAGACGGTTGTATAAAATTATAAACGGCTTGGCTCGCCCGCCAATACAAATTCGCCCATCATAAAAATACAAGGGCTCGCCCGCCCTGTATCAGTTCACCCAAAACAGCATAGGGGTCGGCTTTTAGCTCGCCCGTATCAAAAATAATTATCAAAATAACTTTCCTCAAACAATGCATGTCAGAAAACAAAACATTTAACCTAATGTTTTCATAAAATTTACTCCACAGGACATGCATCACTTCACACACATCTCCCTTACCTGTTAAAAACGAAGCCTTGCTTCGCCCTGCTCTCTGTTCGCCCATAACCATTCCCAATTATCGGCTGCAAATTATATAAATTCCATTAATATCTTCATTTCATATTACTTGGCGAGATTGAAATAAATCAAATGACTACTCGCCCAATAGAGCTCCAACTAGTTCGCCCAGACGAGTTCGCCATTCACCAAATGGCTACCACGTGGCCTCTCGCCCGCCATTACTCACCGTGGTTTTGTGAGCTCGCCCAACATTCAACTCACGAGGCCTAAATTGGCTTAATTGTGGGAGTTCGCCCACAATATCTATTCGCCCAACGCCTCTGCATTTGAGCTCGCCCATGAATTCATTTCACTATAATTAGGCGTTCTCGCCCCTTGAACACAGCTTTACCTTGGCGAGTTCCTTATTATCTACTCGCCTCATTGGCGATTACTAGTTTTTAACATGGGTGATCACTGTAGTCGCCATTGTCGTCACTTATTCCATTAGTTTCCTTGTTTTCATGTTCTCTAAGGATCTAACTAAAACTAGGTTGTGTTCTATGTTGTAAACATATAAGTCTACCCTTAAATATCAAGAACACCACAGAAATATGAAACTCACCTCAATCAACTGCACTTCCAGAATAGATTGCTTTCCATCTCACGTTGGCCTCCTTTGCTTATTCTTTTAGCTCAACCAACTATGAAGGAAAGGTTTGCAAGCTGTTTTGCTTGTTTAGCCAGTTTAAGGGTGAAGCTTATTAGATCAACCATAGCAGAAATGGAAGGAACAGAACCTTGCAGTTGCATAACCCTCGTAAGGAAAATAAAGTTTGCTAAACAGATTTGCCTCAAGTGTTTCTTCTTATATAACCCTGCTCAACCAATCCAACTCTACCACCCGTCCCTTATCTGCTTCTTTCATCATTGTTCACGTCCTTCATGCATTTAAGGCATGTAGAAAATCTGCACTTACAAAGGGCGAGAAAGTCTTCCTTCCACACTCTTTTTCTTCTGCTGCAGACTTTGCTTACTTCCTCAACCAATAAGGCTAATTCCCTTATTGACTTTAACTTTCCTTCATTTATTGTCCTCAACCGTATATTTCATAAAGTCAATCTTGGCTGCTAGGTTGAATTCTGTTTTCATTGGCCCCTCTATCTGGACGACCACCTTACTCGCCAAATACATTGGCGTTCCTAGTCCTCGCCACAAGCGGGCAATCACTTATCCACGAAGTTGGCGAACTCAACTACTTGCCAAACAAATAAGGAAAACAATCAACTCGCCACACTACACCAGTTCGCCAGCCATTCAGCTATTCCTTGCCCCTCTGTGTGGCGATCACAAGTTCTCGCCCTTTTGCGACCATCACCAGGCATGGCTCAACTCGCCAACCTTGTCCTGATTCATCTCACACGTTGGCGAACACGCCTATTCATCCACGCCCTCGTCCAACTCGCCATCACCATTGGCGATCACACATTACCTTGCTCGCCCATTGGCGAGCCGTTTCTTCATGGTACTCGCCCGTCGGGTATTTCACCTAATTGGCTCCGTTCTCGTCTCAAGTTAAGGAGCTTTTCACCCTTTTGGAAATTAACATTCATTATTTATTTAATTTCCATTTTCAATTTTATGAGATTAAGGTCTACAGTAGGGTAAAATCAGATCTTACATAACTATTCCTTTTTGAACCCATGTTTATTATCAACGGTCTTTATTGTTATCACAGAAACATTGATAGAATTATTGCATATAGTTATTTGTTTCTTACTAGGCGTAAAGCTCGCCCCGTTACTCATCCCACAGGTTATTGTTAGCAAACACATTTGCTGTCATTATCGAGGCCAGCGAAGCGATTGTTTTCCAAGGCCTTATCGAAATCGTTGGAAGGTATAATATGTACCGTAGTTTTGTATCCAAACAACACTTGCACAATATATGTACTTGTAATTGCATAAGGGATGTAAAGTAAATAGCATTAGATGTCTAGTATTGTTAGCAAGACATTAGCTTGATTTAAAAATATTTAAGTTAAAATATATACAGATGCTAAGGTTATAGTTAGACTTTTATATTTATACACTCTGATCGAATTCAGATGGAATGAATAAATGTTATGATTACATGTAATGAATGAATAATAGAGTACATCACACAATTGACTGGGACCTTAGATAGCGTTATGAAATCAAAAGAAGTAAGTTTTAGCTAATCACTGAAATGACTTATACTACACATGGAAAGCAAACGTAATGTAAACTAATGAATGAAATGGAAAAAAAAATCAGTCTAAAATTTCACGATCAAGTTCATGACACTATGTTTTCTGATAATACAATGTTTAAATTTATTAATAAATTCTAATTGGATTTATATATGATGCACTGACAATGTATAGTTTCTATACACTGTCAATGCATTAGATGTTGTCATTAATAAGCTTTTATGAACAAATTAAAAAAATTTATTTGTATTTATTTTTAAGGACTTAATATTTTTTTAATTTGCTTATTGATGAGGTATCAATCTCTGGTGTATTGACAGTGTAAAAAAACTATTTACAGTCAGTGCATCATATATAAACTCATTCTAATTTATTTGAAAACAAATTGATTTTTTAGATCAGTAAACTACATTTTTCCAAAAGTCGTAGCCTCATTTCAAATAAAAGACTACACATCAGTACAAAGAGAAGTTCAAAGACTACGATTAAAAAATGTATTCTATGACAAAAGACTACATTCTTTCAATCTTAGTTTATTTGAGCACAGTCTTTTCTTAGGTATCATTGAATATAGTTTTTCTTGTACGTAGTCTAATACATAATATTCAACTTTTTTTTTTTGAATATTGGAAGTTATTTAGTAATAAAAATAATAGGCAAATCAAAACCAAGCCACAAAATTATAATTCAGATACACTCCTTGTTTAGCAAGGGAGTCAACAAAATAATTAGCTTCTCTGAAAACATTAACAAAAGATATCATTCCCAAACTCGAGTAAAGATTCTACAGTTTGTTGAATATATTGTTGTACTTTCAAGTACTATTAAGAGTTTTATTTAACCAAGAGATCACCATTTTAAAATCGCTTTCGATGATTAATTGAGGCAACGGATTGAGTTTTGCGTTGATAATGATTGAAAGAGCTTCAACCACTGCCACAAGCTCTGCCAAATTCGATTCTACAATGCCAATATTTTTTGAGATCATCAGGATGTGCCCATTTGAGTTGCAAAGTACTCCTCCTCCCACGGTTCTTGGTTTGTCCGTTGAGGGTCCATTAATGTTGAATTTCCATGCTCCAATCAGTGGAGGATCTAGGATTATTGGTTTTTGTCTAACCGAAAAGGAATCTCTTGAATATATTTAGTGAGAAGTAGCATGTCAAGTTCGGTGTGATTAGCTTTTAACCACCAACATAATCTAGTTTGAACTACATGAGACACTTGATCAGGAGAAATATATTTGTTGTTGGAGATTCTTTCATTACGAGATAACCATATAGAGCACATGATTGAATAAAAGAGAGATTCCCATGTTAGTTTCTGATTCTTTTTTTAGGTTGAAATCGCCCCATAAGAGAAAAAAGATGTCATAGAGAACTTGAAATAACCGGAGATAACTCCCACCAACTACAGCAAAGACACTAGATTTCCCAAGAATACGAACAAAGAAGCAAAAGATGATCCATGGTTTCTGGTTCATTATAGAAGGCACACTTATTCTCATTTTTCAGCAAACATCCTCTTTTGTGAAGAAGATCAACGATTGGAATTTTACCCTCTAGAGCTTTCCAGTTCAGCAAACATCCTTTTTTGTGAAGAAGATCAACGATTGGGATTTTACCCTTTAGAGCTTTCCAGCAAAACAATTTAACCTTTCCATATGAAGCTCTTGATAGGACTGACGGAATTTGAAGATTTTTCTAATTCCCTTTGAAATACGTTTAAGTTGTACTTGTCATTTGTAGTGTGCTCCAAAGTCCAAACAACCCTTTTGGAAGTAAATTGAAAGAGAGTTAATTAGTTAAGAAAATCCATTAAATTCTTCCATTGTGTGACCTCCCAATAAAAAAGGTTTCTTCTTAAAGGAATGTTCCATTCAAATCTTATTCCATTCCAGTGTCCATAATCTTTGATGAAGCCCACTATGTTGATTGAAAATGCATAGATTATTCCAAAAACAATTTTTAAGAATAAGATTTTGGATCCATTTCACTCCATAAATGAATTCTCGCTCCATTACCTGCACAGAAAAGGAAACTAGAATTTATAATGTTAGAAAATCGTCCCTCACACCATTCGAACAAGGAGAGGGCCACAAGTTGCTGATGGGAGATGATGCTTCTCACATATGACATCTCTCCAAAGAGAAGAGGTATCTCTACCAAGTCTCTAAGGCCATTTCAAGAGCAGAGCTTGATTGCAAACATATAGGTTTATGATTCCCAAACCCCTCAAGTCTCTTACTTATGCAAATAGTGTTTTAATAAACCAACCTTAGTTTCTTGCTAGATTTTGGGTCTCCCCATAGAAATTGGCATTGAATTTTTTCAAGTTCAATGACCACCTTTCTTGGAACTCTGAAGAGCGACATATAATAAATTGGCAAATTTGAAAGAATGGATTTAAAAAGGGAGATCTTACCACTCATGGAAAAAAGCTTGCTCTTTCATATATTCAACTCGTTTTTGAATGAGTTAATTATCGGTTGCTATGGAGAGATCAATCTTTGATTAGCTCCAAGAGGGAGATGAGGTATTTACATGGGAAGGAGTCCTATTGCAAAGGATATTTCCAGCCCAATTTTTAATGATGTCAGGGTTGATTTTAATGTTACATAAAGTACTTTTTGAGAAATTGACTTTCAAGCCAGAGATCAAGTGGAAGCATCTAAGAATTTTTCAGATATCCAACAATTGATCCAAGTATGATTCACAAAATATGATCATATCATCTATGAATTGCAAATGAGAATTTGCAAGTTACTCAGACTTAATTTTATACCAGAGAATAAACCATGACCAACAGCTTTTCTTAGCAGCCAACTCAAACATTCTATTATCATGATGAACAAGAAGGCAGATAAGGGGTCACTTCAATTGTAACTGGAGTTAATGGTGAACCATTGATGCGAACTAAAACCGTAGATGAGGAGATATAGCTTCTTATTCATGAAATCCATTTCTGCATAAAGCCCAATAAATTCATGACTTTATAAAGAAAATTCTAATTCACCTTATCAAAAGCTTTTTCAAAATCCAATTTGAGTAACAGCCCATCTTTTTCTGATTTCTTCATGCAATCAACCACTTCTTTAACAATGAGATTGTTGTCTATAATTTGTCCCCTTCCCACAAATGTCGACCCACTTGAATGAATAAGAAATCCCATAACATGCTTAATTCTATTGGCTAAGATCTTGGCAAGAATTTTGTAAATACAGCCAATAAGAAAAATAGGATGAAAATCACTCAGAGTTTTAGAATATTGCTTTTTGGTAATGAGGGCGATGAAAGAGTTGTTTATCCCTTTGGGAACTTGACCATTACTGTGGAAGTCTAGTAAGAGTTCAATGATTTCAGCTTTAACAAGGTTCCACTTCCTTTTTATGAAGTTGAAATTAAATCTGTCTGGTCCCAGGGCTTTATCATCATCATAGTCAATTATGGCAGTCCAGATTTCCACTTCATTGAAAAGAATTTCGAGGCCTTCAGCTTGAGTAGTCATGAGCTTTTTGATGTCTGTAGAAGAAAAATGAAATAGAGTACCAATTTCTTCTCTGTAGAGCTCTTAAAAGTGACTTTCAACTACATTCCTTATTTCCTTAGGAGTGTAAAACTTTTACCTTTAGAGGATATATGACCTAAGAAGCTATTTTCAATCTGTTGTTGGCAATAAAATGAAAAATTTTGTGTTTCTATCACATTCTTTTATCCATTTCAGGCTAGATTTTTTCCTCTATGTCCTTTCTTTAATGAGATGAGAGAAAACATTCCAGGCTAGATTTGTAGGTTCCACAAGTTTTTCATTTTTGATAAGATGAGAGAAAACTTGGCTTCACCATTTAGAGGCCGTTTGGTATGAGGGATTTTATCACTTTGCTGTGTAATTTAATAGATTGCAATCCCTTTACAGTGTTTAGTAAAGAGTATTCACTGCAAAGTAAATTTACATTTGTAAAGTGATTGCTGCTGAGAGCTGCATTGTGATTGCAGCCTCCTCCCTCTGCAAAGTGAGATTGCAGGGAAAGTTCACTTCAAATTATCATATTTACTCAGCTGAAACCCCAACGAAAGAACCTTTCCTCTCCACAGCTGAAGCCCTTACTCAGACAGAATCGATCTTTAGGCTCCAGTTTGTGATTTCTTGGTTGAAGCGTTTTATTCCTTGGTGTATGAGTACGTATAACTCCTTATTCTGTTGTAATAGTTCTAAGCTATAATCTATCTATACAATAAATTTTGAACTTAAGCTTGCATCCTGGTTGAGCCACGATTTGCCTCCATGAAGAATACGTTGCTGGTCTCTTTTGCTGCCGCATGGATTTCTGTCTCTTGGTTTTGAGCTTCTTGGCCTTTCTTTGCAGTGTCTGTGATGTAAACTTTTTTTTAGGTGTCCATTGTTGGCTTTTCGTGCCACTGCTGGCTCATCATGTCATGGGACCCATTGTTTGATGGTCGAATGTCGTTTTTGTCCTTTGTGTATTTTCATTTGTCTGTTTCTTTTTGCTGCCTGAGAAATAAGTTGTGAATTTTTTTTGTCATTTTACTATTAACCAATCTTGGGAGATTAAGTGTGAAAAGGCTTCTTTCCTCAGTTGTGAGTTCATCTTCTGTTCCATCGTCTCTCTCTCCTGTTCACCAAGAAATGAGCTGGGTTTGGTGGTCTTGGACAGCTCTTCTTAGCATTCTTTTTGTCTTGCTCTCTCTACCTTCATCTTGCCGCCCGTTGTCCATTGACTGCTAGGATATTATGGGGCTTTGTACTTTGTTATACCGTTCTTCTGACTTTTCCTCACGCCAACAAAAAAAAAGCATTGCTAGCTTGCTCTTCGTTAGCTCTGTCTTCGTTCTCAGCAAAGACTTCCAGTGATTTTATCTCTTGCAATACCTGTTTTCTTTGCATCTTGAACAAGGTTTGTTTCTCTCGTCTCACCCACTCAATCTCTTTCCTCGCTGAGTCTCTTTATTCATTTTTTCCTTTTACTTTCTTCTTTCTTTTGCATCTCACCTACTCAAACCAAGTTTAAGAATTGCAATGGTTGTGGCTATTGTTGATTTTTCGTTGCATTTCCTTGGTGGTTAATGTTATTTAGTTATTTGAATCTTTGACAGGGAACTTGCGAGCGTTCGTCTTTCGTTGGCTGTGGGAATTGTTGGTGGCTTTGGGTATTGTTTGTGTTTTTTTTTTCCTTTTTTTTTAATATAGCTTATACAATAATACGGAGATATGAGGTAGCATATTAAAATTTTGTATGTTTCATAAGCTAAAAATGACAATGAATTACTATCAATTTTAAATTATTATTTTCTTTTTCCCTACAACATATTTTCGGTCTTTTTCTACGTGGTGCTTACTTCTTGATCATTTCTTGCATCAGGTTCAGATGTTCAATTTTCCAGTTCTTAATCATCTCTTTCATAAGTATATGCATTACACTGCTTCTCTTTGATTGTATGGTTCACTATGCGTTCACCTTATTTTCATATATAATGGCATATAGTCCTAATCATGGCATTAATACTGCTCATCTGTCTTCAGCAGGTTGCAAACAACAAACAATGCTGTAGTTCAACAAGAACCCAGGGTATGAAGCTGTTTAAGCGAACCTAAACTTTGCTAAGTATTTTCTTAAATGACTGATTTTTTATTTGTTTTCATGTAGGATGCCTGTGCCCCTGATTCTAGCATGGTTTCCATATGGGGAAATGAAGGTATTGACCTTTAAAAATCTAAATATTTGAGTTTTCTTTTTTGATGGAGTTTTTATGTTGGGATTACATATCAATTGTGCTTCTTTTTATGTTCTTACATACCAACATAGTGGCAAATATAAACTGCTAAGTAAACAGTCAGTTTTTCTTGCAATGGAATCTAAGTGTCCAAAGTGTACATGCAATCCCATGATTCCTTTTAGTCTTTTTTTTCCCTTTTATTGCTCTTGGATATTCTATATCATTAATCGAGATCATTCTATGGTTCCTTTCTTCAATAATGGTGTTCATCCTCTTCAATGATGGTTCCGTTCTTCAATCAATTTAAATAACAATTTTTTTCCTTATTAATGGGGTTTTCCTTTTAAGATTTTGTTAGGAAAAAAACCAAGCTCTTGGATTGAGATTTTATTTTAAAAAGTTTGTCTTTGGCTTCGTTGTTGTTGTTGTTGTTATTATTATTATTATTATTATTATTATTATTATTATTATTATTTGCTTTTGGTTTAAAAACTTAGTTTTTGTAACTTGGGTTTTGGTTTTTTTTGTGTATTCTAATAAATTTATTTAATGCAATTTGATTTTCTATATGGTTGTAGTAATTGCTGCTTTGAAAGAGGAATCTTTGAATTACATTGATACTTCCCTTCTCTCTCAAAGGCTTTTGGATCCGAAGCTCTCTGACTAGGTAAAGTCCCAACCTTGCATTTCATTTTTCATTTTTTATGTTCTCTTTAATTCTATCTTTATTTAATCAAATTTTAACAAAAAGAATAAAAATAAAAATAAAAATTGGATCTGAACACATCAGGAAACTAAACCAAATATTAAAAAAAGTCCAGATCTTAAGTGAAAGAAGATGATTTCTGTAACATCCCGTTACCACATTTTCACGTATTTCCATGCAACTTTATCGGTTGGGCTGTCTGCGATGCCATTAACATTCAACAGTAACAGTGATAAATGATAAACATTTATCTATTAATTATGGAATATGAAATTTCTTTTCATTATCCCTTTCGTCTGACATCCCCTATGAACCTTTATTTCACTAAGGTAGTACTGTATACACACGTCTGAAATGTAAAAGAGAAGAGATTGTACCTGTCACATTGAACGTGCCATGTCTCAGTGCTTTAAACATAACTATACCCATCTGAGAGCTAATTCTCTCAACTCTGTGTACTTCTTATCTGTGGAGTTAAAACAAAAGGGATGAGCGATTCATACGCTCAGTAAAGGAAATATATGCTGTTTTAAAATAGGCAAAACTATATATCTCAACACATTTATTCTTTTCTTAATAATTAACCCAGTAGAAAAGAACGTGGATATATAGTAAACAACTCTCTTAAAACACAATTCAAATCACCAGCTAACAGTTTACTTTAAAATATAGTAAACACTATATAGGATTTCAACAAAACCTTACAGTAAACAGAAATAGATAAGTTGAGACTAGGCAACAAATAAATCATGCTATTATCGTTCTCACTCCCCCTTGCGAGAACGGAATCTGCCGCTATTGGGGTGCACCCGTAGGCCATCACCCCTCACGGCTATCTCAGATATATGGCCATAATCTATAATGGTCCTCGGGTCCGCTTGCCAAGTGACCTCAGACCGCTGATGACTTGGCGGGTCCATCAGCCCTGTGACGCCATGAGGTGCACTCGTTGGTCCATCGACCAAGCCACCGCCTCAGGCGGGTCACGCAATAGTAATGCATGAACTAGAGGCCTAACGTCTCAAAATCCAATTATATCTCATGAAAAACCTTTAAGGAATTATTTCATAATGTCATCATTTTCTTTCCAAAAAGGTTTTAAAATAGCCCGCAATCTCACTAAATTCCGTGTGAGAAAGACACGGGTTAAACTGACTCGTCATTGCTAGTTCGCCCATGGTCAACTCACCCATTGGTCAACTCGCCCAAAAACATAATGAAAACAATTCATTTTTTGTTAAGAAAATTTGGAAAAGCGAAACCTGTTCGCCATGGTCGACTCGCCCGATATGGCTCGCCCATGACAGTTCGCCCAACGCGGAGAACCAGTGTTCGCCCGCCCTCTATGCTTTCAAAATCCGAAAGCATACTGGCTCGCCCTCAGTGGCTCGCCCCGTAATCTATTCGCCAAAAGGTCTAAAATTTCTATTTTGAAAATGTTTAAAATGTCTATTTTTCCTTTAAGAAATTACTGTTTAAAACTGTTCGCCAGGGTCAGCTCGCCCATAGCTTTCATAAAAAAAGGGGTTGCCCGCCCCATTTTTATAAGCAATTTGGCTCGCCCGCCAATACCAAGAATTTATATTTTCCATTTTTAAAATGTTAAAATGGCTAATTTTCCTCAAGAAAAATACCACCGAAAATCTCTTCGCCATGGTCACTCCAAAACAGGAATAACGTATAGTCGTCCGCCAATTCTTTCTTATAAAACATTAAGTAAAACCGGCTCGCCTTTAATGGCTTGTCAACAACTTCTTAAACTTAGGGGTCGTCCGCCCCAAATAAAATGGAAAAGGGTTAGCCCAACGTTGGCTTACCCATATTTCTCCTTAAAACAAGGGCACTCGTCCAGTTTCATAGAAAGACTCGCCCGATATAAAACAATATAGCAAGTTTCGCTCGCCCGCCAATGCCATTTTACCCAAATATCATAGGGACGGCTTTGTAGCCCGCCCAAAATCAAAGAAATTTATTAAAAACAATGCATGTCAGAAAACAAAGCATTTAGCTTAATATTTTCATAAAATTTACTCCACAGGACATGCATCACTTCACACACACTTCCCTTACCTGTTAGAAACGAAGCCTTGCTTCGCCCTGCTCTCTGTTCGCCCACAGCTATTCCCCATTCTCGGCTGCAAATTATATAAATTCCGTTAATATTTTCTTTATATAATGTATATATAATTTTCCATTACTTGGGCGAAATTAAAATAACTCAATCACTACTCACCCAAATAGAGCTTCACTAGTTCGCCAGACAAGCTCGCCATTCATCATATGGCTACCACGTGTCATCTTGCCCGCCAGGCAACTCACGAGACCTTCATTGGCCTAATTGTGGGAGTTCGCCCACAATCCTATTCGCCCAACGCTTCTGCATTTGAGCTCGCCCATGAATTCATTTCACTACAATTGGGCATTCTCGCCCCTTGAACACAGCCTTACCTTGGCGAGTTCCTTATTATCTACTCGCCTCATTGGCGATTACTAGTTTTCAACATGGGCGATCACTGTAGTCGCCATTGTCGTCACTTATTCCATTATTTTCCTTGTTTTCATATTCTCCAAAGATCTAACTAAAAACAAGATTGTGTTCTACGTTGTAAACATATAAGTCTACCCTTGAATATCAAGAACACTACAAAAATATGAAACTCACCTCAATCAACTGCACTTCCAAAACAGATTGCTTTCCATCTCATGTTGACTTTCCTTTGCCTATTCTTTTAGCTCAACCAACTAAGAAAGAAAGGTTTGCAAGCTGTTTTGCTTGTTTAGCCAGCTTAAGGGTGAAGCTTATTCGATCAACCATAGCAGAAATGGAAGAAGCAGAGAAATGGTTTTCGTAAAGAAGATCAAATTGGCTAACTCGGTTTTCCTCTATTGTTTCTTCTTATATAACCATGCTCAACCAATCAATAGCTACCGCCTGTCCCTTATCCTGTTTCTTTCATCATTGTTCACGTCCTTCATGCATTTAAGGCATGAAGAAAACTGCAGCTCAAAGTGGCGTGGAAGTCTCCCTTTCACACGCCTTTTTCTTCTGCTGCAGCCTTTGCTTAATTCCTCAACCAATAAGGCTAATTCCCTTATTGACTTTAACTTTTCTTCATTTATTGTCCTCAACCGTATTTTTCACAAAGTCAAACTTGGCTGCTATGTTGAATTCTGTTTTCATTTGCCCCTCTATCGGGGCGACCACCTTACTCGCCAAATACATTGGCGTTCCTAGTCCTCGCCACAAGCGGCCATCACCTATCCACGGAATTGGCGAACTCAACTATTTGCCTATCCAAAGAGCAACCAACCAACTCGCCAATTGCTAAGATTCCCCACATTTGGAAATTTTTATTTAGCATTTTAATTTCCTCAATTTGTATGAGCGATCAGGAGCACTCGCATCATTTGGGCGAACTAGTATACTCGCCCTCGTCACTATCCATTGTCGATCTGCTCAACCATTGGCGAACATACTACCTTCTCGCCCTTTGGCGAGCTGAACAACATTCTCGCTCATACATTATTTCACCGAAATTGCTCCATTCTCATCTCAAATAAAAGAGCTTTTCACCCTTTTGGAAATTAACATTCATTATTTAATTTTTTTATTATCCATTTTATGAAATTAAGGTCTACAGTAGGGTAAAATCAGATCTTACAATTTCTTTTGCATCTTTTGGAGCTTTGGGTTTTGATTTTGATTACTGAGGAACAAGAATTCCCCGCTCAGCTTCCAAGATTTACTGTTAAATTGACTTTTACTTCATGTTTCTTATAATTCTTTGGGGATTAATTTGTTCTTATTGTAATTGGATTTTTGCCTTTTTTTGGGCTATTGACTATGATCATTTTTTCTTTTTTGCAAGCTAAAATATTACTCACTGTTTTTTAATCTGGTTAAGCATGTATTGCATTTTGTTCTTTTGTACCTTGATAAGGATGGTCATTTTTTTTTTGTTTCTTTGTGTTGGGCTTGGTTTTTGATTTTATTTGCGTTGATTTGGTTGTTTTCTTCTGTCATTGGTAATGGGTTCTGTTTGGTTTTAGGAGGCATTTGTTGTATTCCTGAGTAAGTTTGGTTTTATTTCTAATATGTTCACTCTGACTGTGGTTAAGGGAAGGTAGAAAGTTTATGTTATTGTTAGGATAGCAAAATGTTAATATAACAAAAGCTATATCAGGATTTTTAGGTATTCAGAAGTGGTCGATGAATATTGTTGTTGTTGCCGACAGTAGATTGCTTGTTTGGATAGGAATATGTTAATGCTTTCATGTCATAAGGTCAAATCTGATCAGACCAAAACCTTACTATGAACCCCATAACTTGGGTTCAGGCTGAATAAAGGATCATTGAGTTGGTGCTTCTTCCATGTTAGGAGTTCAATTTCTAGCCTTGAAGCATTTCTTTCTTTATTTAAACAATTAGAATTTCATTTTTAACTGCAAATAGGCTATATATTTGTTGAAGGACATTTTTTACTTTTTATTTCTTGATTAAAAAAGCAAAATTTATTTTATATAATTGTTGATACACTTGAATGTAGTAGGAATTATGGGTAAAAGAAGGGAAAACTCTAATCAGGAGTTTCAATTTAAATATTCTAAGTCTTAAAGATTGGTAGTATAATATATCAATATAATATATAGTACTGCAATATATTAGTATGATACTATTTTATTTTTTATTTTCTATTTTATTAGAGTTCTAAATAGAAAGTAGTAATTTGATAATAATTAGAGTGGAAATCCTTTTATGCATTTGTATAATTTACTGAATAGCACTGTAACATCCATGATGCATGAGTTGATTTTTTTATATTAAGAGGGTTAACAACTGACAGAACTGATGGATATAGTGTTTGTATGTCTTGTTCGCTTTTTCCTGCCTGACATTTTGCAGAGAAATGAATCCATATCTGGATGGAGCTAAATTTTGCTGATATTCGTCATCATAAAACAAAAAAAACCATGTTAATGTAACTTTTATGCTGCTATTCACTTACAAAATGATTTCCTTATGCTGATATTGTACCCTGCTTGCAACCAAGACAGTTTCTCTAGAACTGTAATGGGATTTTATGCTATGTGTATTTTATATTTTGGTCATACTATTTTCTCATCTTTGGATAATCTTTAACTCTTAAAGCTTAATTTTTCAATGGATGCTCACTCCCACATCGATGAGCGAGCATTTCCTAGTAGTAAATTAAGATAACAAAATAAAATATTAAAAAATGTTGAACAATCTTACAATATACACATTTGACTCACATTTTTTTCTTTCTACTAATCTTTCTAACTAAGGATTTGTTTTTGTGA
The DNA here is from genome assembly GCA_032173925.1 of Heritiera fomes. Taxonomy (NCBI): domain Eukaryota; kingdom Viridiplantae; phylum Streptophyta; class Magnoliopsida; order Malvales; family Malvaceae; genus Heritiera; species Heritiera fomes. Next base: position 24,783,776 of record JAPDPM010000009.1, read on the forward strand.
ATAAAAATAAAAAATTAACAAATTTTCCATTTTTTTCACCAAACAATAATAAAAATAATTTTCTTATTTTTTTCGACCACTTTTACCCATCCTCTCGACTCTACGCTCTACCAAATACATCCTTAAAATCCTTCCCTTCCTTTGAGCCACCTCATTTGTCTTGAATCTTGATGCCCCATTAATTCATAGAAATATGTTGTTATGAATACACTAAGTCTTGGTCAAGAATACATTTGCTAGAATTAATCCTAGGCATTTAATTATTTCGCTTGACTCCTTTGATGTAGGATTCCTCGCTGCTTCTCTTTCTTTTTCATAACGTGGAAATTTCAACCAGGTTCATTTGCACCCCCCAGATGGAATATTACAGCAAGATACAAGAGCCAAGTATTCCCTCAAAAGTCAAGTTTAATGAACCAAAATTTCTTCTGCTTTCCGAGCTGCTTATCTTTCTTTTCCATTTTGTGGAAGTTTCAACGAATTTCATTTCCACCTCACCAAACGACATCCAGATTTACAAAAGCAAGATAAAACTGTATTCTTTTCAGCTGTGTTCATTAACATTTTCTTACTGTGTTACGGAGTTACCTTACAAAACCTTCTTTCTCTTTGTTATGGCTTCCTCTTCCCCTGCTCCTCATATCTTTCGCCACACTAAGCATCAAGTTTTTCTGAGTTTTAGAGGTGAAGACACACACAATAACTTCTTCTATCATCTCTATGAAGCTTTTCGAAGAAAAGAGATTGGAGCTTATGCTGATTTCAAAGAACTCCCAAGGGGAGAGAAGATTTCTCACGCACTGCTACAAGCAATCGAAGAATCAATGATTTCATCCATAGTTTTTTCTCAAAACTATGCTACTTCATCGTGGTGCCTAGAAGAACTCTCCAAGATAATGGAATGCAGGCAATCAGGGGGACAGCTTGTGGTTCCCATTTTCTACCATGTTAACCCATCCGATATACGAAAACAAACTGGGAGTTTTGGAAAAGCTTTTGTTGAACATGAAAGAAACAGAATAGACAAGGTACAGGGGTGGAGACATGCTTTGACTGAAGCTAGCAAATTAAGTGGTTGGTCCTTGACAGGAGATAAGTAAGTATTTGTTTTCGTATTTCTTTAGCACTTTTGGAAGGTTTGTTCATGTAGTTTTCATTACCTTGGGCTCTTTTTTTTTTTATTGGGTAGACCTGAGCCCTTAGTCATGGAGGATATTGTTCATGATATTGTAAACAAGTTGACTCGGTTGTCTAAAAATGATTACAAAGGCCTCGTCGGAATAGGTCTTCATATGAAGCAAATTAAATCGATGTTGTGCATTGGTGAGGAAGAAGTTCGCTTTATTGGAATATGGGGAATGGGTGATACAGGCAAAACAATTCTTGCTCAAGCTATATATGACAAAGTCTCTTGTCAATTTGAAAGTTGCTACTTCTTGGCAAATGTTAGAGAGGAGATAGAAAGACATGGTGCTATCTCTCTCTGAGATAAACTTTTTTCCAAATTATTAAATGAGGAGAACCTCCATATAGGTACTCCCATGATAAGATCCACATTCATTAAGGATAGGCTCCGTCTTAAGAGAGTTCTTGTTGTTTTTGATGATGTCATTGATTTTAACCGGTTAGAAATATTAGCTATTAGCCATGACCACTTTGGTTCTGGTAGTAGAATCATTGTAATATCCAGAGATAAACAAGTCCTTATAAATAGATTAGTTGATGGAATATATAAGGTTAAGGAATTAAGATAAACAAGTCCTTAAGCAAAACCACCTTGTTGATGATTTTAAGGATCTATCAAATAGTTTTTTGGAATATGCTAATGGCGTTCCAATAGCTCTTAAAGTCTTGGGTTCTACACTTCATCGGAAGAGCATAGCATATTGGGAAACCACATTGAATAGACTAAAGCAATATCCCAATTCAAAAATTCAAAATGTGCTAAAGATTAGCTTTGATGGGTTGCCTGAAGTAGAGAAGAACATATTTCTTGATATTGCCTGCTTCTTTAAGTCGTATAGTAGAGATCATGTAACAAAAATACTAGATGGTTATTATTGTTGCACTGTTCATTGTGGAATTACCAACCTTATTGATAAATGCCGCTTAAATGTTACAAAAGAGAATGTGCTTGGAATGCATGATTTGCTACAAGAAATGGGTAGGAATGTTGTCCATGCAGAATCCCCATATCCTGAAAAACGTAGTAGATTATGGACTCAAGATGACATTCGTCAAGTGCTCAAGAATGGCGGGGTAAGAGCTAACTGCACTAACTTTTTTTTCCTTGCTCATCATTACTTGATAAATTATTGCTTGTTGTTTATCATAGGGGACTAAAATCCAGGGAATGTTACTAGACCAGTCTCAAATTGGTGAAATTCAGTTGGATCCAAGTGTATTTGCAAGGATGCGTCATCTTAGAATTATCAAATTCTACGGGGAGGGAGGTAAATTGGTTCCTTTGGACCCAGGTCATGAATTTCTTCCTAACGAGTTAAGGTGCTTTCATTGGGAGTACTGCATACTGAACTCTTTGCCCTCAAAATTTCATCCGAAGAAGCTTGTTGAATTAATATTAAGAAATAGCGAAGTTGAACAACTTTGGAATGGAAAGCAGGTATTCTTTAACATTTTATTTTCATTTTTGTAATATACCCTTTAAGTTTAGAGGTTTTAAACTAATCTCATATTGTTTTCACTTTGATTGCACGCTTGATCTTGGGGGTTACAAGAATTTAACCAGCATTCCAGATTTGTCAGCAGCCATAAATATTGAAAATTTTAATTTTTGGGGATGCAGAAGCTTGGTTGAACTACCGTCCATAATTCATTTGAATTCTCTTGACTGCGATCTATATGCTAGTGGTCTTAACAATTTGAGGAAATTTCCTGAGCTCCCACAACAAATAAGAAGTTTGGCTTTACAGGAAACCGTAATAGAAGAAGTACGCTCGTCAATTGGATGTCTCAATCAACTTGCTCATTTGGATATGAGAGGCTGCCAAATTCATAATCTTCCAAGCACTATTGTCCAGTTGGATGCCCTTAGAAATTTTCCTCTCTGACTGCCCAAACATCACAAAGTTTTCAAACTATCCGGAGGACATAAGAAAGTTATGGTTGGACAACACTCCAATAGAAGAAGTGCCTTTATCAATAACAAGGCTGAAAAGCCTTTCTTATTGGAGTATGAGAGGCTGCAAAAACCTTAAGAGCATTCCAACATGCATTTGTGAGTTAAAATCTCTTGTACTGCTTTCTCTCAAATGCTGTTCAAACTTACAGTGTTTCCCAGAAATCTTAAAGACTATGGAATGTTTAAACCATCTTCATTTGGGCAATTGTAGAAACCTAAGTGTCCCAAGCAGCTTTTGCAATTTGGTTTTTTTGGAAGAACTGGATCTAAGTCGATTGGATATAGTGGAAATATCTAAGGTTCTCACACAACTTCCTAATTTAATTGCTCTGCATTTAGCACGTTGCAAGAATCTTAAATCATTACGGGAGCTTCCACCATTTTTAAGATTTTTATATGCAGAAGGCTGCACATCATTAGAAAGTGTTTCGAAATGGGAACGATTTCAATATACGATAGGTCAGTTTATATTTCTACAGAGTCGCTTTATGTTCAATAATTGCTCCAACCTGAATAGGGATGCAGTCATCAACATTGTGGCTAATGCACAGCTCAGAATTCAATGCATAGCAGAGCAATTAGCGGTGGAATCTTTCGAAGGTCCTTATCACCATCCAAATAAAAGTGTCATTTTTTGTTTCCCTGGAAGTGAAATTCCAGAGACATTCAAGAATAGGAGTACAAATTCTTCAATAACTATCCAGTTAAGTCCAGCTCGTTCTAATAAAAGATTCTTGGGCTTTGCTCTATGCATTGTGGTTGATTTTGAGCACCATCATAGACACGTAGATTTCACAGTCCATTGCAAATACCGATTCAAAACCAAGTACGTTGTTCGTCAATGCATGGTACATAGAGGGTATTCGCCAGGGAGTATGTTTCAAAAGATGCGCATAGAGTCCAATCATGTGATCCTTTTCTGTATTAGTTTCGAAAGTGGAATCATTGAAGAAGCATCCAGAAACAATCATTCCGATGAGGCCTCGTTTGAATTCTATGCTGAAACTATTGATCATAAATTGGTGGCGAAGAATATCGAAGTGCAAAAATGTGGTGTCAATGTATTGTATGTGGATGCTGTAAGATCTAATAACGAAGAGGATGAATCCAGCACATATTACAGGTTTGTTGGTGAAGAGGCATTGGACCCTACCAATGAGGCATTGAAACCAAGTTGTCATGCCATTTCATCATTCACCCAAGATGAAGAAAACATATATGATGCTTCCATGTTGGAATCCAACTCTGCAATTGATCCAAATTGGCTCTCCTTGAATTGTAATCTCTACAATAGAGATTTGGAAGGATCATTGATGGAACAAGATGCTAACAATGAGGAAGGCCTTGATGACCCCACTACGACAATGAGAGCTAGGCTCAAAAGAAGTTTTAGCTCTGACGAGGAGGATGAACCAGAGCCTCAAAGACTGAAAGAATTTCATTTCTTTTGAGAAGGTGCAATTCAAAAGCATGGGTAAGTCACCCTTAGATTCAATTCTTCGTTACTTTTAAATGTTGGTAATTTATTAACAGGATACAAATGTGTAATTATCCTGGCCAATCTTGTATCCTTCCTTTTATCTTTACTAGGTGTGACCTGCGCTATGCTGAAATTAAATTATGCTCAAGGCTTCTGGATTTCTTATGGGCATCTCTTTTGGTAGTATCTGAAAAGAAACTGAGAAAAAAAAGACTTGTTTTTATTTTATTCATTAATGCTTCCATGTTCTGTTTATTTCTTCCCCCGTTTGCAGTTTTCTTTATTTCTCAGAAATTTCTAATTTGGAAATGGTAAATGCAGGTGTAATATGAGGGGCAGGTGCGTTTATTGTGTTAATGGTGGAAGCACTGTAAGCAGAGCTCTAAACAGAGCTGCTCCCTATATCTTGTTTGCAGCAGCATGCTTTTACTCGATTGGGATAGAGGATTTTGGTGCCTGGTAAATAGCAGGCAAATCTTGTGTTTGCAAAATGTACAGTTCTCTTACTCCTCAAATATTCATCTTACGTAACTCTTAATATTACTTAACATGCAAATGATTTTGCTGATTTGTGAATCTTTCTCTGTTTGGAAACATACAAAATCTTTTGTATTATACTTTTAATATTTGTTTAAATTGTTACATTTTAATTTTTTTTGCTAAACCTGATCAGATTATGGTGGGAAATGGGAGCCTGTTATACCTTTGTACGCATGAGTGATGCTTTTGCTATTTTTTCTTGCAGTAGAGATTTCTGATCATGCATCAAGGTGAGTAAGCATTAGTTTCATTCTCACTTTAATTATAAATGTATTATTCCTATTTATTTTGGATGTTCTCTAATGTTGCTTATTTTCATATTTGTTCTTGCTTTTGAATGTTCTAGATCATATAAAACTCCTTAAAAAAATGTTTTGTGTTTTGTTGGAGCACTCACAATGTAGTCTAACTTTTTGCATGATCTCATGCAAAGTTGTCTTCATCTTATTAGATCTCATGCAGTTCTGGAGATTACTGTAAGAAGAAAACAGAGAAACAAATTTAAAAATCAAGTCGTGCAAGGAAAACTTGCCCTTGTATATCTTGGTGGCAGCGAAAGAGCTTCTGAAACAAGCAGCGGGGGCCAAAAGCTGATGGATTGAGCTATCATTGATTATTCACTTCTTGTTTTAGCGAATTGCATCAAAAATTTGGGGAAACAAGAAACAAAGGGTCTTGCCTATTTGTGAATCGTACCTAAAAATCAGTTCTCCCTTTCTTTGAGCTCTCAAATCCTTGGCTCAGCTGTTTGGCTTGAGTTATTTCAATAACTGCTACCCTCAGGAACCTTTATAGTATAAAATGTTTAGTGTGCCAATGATCCAAATCCATGTAAGCTAAAGATTCCATTTTGTAAGGGGAACTTATTGTAAATTTTGCACTTGTATTCTACGATGATGGTAAATTTAGACTGGAGTAGAGTTCCTGAGGTCTGTATTATGTTCAAAATATTTGCAGGAGCAGGCAAGTCATCAATCTTCAGGCAGGACATTGAGAGGACAAGCCAGATGGAAGGGCAAAGCATCTGCAAGGAAGCATATTTCTTCTTTTATGAATGTTAGCTCAGAATATATGGTCTGACATTCAGAAATCTGACAAAACTAAAATATCAGGTAATGAGTTGTATTCTTTTGTATGGGTACCCTATATATACACTTTCTCTTTGGGTATTAGTTATTAAATCACAAATGACTATTTTTCTTTTATTTTGAGATGTTTGATATGTGAGATATATAAATTTGGCTCAAAAGATTATTTTTTTATGGCTTTTTGGCTACTTGATATATGCTTTTCAAGCCTAAATGAGTTGTTTTTCCACTAGTCTAAGATGCCTTTTATTTTTCAATTTTTTGTTGTTGATTTTGTTGAGGCCTCTGTACGAGTCTGTTTGTGTTTCTGACTTACCCTTTTAATTGCATGAATTATGGATCCTAATTCTCACTGCAGTAGACAGTTCCCATGGATAGAACTTGTCTTTTTTACATTCTGTATATTTTCATTCATCTATATATGTGTGTATACACATCAATAAACATGCATATATGTCATTTTTGCTTACATGGATGCTTATGTATATAGTCTAAAATAATAACAAGTAAGCAATTTTTTGGTCAAACAATAACAGTTTAAGAACTGCTTCATCCATAGCTTATGGCCTACGTTTCTGTTAGTTTCCCTATTTTTCTTTTCCTCACCTTCACGTTTTTGTCTCCCTCTTACACACTAATATTATCTTTTTTAAATTAATTAACAATTTTTTATACTTCTCTCCTTACGTTCCTTTCTTCTGCTTGTTTTCCTATTTTTCTCTCCCTGACCTTTAGGTTTCTGTCTCCCTCTCTCACATAAACACTAATATTATTTTTTTAAAATTAATTAAGAATTTTTTATACGTCTCCTTTTATGTTCCTATCTCCTTCTCACACACAAATACTAATATTTTTTAAATTAATTAACAGTTTTTTATACTCCTTTATTTTTCGCACATCATACACTTAAATATAGGTACGCTTAACTCCGCTTGTGTGAGTTAACGCAGCCGGTCCCAAGCCCGGGTAAAGGAGGAGGGTGGCGGTAGGTTTGGACAACCAGCCTTAAAAACTAGTCCAATCTCATGAAATGAACCAATATCAAAACATCGTTGAGGCGTCCCCTACACAGCGACGCGCTGCATCGGAGCCCGGTTGTAGTGAAAAGTGGGCAAGGGTTGCTAGGTCGTCGCCCGGAAGTGACGCGCCACATCGACGCCTGGATGTGGTGTTAAATAGGCAAAGGTTCCCACACCACAATGGACGGGGGTGGGTAAAGAAGTTAGTCCATAACCATAAGCTTAGGTTAGGATCTTGGAATATAGGTACGCTTAGTGGTAAATTAGGTGAGATTTGTGAGGTTATGAGTAGGAGGAGGGTTAACATCTTGTGTCTCCAAGAGACCAAATGGGTTGGGGAAAAAGCTAGAGAGATAGCACCTTGGCAATGTAAGCTTTGGTACACAGGGAAAGATAGAGACCGAAATGGAGTAGGTATCATTATAGATAAAGAGTACCATAAGGATGTTGTACAAATTAAGAGACAAGGGGATAGGATTATTTTGGTTAAACTAGTTTTAGGAGAAGAGGTGTTGAATGTCATTAGTGTGTATGCACCCCATATAGGACTTGATGAGGTTAGTAAACGACAGTTTTGGGAGGATTTAGATAAGGTAGTACAAGAAGTACCCATAGGAGAAAACCTGTTTATTGGCGGTGATCTTAATGGACATGTAGGTACAAGTAGAGAGGGTTTTGAGAGAGTACATGGGGGTTTTAGTTATGGTATAAGAAACGAGGGAGGAGATGCTATCTTAAATTTTGCTTTATCTTATAACCTAATCCTAGCAAATACATTGTTTAAGAAGAGAGATTCTCATCTTATAACCTTTAGAAGTGGACCAAGAGCAAGTCAGATAGATTTCTTTTTAACTAGGAGTAGGGATAGACATAGAAGTTTGGATTGTAAGGTTATCCCAGGTGAGAGTGTTACCGCGCAACATAGACTCTTAGTTCTAGATATGAAGATAGATAGACGACATCGAAGGAACCAACAAAAAGGAATTGAACGGATTCGATGGTGGAAGCTAAAAGAAGATTGTCATACAACATGTAGAGATAGTTGGATTCAAAAAGAGGCTTGGACAACAGAAGAGAACCCAAATGTAATGTGGAATAAGATGGCAAAATGCATTCGAGAGGTAGGCAAAGAGACATTAGGAGTATCAAACGGAAGAGTGCCGACTGGAAAGGACACAACATGGTGGACTGCAGTAGTAAAAGATGCTATAAAGACTAAGCGAGAGTGTTACAAGGCTTTAAAGAAGAACAATACAGAAGAGAGTTTTTCGGAATATAAGGTAGCAAGAAAGGAGGCAAAGAAGGCTGTGGCAGAAGCTAAGACGAAGGTTGTGAAAGAGATTTACGACAAGTTGAACACAAAGGAGGGAGAGAAAACGATATACAGATTGGCGTGAGCAAGAGAAAGGAGGAGTCGCGACCTAAGAGTCGTGAAATGTATTAAGGATGAGCATCAAAGAATTCTCGTTAAAGATAATGACATTAAGGACAGGTGGCGAGATTATTTTAACAAATTATTTAATGACGGACAAAATAAAGTTTTGGATAATATTTCGATGCCTCTTAAGGATTTAAATCGGTGCTTTATGCGTAGAATCCAAGAGATAGAGGTAAAAGAGGCACTAAAGATGATGAAGAATGGAAAAACTGTTGGACCTGATGACATCCCAATTGAAGTTTGGAAATGCCTTGGAGATGTAGGAGTTAGGTGGTTGACAAATCTATTTAATAAGATTTGGCACACTAACAAAATGCCAGAGGAATGGAGAAAGAGTGTCTTAGTACCTTTATATAAGAACAAGGGAGATATTCAAAGTTGCGCCAACTACCGAGGCATAAAATTGATGAGTCACACGATGAAATTATGGGAGAGAGTGATAGAACGGAGATTAAGAAAGAATGTAGAGATATAGGAGAATCAATTTGGTTTTATGCCGGGTCGATCAACTATGGAGGCAATATATTTGCTTAGACAACTTATGGAGTGCTTTCGAGTAATGGGTAAAGATCTTCATATGGTCTTTATAGATTTGGAGAAAGCATATGATAAAGTACCTAGGGAGGTACTCTGGTGGTCCTTAATGAAGAAAAGAGTTCCTTTGAAATATATTAAACTAATTAAGGACATGTATAGAGGTGCAAGGACACATGTGAGGACAGGTGGGGGGCAAACAAATGAGTTTCCTATCACGGTGGGATTACACCAAGGGTCAGCGTTGAGTCCATTCTTGTTTGCGGTAGTTATGGACGAACTGACAAAATCCATCCAGGATAAGGTGCCTTGGTGTATGATGTTTGCAGATGATATTGTCCTATGTGCGGAAACTAGAGCGGAGATCAGTACAAAGTTGGAATTATGGAGACAAACGTTGGAATCAAAAGGATTTAAACTAAGCAGAGTGAAGACTGAATACATGGAGTGTAAATTCAGTTCTAACCGACTAGAAGAGCATGATGTAGTGAAGTTAGATGGGGTGGCGATACATAAGCGGGATCATTTTCGATACTTAGGATCAATAATACAGATGGATGGAGAGATTGATGGTGATGTGACCTATAGGATCCAGGCTGGATGGAGTAAGTGGAGAGGTGCTACAGGTGTGTTGTGCGATAAAGGAATTCCTACATGGTTGAAAGGCAAGTTTTATAGGACAGTTGTTAGGCCAACATTGTTATATGGTAGTGAATGTTGGGCGACTAAGAGGCTACATACACAAAAGATGAGTGTAACAGAAATGAGAATGTTACGGTGGATATGTGGATATACAAGAAAGGATAGAATGAGAAATGATGATATTCGTAAGATGATTGGAGTGGTACCTATCGAAGACAAAATGTGTGAAAATCGTTTACGTTGGTTTGGACATGTAAGACGTAGACCTGTAGATGCTTCAGTTAGGAGAATAGAGGCTATGGATGTTGAGAGAAGGGTTAAGACTAGAGGAAGACCGAAAAAGACTTGGAAGGAAATAGTTTGGAAAGACATGGAGGTTTTAGAATTAGATGAGTAAATGGCCTTGAATAGGAATCTATGGAGGCAGAGAATACATAGGGATGATCTAACGTGATTTTAGATATTGGTTCATATAGCCTACCCCAATCTATTGGGATAAAGGCTCTGATGATGATGATGATGATGATGATCATACACTTAAATATATCCATATCTGCATCATTATCTACACAATTATAAATTTAAATATTATCTATTATAATTTTTTAGTATTTTTCAAATCTTATCCCTCATATAATTTATTATCTTTAAATTCTTATATGATTTTAGATAATCTATGCACTCATTCTTCTATATTTTTTTGGTTACACATTCAAATCGTATTCAATCATCTAATTTATCATGTTTAAATTCTTATATAATCTTGAAAACTGTACACACTCAATGTTCTTATTGAATATCTTATTATTTCTTATATTTGGTATTTATTTTTTAAAATATTAAATTAAATTTTATTTGCTTATTTTGATTTTATTATATTGACCTTAATTTACTTTTAACATTTAAATAACTAAAATTTATGTATATAATATGATTTTTATCAACAAACAAAATTAAGTAAGAAAAAAATCGTGCATACGCAATATAAACGAGTAATAATATATTGACTTAGCAAAGAAAAAAAGAAGCATACAATTTGCTAAGGTAAAGTAAAGATAAATCAAGTACACTAACTTTACCCACATTGCAATTAGAAAAGGAAGGTAAAATAAATGTGACATAAGTTTAATTTAGACAAGACGAGCAAGAGGTCCTCGACAAACAACCACTACAATAGCAATGTTCATGATATCAGGAATTTAAGTTGCAAATCTAACAATGGATCTCATTTTATTTTGGTCTTCGAGCCAAATTTGTGACCATTTAAGAGAAAATAATTCGTATATTAACCTAGCTTTAACCGACAAGAGATGTCAGATTGCTTTTTGTATTCCAAATGATGAGTAATATCAGGAATTATACTTTTATATTATTTACATTTTCATATGATAATTACGTTTTTAATTAATTCAATTATATTAGATTTGTTTTTTATAATCAAGGGCATTTTTGAAATTTGTCACTACATTACCAACAAAATGATGTTTACCAAACATTACAACCTGCACTTTAAACAGAACTTTACCGTGCATATCAAATACTGCAATATTACTTTTCTAGGAATCACTTTTTAAGCAATTTCTCTTGTGCTTTTCAAGCTCTAAAATTTCCTTGGTGAGGGAATCAATATCTACATGCACGCCTTCCTTTTTGTATCCGTTCCATTGTCTAAGATCCCTCTTGAGCATCTTCATTTTCAGAGCAGTCTATATCCATCATTAACTCGAACCTTGTAATTCTTCCATTTCTTTTTCGACCAAAGAGTATAAAGTCTTCATTTTCAAGCCAATGATTAATAGGACCGCAGTCTTGTACATTAATTCCCAAGCAAATCGGAACATGATCAGAAATACAACTATCCAAAAAATAAAAAAAAATAAAACTTGATCCCTGCAAAGGATCTTACCTGTGGCTTTGAAATCAAGCCAAAAGATTTTATGAAGGAATAACTCTGGCACCGGCTTGAAAATCATCATTTTCTTTATAAATAAAAGATTGTATTCTTTGAGATGTAAACCATTGTCACCACATAACTGATCAATAACACGCCTTCTTTTACTATAGCATTCATTTTCTTGATGTGGGTACATGGTTGGACCCTACCCTATAGTTGTTATGCTGTGATGGTGAATTCTAGGAAGAAAGGATGAAAACTTGTCCCATCCAATTATTTTACTTCAGACTACAGAAAGTTTTCCTTTCTTTCACTTTTCTCTCTGCTTCTGCATAGCAAACAATTCTAGTTTAACACTGCAGAATACAGCTTCGGCGACATAATCAAATCTGTCACTCTGCCCACAATAAGACCTTGAACAATAGATAAATATAGCAAAGATCTTGTGATTCAGTCAAGTCAGCCCTTGTAAAACTAGATTGAGAACCCACCTGCCAGAAAATCCGCCGTGGAACTACCGGCAGAAGGCAGGGAGAAGAGGCTACCTATTGCAGATAATGCAACAGATGGCAACCTTACATGCCAGACCTCAATATGAAGCACCAGCTGATTGATGAAAGCTTTTGGTTCATTGCTAGAATAGGAAATGAAAAGATAAAAGATGTAAAGCTTTGTCTTAATTTGGTCCAAAATCTCCCCCTCCCTCCTTCATCAAATCTTATTTGTTCCAATTCATACGAACTAATAGGATCATGTTCATGTGGAAAGCATATTTTGATCACATTTTGCCATAGCACAACATATTCAGCAGCTTAAAAAAGGGAGGTCTATAATAAAGCAAAAAGCCAGTTCCCGCAATGTTCCTACAATGGTTGGCCTTTCTGCATTCATCACTTCATTGCCTTCTTAGTACTTTTTGTTGAAGAAGGAGAAAATGCACTGACAAAGCAATGCAAAGAGATCGATCCGTCTTTTCCTCTTCCTTTTCTACATTACAAGAAAAAAGTCACACAAAGAAAGCTCAATCAATGTTTTTACGCATTCAGCAAGAAACTATTTCTACTAAGGACAACAAAATCACAAATTATAGAGCTCAGCAACAGATGAAACTTCTAGGACTGAGGAAAGTGGCCAAAAATGATCAACCTGAAAGAGTTTTTTCAAAGTGCTGCAACTGTAAAATGAAACCATTATTAGGAGAGGCTTGAGGTCGTTTGCTCTTTACATGCTTCAAAGCTTGAGAAAAGCTCATACCATGCTTTTTCATCAGATAAGCAACAACCACTGACACACTGCAAGAAGTAAGAAAACAAAAGTTTTAATACGATCTGCTTAATTAGTTTACTTCCAACTTCGAAAATTTGAAATTAAAAGTAATTTCTCTGTAGCATACTTTTCTTATTTTGGAAGAAGATATTTTTGAGTTATTTAACAGTACAACTATGCACTTTAAGTACAAGATGCAAGTCAAAATAGCAGCAAAACTTTATAAATCTAACAAATAAAACTAGTACAATTTAGGAACTGCAAAATTGAAGAGCAGAGAGCATAAATGGAAAAATTATCACCGATTACCACATCTAACTAATTACATACTGCTACTGAGTTTGTATCGGATGACATCTAGCAACCGTTTTTCTGGCTCTAGTATCCACTGGATTTCAAGGAATGGAATATTACCAAGCACCTTTCAGTATTTCGGATAGTACTTGTTGTTCTACCTTTTTCTTAGCAACTGGCTGTCATGGTTTTCATGTGATTATAGGTACTCTTTTCTTGATCATATGCCTATAAACTTTTTTGTAATATTAAATCAGTTCACTGATACCACCAGAAAATTCCTGTTTGTGACAAACAATGAAAGGTTGCAGAATAAGATAAACACAAGCTGAAGCAATGATGTTCTGAGAATGTCTGTTAAAAGTGAAACTTTATATAGATGGCCTCATTTCTCAGTTAAGAGTATTGTTTCTTAATTATGATTTAATACTACTAATAAAAGCTTCTTAGCCAAGAAATAATTTTAAAAAATGTGATTACAATCAAGGAATCGACATATAAGGAAAAACACCTTCTAGATATTCCCATAAAGCAGTGAACCAACACACCACCACCCAGTCTTTTAGCTTCATCAATGAAACTGAAACACTCGTCAAAGTATTGCATTAGATTTGTATCTTCTCTGTCCATGACTGCCTCAATGTATCAAAAAAGCCAAGAATTTGATCAGTTCAAACATTCAATTTTATAAACTCTTCAAAACGTATACTAGTGGCAAGCATTATACATGCTCAAAAAACAGAAGATTATAAGGTTGCAGCTAGCTGTTAATGCCTTTTAACTGCGTATCAAGGACTTGGGAGTAAATTAAACAGGGTTAACAAGCCTATTGCTATTTCTGTAGCCTAGCATTTGGAAAGATAAAGGGACCCAAGGAGATATCAAAAGGAAAAATGATTTGCTGAAGCATAACTCATAAATAAAATTAAAATGTCATACACAAATTTGATAACAAGAAGTTGTTTCCATTACAATTACTAGGGAAGAGTTTTTCATACCTTCAATAATTTTGTACACAAAATCATTTGGATATGAAGGGACAGATATGTTAGCCACAGTTAAGATATGTGTCACATTTGAACTTTTCAGTGCACCCTTGTTGCTTGCATTACCCAAGGAACCCAAGAAGAGACCCTAAAAATATAAATATGGAATTATCCAAAAAAATTTAAGACCCAAAAAAAAGAAATAAAAACAAAAATCAATCAGATGTTAAAAAATAAAATAATAAAAAATATACAGAAAACAAAAGTATGATACTGCAACACAAAATCATCAGAATGAGTACCTCTTCTATTTTGCATAGAGCATTATTAGCTTCAAAATATCTATTTATATCTACTCCCCAAGTTTCTGGTATTTCATTTTGGATTGAATTATCAATCTGATCCATAACCAATAAGGAGACTCTCTTCTAATTCCTTTTCACTTGTTGCTTTCCCCTACAAAGGCAGGCGCAGAACTGGTAAGAAGCATGTTTTATTCTGTAAGAGACAAAATTCCTCAATTTAAACTTTTATATGTTAAACCATTTTCCCATTTCAGTGAAATACCAACAAGCATAGGCATTACTACACTATCTAAAAGAAAAAAGGTTATAGATAACATTGAGAGATATGTAGCAGCAGAACTGATATGCATTACAAGTTAGAATCCAAAGAACTTCATATGTATAGTCTTTAAACTGATGCTTGGTACAAGTAAAGCTTGATGGCAAAGAGCTTTGTAGAATTTCTTCTCACTTTAAAACGTTTGTTCTAAGTGAGATTCAGTTTTTCATTGTCTTCAGTCAACTAAACTACATTTAACTGTGCTGCAAAAAACAAATATACGTCATATGGAATGCTGCTCGAGTACCCTGCAATAACTGTGCAAGATAATCCAAATCAAAATGAATTTAACAACTAAAAGTGCTTTCAGTAGTATTAATCTCCCAATATTTGTTAGCAGAAGAAAAACCGAAACTTTTGACTATCATGCTTTATAACTAGCCTGTACCAGCTACAAACTATCTCATGTTTAACGTTAAATTTTCATAGAGATTAAAATGACAATCTAGCTATTGAAAATATATATATATATATATATATATATATATGAAAACCATTTTCATTGTTTCATTAATCTTTACACATACATATACCAGTTACATCAGCAATTTGAAGGTCATAATTAGAATAACAGAGCTAAAGTCTGGCAAAAAAGAGCATGCACAGTAATCTACCCATAAACACTGGGGAAAAATTTACTACTACATGATTAAACTTTCCAATTGGATTAAAAACTAAAGCCAGCATTTCAAATGTTCAATGATAAAGCAAAGTGATCACTCATCAAAAGAAAACTATGTATTTACCCTAAATTACATAAACCATGAATACCCATTGATCCAGAAAAGTCCCTTTAATAGGTCTCTCCAAATTGCAAACATTAGGACAACAGTTGATGTATAAATGTAGAATGGTCCAAAGATATGCAAACATAAAAATGTCTGCAAATTGACTACCATCATCCTAGGAGCATGGAGTTAATAGATAAAACATATCTTCACAGCAAACTAACAGAAACAGAAAGAGTTCCAAGAATGTGAAATTTCACATATATCTGGCCTAGGGACTATCTGGGTAGCTTCAATGTTCTCTTGGAAGAGAAATTTCAGAGACATTAACTGATTTCTTTAAATAAAATGGATAAACATAATGGAAGGGAAGAGAAAAAAGAAAGACAAGAGAGGATCACTCACCCGAGAAGCAATGAATCTAGAAAAGATAGTCGTCAGTTATCTAATATCTTATCAGTTCATGCATTGACCCTTTGATTCAACGCATGCTATATGTACTTTTTTTAATGTATTGTTCAATAATATAATGCTCTGGAATAAGTGATTGATGATGTGTTAATTCCCACAAAAGAGAATGATTAATTTTCTTTTGTTTGCTTGTGATTTAAAAAAATTAATTCCCACACGACTCAAATAATTGGAGGCAACTTTATGGAACATCTATGCTGTTTTGTTTGCTTCTCTTGAATAATTTTTTAAGGGATTTTGATCTTTGAAATTTCAATCCAATTGTAATCCGTCATATTCAAAATATAAGTGAAGCTTTTTTCCCGATATTTTGACAGTATGGCAACTTATATGAAAATAATAAATAAATAAATAAATAATTTTATTAATATTTATACCATCAAACAATATTTTTCTTTCAAAAGTTATGGTTCTCGTGCAGCAGCACAAGAGCGACTTCTGTACATGTCGCTTGATTTTTTTTTTTTGGTGCCATATTTTTTTTTATTTGCAGATATCATGATCCAATCTAGAGCATTTATCTACAATAATTGCAATGAAATTAATGTCATCACAGTCTTAAATTGTGTAAGGTCAATAAAATATTATTTTTTTTTTTGAAGTCAATAAAATATTCTTGGAAATTCATAATTTTAAGTGGGGGTCTCTTATATAATTTTGTGTTGTGATTGAATAATTATAGGATACGCCATTCAGAAACTAGGGCGTGCTGATAATACAATTGCCTACGGATGGGAAGCAACAAAGAAAAAAAAAGAATAATTGTAGGATACTAATAAAAGAAATTATAGATATTATACTCTTGACTTGAACTTAATCATTGAATTTAAATTTTTTAAAAAAAATAATCATTGAATTTAAAAGTTTATTACTCTTACCTGTTGTAACGTGCGAGTTTGAGAACTTAATCGCTAGATATAAAAATTAAGAGTTGTAGGATACTAATAAGGGTTCTTTAAAATGATAAATTTTGGTATGCATTTCAAGAATCAGATATAGGAATACAAACATGTGGAAAAGCTATTGGCACTCTCACAACTTCTTTCTAAGACACCATATCAATTAATCTTTTGTTATCTTAGAAAGATCTTAATTAAAATGATCTTTTTATTAAATTTTACTATTTAAATATTGAAAAAAATTTTTAATATTTCTTCACCATTTTGGTAGAAATCTTTAAAAAAAAATCTAGCTTAAGAGTATCCAAAGAAACCCATTCATTTCTTTAAAGATTTGATTTATTTTGTATTTTATAAAAACGATCTAACACACTTTTTAATATTACTACTTTTATGACTTTTTATCATCTTATTTTTTTATGTCATTCTATTATCATTTTATATGAAATATAAATGGTATCTATTAGTAGTGAAAATTTGTCTAAATCACGAATCATTTTGAACAATTTTAAATGAATCTATTGATTAGAAAATTGTGAGAACTCAAATTTATACAAATAAGGTGAATATAAGGCTTATCAAACCCATATGTAACTATTTGAATAGTGTGGGATGGCTAAACACAGATTTTTCGATTTTCGGTGTAGTGAGATAAACTTTCGTATGACTAGGTACGTCGGGCCCACAGGGGTGCACACCTATCTAGATTGTTGGCTCTATAGGCTTAATCGAGAGGGGAGTGAATCGATTTGATCTACCATTATGCTCGTTTTTCGATTCTTCTAAATTCTCTAACCTATGTTGATGTTTTCTAAGTTCTCTAGGCTATGTAAGCATGCAATCCAAATTCAATACAATAAGCACAATATAAATGCAAGTAAATAAAGAGAGAAGGGAAAGAGAAATGTACACAGGTGATTTATAGAGGTTCGGCAACTTGCCTACGTCCTCTACCTTGAGACATTCCTAAGGATTTTCCCCAAATTCACTATTCTTGATTTTGTGTTACACTCCCTCTTTTTGTAGGCTCAAGAGAAACCTCCCTCTTTTTCTTAAGCTAAAGAGAAACCTCCCATTTTATAAGGTATGTTTGTGCTTACAAGAGATGTAATCAAAGAAGACCTCTAGATAGACAAGTGATTACAATGTTTAAGCACAAGAGAAATCCTATACAATGATTTATGCTATTCTATACAAGGAATGTGAGTATGATGGAAGATGAAGACTTTGTAGCTCTTGAAATATTGTTGAGGCTTGAGGATTTGAGGAAAATGAAGAATAGAATTGCTGAGTAGTTCCTCCTGCTTCCTTTAGCTTCTAAGCCTCTATTTATAGTCCCTTGGATAGATTCTTGACGTTGGGTGGAGCCAAAACTCGAATATGACTGTTGTCCCTCACAAAACTAGTCGTTAGGGCCTTTTCTCGAGTAAAGGGATCGATCCCTTTCCATAGGGGATCGATCCTTTCATTCCAGAATGCTTATTCTGGGTTGAGGGACCTTTTTTGCCGTCAAAATGCTTACTGTCACTAGGGGATCGATCCCTTACCTTATAGGATCGATCCCATGCTTCCAGAGAGCCATTTTCCTACACTTTTTGGGTTAGAAATGATGTAGACTTGAATTTAATTTAACCCAAAATGTTTATAAGCTTTAAGGGAGTTTTTCTTGACTTTCTCAAATGAAAATATTGTCCAAAAACTTATAAGTAATTCTCTAAACTTATGTTGAATAATTCTTGAGAAAATTACTTAATATTCAAAACCATTTTATAAAGTATTAAGACCAATAAGAATGTATCATTAAATCATGGTCTTAATGTTTGATATGAACACTTAAAATGGATTGAGAAAATCATATGTGGTAAAGCAAATTTACAATATGAATTCAAACATTAAAGCTTACTTAAGTTTTTGTCATTTCAAAACATATATGTCAGTTTAAAGCTAACATAGATATATCCAAATCATCATATAATGATGATATCCAGCCTCTGGTAAGCCCTCCTAACCTTGTAAATTATGATTTTAGCCTTTTTCAATAAAAGTGCAACAAACTAAGAAATGACGGTTAATTAAGAAATGATGATTTTGTCCATAGGTCGTTGGGACAAGTGGTTAAAACTAAGACGGTAAATTGACTTTAGGGGTTGTGTTAAGTTATGTCAAAGCCCTGAATTATCATGTTAGACCTCGTGTCAAAAAATTTTACAATTGGACCAAATACCAAAACCAATAAAACCGAGCAAATTGCCTATTTTCTCTCTTATGGTTGGCTACCCTAGTTCATCCACCCTTGATTTTGTCCTTTTGCATGGGACATGCATGTCAATAATACATTTCTCACCTAACCACTTTTAGTTAATCAATGAAAGGTTAAATAAATGGAAATTAAGGAAATTAGTGATATATTTAGATAATTACTAAACTTTTTGCTTTGTTTTCATTGGCTAATGCTTAAAGTGCACCAAAGTGGATAAAATGAGCCTATTAATATCTCTAACAATAGGCCACCCCATTGTTAACATGCACAAACTGTAAGTGAAGAGAGAAACGAGAGAAAGAAAAGAAAAATGGAGAAATTGTGACTACCCCATGAAACTCTGAAAGAAAAGAAAAATGGAGAAACTGTGAATACCCCATGAAACTATGACCACCCCATGAAACTGTGATTGTCCTTTTTTTTCATTTTTCATGATTTTTGAGTTCTAAACACTCATACTAATCCCTCTTCACCTCTTATGCATCATAGTTGAATATCAAAG
The DNA here is from genome assembly GCA_032173925.1 of Heritiera fomes. Lineage (NCBI taxonomy): Eukaryota > Viridiplantae > Streptophyta > Magnoliopsida > Malvales > Malvaceae > Heritiera > Heritiera fomes. Next base: position 24,803,583 of record JAPDPM010000009.1, read on the forward strand.
TCCTTGGAGAAGTGAAACCAAGTGAGAAACCACGTTGAAGCAAATTAGGCTAAGGTAAGATTCATAGCCTTAGAGTTTGATTCAAGCCTCCATCTTTTACTATGTTGTTTAGTGCCCTAAACTAAGGTTGTTTATGGTTTAATATTGAAGTGAAACCACCTCTAAGGGAGGGCTGCTCATTCAGCCATCAAGAGGTTATCAAGGGTAAGTGCCATTCCCAGCTTTGATTTTAATATATATGAAGTATTTGAACATGCCATGAATGAATATAGTCTTATATTGCATTGAAAATTATTGGAGCATAGACCTATAGGTCTAGCCACTTAGGGTTTTAAGTGAACAAGTGCTCAATTTAAGGGGCGTTTAAAGCGTGTCATGTAATTCATATAATTGAACATTGTTAGAGTGTTTTGGAGTACTGAATTGAAGTGTTTGGAATTGTAGTGAGTTCGGCCAAGGTGAAGGGCATGCAGGATTCTTTATGCCTAGGCCTTAGTTAAGTGATATTGTAGTGCTAATGTAATATACAATTGATCGGTACAACTTATGCCAAGTAAAACTAAGTGAATATGACAATTTGGTAACTTAAAGTCTTAAATACATAATGGTATCCTAAGTAAACTAATGAGTTATGAAGTGCATGATTGGCTTTAGTGTGATTGTGAAGTGTAATGAAGTGTGTGGTATGTGTTTGTAGTGATTTGACATCAAGTAGTGGTGTGGTGATCTTAGAGACTAAGCCTGAAATGAGTGCTCACTCTTGAGAGCATTGGTAAGTTAATTGCTTAAGATGCACGTTAGCATCGTACAACGTAAGTTCGAATTCGAACATTAGAACATTAATTTCATTGATATCGAACCATTTGTGTAAATCGTATATCGATTTTGTAAGTGAAAGCATATGATTTTATTGTAGTGTTAGTGATTGAATATGTGTTTTGGATTGTGAATATGGACTTCGAACATTGAATATGGAAATTGAGATTGTATATGCGAACATCGAATTGTGAATATGAACTGTTTGGATTGTGAATATGAACTGTCTAGATTATGGATATTGATTTGAATTGTATGTTGGGTAATGACATTTAGTAACCCAAACCTAACGAAGTAAACTTTAAAAATCAGTTATCGTAAGTGAATAGATGGTTTATTGAACCATATCTAGTTGCATGACATTTCATGCATTGCATGATAGTGATGAGATTTCAAGCTGGCATGACTTAATTTTGTATGTATAAAAGCTTTAAATCTCAAGTGTATAGTATTTAGAAACTTAACGAACTATATGGCTATATCGAACTTTGATCAAACATTGTTTTCGCATCAAATATTGTTTTATTGAACTGTGATTTGGTATCGAACATCGATTTAACAAAAAGAATTTTTTAATAAAGCATACATTTGCTTTATAATTTGTTATTATCGGATTTCGAAACATGTATAAGAACCATTTGTTCCAATGTTATAAAGAATGATTTTATAAAAGTTTCGGCCCAACTAACGGTTTATAATAATTTCCCATAACCATATCACCCCTGCTAATGGAGAAACAATAGTTAGCATATCGATCCCTGCAAATAGGAAAACAATAGTTACCATATCAACCCCTACTATTGAAGAAACAATAGTTAGCATATTGGCTCCTACTAACAAGGATATAATAGTTAGCAATGGTTATGTATTATCGAATATCATTTTATCGAAAAGTATTTATCGAATATCGTTTTGTCGAATATGTCATTATATCGAATATCGTTTTATTGAACAATGTTTTTGTATGGAACATTGTTTTCGTGAATAGTGTTTTCGCATTTAATTTTGTTTTATCGAAAAGTCTTTATCGTATCGAACGGCAATTGATAGAAAAGTATCTATCGTATCGAACGGTGTTTAATTGAAAAGTGTTATTGTGATTTTTATCATTTTATTGATTATCATTATTGTAAAAATTATCGTTTATTGAATATCATTTATCATAAAAGTATCAATTTTATCAAATATGATTTATCATATAAGTGATTGTTTTATCGAACTAGTGTTATTGTATTGAATTTTGCTTATCGAATTATTGCATTACTTCTCGTAAAATAAAAGAGTTTATTGAATACCATATCATTTTATTAAAAATTTTACTGTATCAGTTTATTGAACAATTGCATTTTTTTTAGCATCAAATAATTGCATTGTATTAGTTAGGACGTTGTTACTAGTGATGTCAAGTATCAAGGGGATAATGAAGTATTTTAAAAAACCCTCCATACCCTACCCAAAAGATCTTGACAACATCATAGTGTTATACTGTCGAAAACAATTAGCCTTAAAGTACTGCAATTTCACATAAATGTACGAACTATCGTGTCCTCCGGCATATGACAAAAATCTTCAAAGTTACCCATTTGCAACCATTTAAAATCCCATAATCGGAGTTACTTTCATTTATTCTTGAAATTTTTATTACCCACGGAAGGGATCTAAATATATATATATATATATATATATGATTTAAAATTATTGCTATTTTTTTTTCTAATTTTTATTTGGGGATTTTAAGAGAATTATCCATTCATGATCCTCTCAAATTTCATCATCGGAAATTTTTTTCTTATTCTCAAATTTTATTTTTTTTTACGTTCAAATAAAATACAAAGAAATTAAATTGACTCTTTAATTTAATCACAAATTTAAAATATATTTATGCATATTCTAAAAAATTTAAAACTTAGACAAAGAGGTCGACAAGTACTAAAAGAAATTTAAAAGAAAAAAAAAACTATCAAATTTAAGCTAGTCAACATGGGTTCAAAGTTATTATAGTTAGTTAGAGGTAATAGTGGGCCGGACCTGTCCAGTCTCAAACCGAGCTTGACAAGTTCTGGCCCACAAATTATTAGAACTTGCCTTAACCGATTTGTTGAACTGGGCCAAGCGAGCCGATTCAACATTTCAAAACCCCTGAACTAGTTCGGCTTGGCAAATTGGTTCGTTACAAACCGAGCCAAACCTATTGGCCCCTTTTTTATTTTTTAAAATTTATATTAATTCATTTTAATCAAAATAAATATATATTAATATATTTTTATGATTTAATCTAATAAATTTATTTTTATATAACGTTAGTAGTAATTATAAATTTATAATACATAAAGTTATTATAATTTATTTAATTAAAATAACTGTAATTTAAAAATAAAGTTATTATAAAATTATCTAACAAAATTATTGTTATAATAAAATAATAAATAATGATATTATGATAAATTTATTATCATATTTGATATTTGATTCAAAATATAAATAATGATATTATGATAAATTGATAAAGTTATTATAACTTATTTAATAAAGTTGTTAGTTTAAAAAAATTATAATACTTTTAAAAATTTTTAATTTTGTTAAACTTATTTATTACATTTGAAATATAATTATACTTATCATTTAAAATATAAGTAAACATATCATTTTGCATTTAAAATATTTATTCATTTATTTAGTATGTTTTTAAAGTATTCATTCATTTTGTATTTTAAATATTTATTTATTTTTTAAACATAGATAAGTATAATATTAATTAATTTGGGATTTAACAATAATAATAAATGAAAATAATAAAGGCGAAAAAGGAGAGAGTAGGAGATCAAAAATTTTTTACATGGAAAATCCCTTCAAAAGTTAGAAGGTAAAAACCACAAGATCATAGTCCATAAAAATATTTACTATTACTAAACTTATTTATAATTTTACATACAATTTATGAAAAAAAAATAAAAATTAGATTATTACATATTCCTCATAATTTATACGGATTTTCCTAGAAATTTCCTCCTCCTCTGAAATATTATCGACAAATTCATTGGTCATTCCAAGTTCGATATTGCAGGATTCCGAATCAAACCAATCTTTAAGGTATGTTAACATACATAATGAATCCGAATTAAGAGTGGTTCAATGTTCTCTAATGATTCTTTCACATGTTGAGAATGCGAATTTTGAAGCAACTGAAGAAACTTGCATAACAAAAACATCACGGGCCATGGAAGCTAAAAGTAGAAATTGTCTTTGATTTTCTTTTCACCATTGGAGAAGATCAAAATTTTCGCTTATAGAAAAGTCTTGACTTAAGAAAAATCCTATCTCACAGAAGTTAGAACTTCGTCGAGCTGTTGATGATCCAGATGCCTCGGCTTCTCCTTTTAGCATCATTCTCTTCTTTGTTGCTTTCTTAATTGCACTCAAAATGCCTTTTTTTTTTCCTGCTACCACCACTCTCGGTTTCTTCGTGCGATTCTTCTTGTTCTCGATTAAAGTTGAATTGCTCCTTTTTTGCTTCATAAATATTAAACAATTCTCGAAATAAAGTGTTAATTGAGGACTTTTGTTCCTCAATAGAATCAAGACTAAGAAATTGTTTATAACAATAAAAAAAATCTCTATATTTACCTCACCTTGACTAAGATCTAGTAAAGTTGCAATACAATAAATAAGAGAAATCGTTTTTCAGTTTTTTTAAAATTTTTCCTCCATATCATATACAAAAGAAGATAAAGTTTCATGATCCTTAAATTTTAAAAATTTATCAAATGTTGTATAAATAATAGGAATAAAATAAGGTGAAGTTGGATAAAGTTGAGTTGAAAATCTTTCGGTTGCATCTTTAAAAGTAGTTAGTAAATCAACACAACATTCAATAAAAATCCTATCTTCATCATAAAGTGCTAAATATAGGCTACTTATATAATTGTTATAAAAAAGAGTAATAAGTTCTTTATGAGGTAAAACAAAAAAGTGGAAACGCTTTAACAGGTGTATTATGTGTTTGACAAACCTGCTTCCATTCACATTTATTATTTAAGGTGCAGATCTATTTTGTTAACATTTTAATTTTATCAATTGGACCTATACCACTAGTACTACTACTAGTAATAAAACCACATTGAACGTACAAATTTATAATATGGCATGCACATCTAGCAATAAAAAATGCACCTTACATAACTAGGTTTAAACTTTTAATTAACATAGGAATAGCTGCGGTATTACTCGAAGCATTATCTAAAGTAATAGCAAAAACTTTATTATTTTCAAGTCAATACAATTTACAAACTTTATTAATATATTTATGAATAGTATATGCATTATGTGCTTCTTCTATTACATCTAAAGATAAAATTCGTTTTTGCATGCACCAATCTTCATCTACCCATTAACAAATTATAACAAGATAACTTATACCGTTAGTACTAATCCATATATCACTAGTTAAACTAACTCTAGATGGAGTATTACTAAGTTTATCAATTAAAGTTTGCTTATATTCTCTAAACATATCCATGCAATTTTTTTTAATGTATGTCTAGAAATAAATTTATATATAGGTTATAAATATTTACAAACAAATTCTGAATATCCTACTTTTTCATAAATTGTGAATGGTTGTTCAATCCTAACTACAAATCTAACTAAACTATGTCTAGCTTGAACATTATCAAAATTAAATTTTTTTCCACCATCATATATATTAATTTGAGATTGTTCGCCTACAGTAATTTCATCTTCTTCAGCATCTGGATTAATTTTATGTAAACTAATTAAATGTCGTTTATACGTACCTGCACCATCACCACTTCCACCAGAGCTATAAGAGTAATCACCTTTACACAATTTACAAATAATAGAATATTCATCCGTCATACCTTCTTTTACTATAATGTCAGAATACTCCCATACCTTACTCGTTTTTATTGGGTAATCTTCATTTTTGTCGGTCTTGATGATATAGCGGTAGTGGTGGCAGCTACTGATTGCGTTTGAGTATGAACCCCACGACCACAACAACTAGTACTACGATCTATTGGTGGTGCCGAAGGAAGCTCCTCTTTCGGAGGTTTAAATTCATAAAATGATTAGTCACTCAAATTAAAATTAGGGATTTCAATAGAATCGAAAGAGCGAAAAACAGAACATGAACGACGAAACAAATCTGACATTTTTATATTTTTTGAAAATTAATATGTTTTAAAATTTGAAAGAAATAGATGTAGGAATATATACTGGAAGTTGGAAGTGGAAAATAAAATTTGTAAAATTGTAAAATAAAAAAGAAAATGAATTTTAAAGAGAAAAATGGTAATATTATAAATTTTAGAATAACAACCCGTTTGGTTCAATTGAAAACGAGTTCCATTCTATCATCTTTCCGATGGGACCACAAATTCAGAGGTTTGGTTCAATTTTTGTGCAGATTTTTGTTTCCTGGAAGCTTTAGTATTTTGCACCTAGAAGGAATAGAAATTCTTGGCTGTAAGTGAAGAATGGATTTTCTACTGATGAAAAGAAAGTGTTAAATTTTCTTTCTTCCAAGTGTGTCCTTGTAAAATTTTTACAACCTAAGCCGTTCTTTTTCCTATTCTCATCTCTTCTTTTTATTCGTTCTGCCTTCTTTTTTTTTTCTACTTTTTCATTGTGCCTTGAAGGAAACCATTTTTCTCTGATTTTTCATTAACCTTTGCCCTTTTTTCATTTGGGTTTCAAGTAAAAATGTTTGCTTCAGTTGATGTGGGGTTTGCTTCTATATGATTTCTAGATTTGCTTTGATTGTCCCCTTTTGATTTTTGGATTTTTTTCCTTTGATTTGCTCGTTCTTGCATGAAAATCTAAATGATTTTGGGATTTGCATGAAAAATTTGTATGATTTCTTAATTTTTGATTGAAATTATTGTTCGATTCTAGGGATTGAAATTTTGGGACGTTAATTGAAATTTTGTTTGATTTTAAGTGTAAATTCTAGGTATTCAAATGGTTACCAGAACAAGGCATTCCAATACCTTATAGGGGCATTTGAATGCCCACTACTTTTCAACAATTTGGGCATTCAAGTGCCCAGATTCCCTACAAAGATATGAACCAATTTTTTAAATAATTTTTAGGTTGCTTTTAGTTTTATTAATTAGATACTCAAAAATTTTGTTTTTATTAATTAATATTAATAATTAGAAAAATTAATTAATAATTAAATATTCTTAAACAATAGTTAAGTAATAATAATTATTAATTATTAATTAATGCTTAATTAATAATTACAAATTTAATTAATAATTAAGTGATAATTAATAATTATTTAATATTTAATAATTAATAAAAATTAATTTATAATAAAAATTAATAGTTATTTAAAATTAATTTTTATTTAATTATAATTAATCTTACAATAATTTATAATTCTTTAATAAAAAGGTAAAATGGTCTTTTAAATTTATTTCAACCATATTCTTTACTCTAAATCAATCATATTAATACTAATTCCTACTATATTCTGTTTCAACAAACCAAACATTATAATAATTTTTCTATTCTATTCCTCTTTTTTCTATTCCCATAGAATACCTTTTCCATTTCCTTTCTATTCTATTCCGTGAACAAAATACCACCTAAGAGAATTTAAATGAATTTAAGAGAATTTGAGTGAGTATTGAAAGAATACGAGTGTTGAGATTTGAGAAAATATAAAGAAAAAAAATGAAGGAAATGAATAAGTATTTATAGAAAAAAATATTGAATTTAAATTTTTTTTAAAAACAAAAAAAATGGAGGGAATGAGCGTCCCTCCCTCCCTTCAAATTGGGGTAACGGCTCCTTATCGGGCCCCTTTTTTTTTTTTAAAAATCAGCTCAGCTCAGTAATTTATTGAGTTGGGTCGATTTCAGTTATCTGACCAATTTGACCCTGTCTGATTTCTAACTAGGTCGGGTCAACCCGCTTGATAATCACCTCTATAGTTAGTGCAGTAAGAAGTTTCTACTAGAGTAGCTTTCTATTAAAAAAGGTTAACAGAACTAATATAGTAATAATTCCTAAAACTAAAACACCAGAGGAGGTATCTCAATATAGACCTATAAGCTACTATAATTTTGTGTACAAGATAATATCTAAGATGCTCACAAATAGACCTGGCAATCTTAGACACGACACGAATACACGACACGAATACACGACAGAATAAAGGACACGAGGTGACACGGGGTTAAAATTAAGTAAAATTAATATATGAATGTGGTAAAAGCTAAAAATAACATTTTGAGTTTTCCGTGTCGACACGAATTTTTGACACGAATACATGACACGAACACGACACAAACACGATTTTACATGACACGAAAACGAATTTTTGACACGAATTGCCAGGTCTACTCACAAACAGAATCAAACCGTATATGGGTAATCTTATAACACAGAACCAATGTGCTTTTATAGCAAATAGGCAGGTTTATGATAACATACTGGCGGCTAATGAAGTTTTTCGCTTCTTGAAGTTGAGAAAAAAGGGCAAAATTTATGGGACGACTTTAACGATGGACATGAATAAAGCATATGATAAGGCTGGTATGTGTCAAAGTCACACTACAAAAAAATGAACCTTCAGCGATGGAATTAGCGACGGAAAATTTCGTCACTGATAGTTAAATTCCGTTGCTGATGGTCTTCAGCGACGGATTACCAACGGAACTTTTCTGTTGGAAAAATCGATGCGCTGATGCTCACTCTGTCGCTAAAACTTCATTTCCTTTGGCAATTCCGTCGCTAATTAGCAACGGAATTTTTTTACATCAGCGACAGATTTCATGTCATTAGTAACGAAAAATTCCGTCGCTAAAACCATAATTTCATCTTTTAATTTACATGAAAATTCGTTGCTAAAGGGAATTAATGACAGAATTTCTGTCGCTAATAGTTTATTTGTTTTTTATTTTATAAAAAAATCCGTCGCTAAAAGGTATCAGCAACGAAAATTTCCGTTGCTAAAAGGCATCAGCGACGAAAATTTCCGTCGCTAATAGTTTATTATTTTTTTATTTTATAAAAGTCTCCATCACTAAAAGGCATCAGAGAGGGAAATGCCGTTGCTGATAGTTTGTTATTTTTGTTAATTCAATAAAATTAATAGTCACTAAAGAGCATCAGAGACGGAAATTTCGTCGCTAATGTTATGAATTCTATCGCTAATGTGATGAATTCCGTCGCTAATGTTATGAATTCCGTCGCTTATTTGATGGATTTTTTTCACTTATTTGATAGATTTTTTTGTTAATTTCTATGAATTTCGTTAAAAAAATATTCTGGAATTAATTATTTATATTTATATAAAAAGAGAGAGAGAGAGAGAGAGAGAGAGAGAGAGAGAGAGAGAGAGAGAGAGAGAGAGAAAGAGAAACATTTAAAGCATTCAAATCCACTAATATAAAACATCTAAAATAAACCTAATATTTATACTTAAATCCATAAACATTATCTTAAAATAAATTAACTAAAAGACCTCCTCTTCAACATCATTATCACCACCACTACCAGCACCTCATCATCATCATCATCTGTAAGTAAAAAAAACAAAAACAAAAACACAAGTATTAAAGTTTATCATATAAAAAAAACTAACAGCATAAACATAAAAGAAAATTAGAGTAAATTTACAAAAAAAAAAGGAAAAAAATAGAAGGAAAGAGGGATAAAGAAGAAAAACTAAGAAAAAAATGAAAATATATACTAACAAAGAAGTTAGGGAGGAGTGAAGAGGAGAGAAAATGGAAAATAAGTGTGAAATCCCTAATTTTTGTAATTTTCCCATGTTTGTAAAGCATTTCAGCTTAAATGAAGTAAATAAATATGAAATTTCTGATATATAAAGGATATATGAGAAATATGAGGAATAAATGAAATTAATGTTGATATCAAGAAAATATTAGAGTATGGGAAAAGAGTAAATATTAGAAAATTTAATGCAATTAAATGATATATGTGGCTGATATGAGGAAGGGAAGAAGAGAATTAAATGGTCAAAGGGTCAAAAGGTCAAAAGGTCAATGGCATGGCTGCGATGATTAAGGGATTAATGGGCATTTAATGCAAATCACATGACTCATCATCATCTTTACCAGCCAAGGTCGGCAGCTACCAAACCCTTCTCCCTCTCGTTCCCATCCAATTCCCTATAAGTTTCCATTTTTATCACCTTGACAAGGTACCTTGTTCCTTCATTGAATCAACAAGTTTCTTAACAAAAAACGATCCTTATTGCTAGCTCAAGCTAAGCCTTTAATATGAAAGGCTGAATCAAAGTGATTAAGGAGATCTGAAATCCTGAAATTGGTGAATTGCAAAGGTAAGCGAGTTAGGTGGCTTTAGTTGATTTTATTGATGATTTGGAGTTGTATAGAGTTGGTAGAGTATATTTATTAAGGTTAAATTTTATGAATTATGCAGCTTTGAAGAAGTGAAAAAGGACAAGTGTTGGTGCAACCAAGCTTGTGGATTTTGCTATTGGAGGTAAGGAATTTACGTAACGGACGTAGGGTAGCTATGTCCGCATGTTTTAAATATATTTGAATTGTATTTGGAAAGAAACAAAAGCTGGTTGAGAGCAGGAAAATTTACATTTTTGGATCCTACTCCTAGTACCACTTAGGCGAGGAGCAGCCGACTGCCTTAAGTAGCAGCCGACTACCTAGAGACAACCAAAGCTGAGATTTTCGAAAATCGAGACAAACCAGTCGACTGCTATGTAAGCCAGTCGACTGCCATTTTTCCAGAAAAGCATTCTGTTTCAAACCAGTCGAGTGCTAAGGATGCCAGTCGAGTGCTTTTCTCCCAAAAACATTCTGTTTCAAAACCAACCGACTGCCTAGGGGGCCAGTCGACTACTATGCTTTCAAAGCATTCTATTTCAAAAATAGTCGACTGCTCAGGGAGCCAGTCGACTGCCTTTTCTCGAGAAACATTCTGTTTCAAAACTAGTAGACTGCTATATGGGGCCAGTCGACTGCCCTTATATGTTTTCGAAAAATAAATATTTGAATTTCAAAAAGGAAAGAAATTCAATAAAGCAAAATGTGGTATAGCAACCGACTGCCCTAAAGACCAATCGACTGCCCATTTGAAAAAGAGGTTTTGAAAACCTATTTCAAGAAAGGATATTTGTATTTGATAAAGGTTATATGAATAATGTTTTGGAGACTATAAATCTCTTAAAAGAGCATGCACATTATTTGTACTTGATCTCAGCTAAGGAGCCTTAGTCCGGTCCTCAGACCCGCAGTAAGGCACCTGACTAGTGAGCACTATGGGCTATAGACAATGGCCATACGTCTTTTACTTGTTTCGGCTTTGGGGAAGATCCCTGGCCCGTACGTGGGTACGCCATTTATTTGATATCTCTCGGGATTATCCCTTATGGGATATATTTGTGGTATCCTTATGAGATCTCTCATGGATTATCCCTTATGGGATATATTTGCTGTATCCATTATAAGAGTTACTTGGTGCATGAATCTAATTGGATACAAATTGTCTCCCATCTATTTGAAAGTATTTGAAGCTATTTGTATTTACATATATGATTTCACGAGATTTGACATCCGTAGAAATATTTGAAAGAGGTGATTTACTTCTATTTGATATTTGCGAGAAATATATGACATATGCTTTATAATGGTTTTACATGACATTATAGAGCCAAGCAGAAAAAAATTGCATATTGTGATATAGTACGCTCTTTTACACAAGTTTCTTATTGAGCGTAAACTCACTCCTTTACAAACATTTTTCATACAGATTACTTGAAGTAAATCCTGCTCAGGATAGAGGAGCACCTTTTGAGGTTCTTTTGATATACCTTCGAGACACGCTTCCTACTTACTCCTTGAAGGTATACATAGTTGGCCGTGTACTTCGACTATTGTACAGTACGATATCACATTTGTGTATATATGGGGAAACTAGGTTATATATGTAACATCCCAAGTCCACAAACTACATAATATTCACTCATGAATTACACTTACTTACCGGTTGGGCTGTCTGTGATGCTTAACAACTCCTAACACTTTTACAAGAATTATTATATTATTTCCTTAAGATGTATATACATTCCCTCTATTTAAAGTAGTACTGTATAATTTCACTGAATATATAAAAGAATATGATGTACCTTCAATATTGAATAACTGCTGACTTTAGCAGTCGATAATCCCTGGAGACTAATTCTCTTAATCCAAGATCGATAATCTGTGGAGTGAAAAATAAGGGGGTGAGCGATAATATGCTCAGTAAAGAAGATGTATGCTGCTTTATACAAATCAAACCATATCTCCCAAAACACTTGCTTTCCTTAACAGTAAACCCATTTGAGAAAATGATGGATATCGTAAACACTTTTTCAAATTTAATTCACAGGCTAACATTTTACAATATCAAGTAATAAACAGTAAATAGGATTCAACGAATCCTCTTACTAAACAAAAATCAATAGGTTGAGACTAGGCATCACCCTATGAATAAATCATGCTCTCATCGTTCCCCCTCCCCCTTGCGAGAACGGAATAATCATCCCAACAGGGATACAGTAGATCTATGGCCACAATCTATGGGTGGTCCTCGAGGTTCATTTGCCAAGTGACCTTGAGGCCGCTGATGACTTGGCGGGTCCATCAGCCTTATAACTCATAATAATGCATGAAACTAGGGGCCTAAAGTCTCAAAATCAATTCAATATCTCATAAAACACCTTTTAAGTAATTATTTCCCAAAAGGTTTTATAAAATCGTAACAACAGCCCGCAATCTCACTAACTTCCGTATGAGGAAGGCACGGGTTTAAACTGGCTCGCCCATGGTCAACTCGCCTAAAGTCAACTTGCTAGTCAACTCGCCCAAGTCAACTCACCCAGGTCAACTCGCCCAGGTTAACCTTTTTCAAATAAAAAGGAAAATCTTTATTATTTATTTATTTATTTATTTATTTATTTATTTATTTTACGATGAGAGGTACGGCGAACAAGTGTTCGCCCGCCAATACACATCTTTTAAAACAAGTTGACTTGGCTCGCCCCTTCTGGCATTGTCCTGATCGACTCGCCCATCCATGCAAACAGGGGTCGCCCGCCCCAAAACACCATAATAGGGGTTCGCCAAATTGGTTCGCCCAACATTCTTTTTAAAACAAGGCTACTCGCCCAAGATATCAAATATAATAAAAGTGAGCTCGCCCGTCGTTTTATCAGTTCGCCCAAGCACACGATTTTTCATAATAATGCATGTCAAAAACAAAACCATTTCTCAATAATTTCATAAAATTTAACTCCACAGGACATGCATTTACTTCACACACACATCTCCCTTACCTGATCTACCGAAGCCTTGCTTCCTGCTCGCCGTTCACAATTCTCGTCTGCAAAATAATTCATTTAAAACTATTAATATTTCTTTTTCGAATATTTTCTAAAATTATTTATATTTCTTCCCTATACTTATGACACTTTGGTGAGATTGAACTCGCCATTCACCCAACAGAGCTCGCCATTCATTTGTTGGTTACTCATGGGAGTCTGCCTAACAAGGGAGCTCGCCCTCTTCACTCAACTCGCCATGCTCCTTAATTTTAGTTCGCCACTCGCCCTCACCCATTCGAGACTGTCTCATTATCCAAGGAGTTGGCGAACATGCTTGTCGCCAGCTCATGCATCTCTTGAGCTCGCCTAAATCTTTGGGCGGGTACTCACCTATTTGGCAAATAGATTCTGTTCGCCCTTCGTGTTTCTTTACTCATTCTTTGTTATTTTTCCATCTAATTTCTTTTATCTTCCACAATATTTAACTCAACCCGGCTATATCTATGTTTATCACGTTGTAAAACATAGAAATCTAGCATCCAATATCAAGAGAACCATAGAAATATGGAACTCACCTTAACTTAGTTGCACTTCCCGAATAGAGTGCTTTTCTGCCTCACTTAACTTTACTTTTTTTGTTCCTTAGCTCTTCAACACTGCAGGACAAGTTTGGCTAACTAAAGGATGAATTTCCATGGCTCTTATATGAGAAAACGAAGGAAAGAAGGATAAAATTGCAGAGCAATAGAATAGGCGAGAAGAATACTGCAGGAAATGAATTTGGCTAAGTGGGTTTTTCTCATGTCTTCCTCCTTATATAGCCCTTCAATTCCACTAAAAACACCCCCTGTCCTTATCCCATTTTCTTTCATTTCTTCACGTCGTCCATGCACTAAAAGCTTGTGGAAAAACTGTAGCAATTGGTACGGCCATGGAAAGAATTCTCTGCACATTTTTGACTAATTTTTTCCTCTTTTCTCTTCTCCTTCTCATCCACGCCACTTCCAGCAGCCACTATTATTGACTTGCTCCCCTTGGCCATTAAATGTCTCACCCAATTTATTCAACAAGCAAGGTGGCGTGTAGTCCACTTATCTTGACTTTTCTCTCTTTCTCTCACGCCATGCATCTTCCTCTCCATGCCAAGCATCTTCTAGCCATTATCCTTGACTTTAATCTTATTCTTTTCTTTTGTCTTATAGTATATTACTTCTTGAAGAATTTCTCAACACCAGAATTCAGCTGGCCCTTGTTTGTCCTATTGCCATTAATCCCTTTCACACTTTCATTTAATGCTTTCATATGTTGCATTAATTTATGAAGACTGTTGTAGTAAAAGAAGTCAACAGGAACTCTTTTCTTCTCACACGTTATTGACTTTGTTTGTCATCTCAATATTTGGAATTTACGAGATGATTTCCTTCCTTGGCTATCACATAAAGGTTTGGGTGATCCCAGAAATTATCATATTGTTGGCCATCACCTTGTATTGTTCTACTCGCCACATTGCCACGATTTCCCACAAAATTTCACTTTTATTTGGCTTTTAATTTTTCTCAACACGTCTGGGTGATCAGAAGCCCTCGCCCACTTGGGCGAACTCATCTACTCGCCCTCGCCAGATATGGGTGAACCAACCTATTCGCCCTCGCCCATCATCCTTGCGTTCTGCTCTCCAATTCTGCTCGCCCATTGGCGATCAGCCTTGTTGCTCGCATATGGCGAGCTGTTTGATGTTCTCGCCCATACATTATCTCACCAACATTCTTCCATGCACATCTCAAGTTAAGGAGCTTTTCATCCAAGTGAAAATCAATATTCAATATTTACTTTATTTACATTATCAAATTTTATGAAGTTTGGGTTTATAGTAGTGTAGAATCAGATCTTACAATATAAATATTTGAGATCCTGATGTATGTGACACATGTTTATATATGAAAATTTTATTCATGCGAAAATGGATATTATACTTTGATAATAATGCCTAAAGTATTAAAGAAGAAGGAAGATTGACATTGATAAACTAGTCTATTTAATTGCTATTTGAAGAAAAAATTAGTTGTTATTTGGATAGTGACGAGGATGTCACAATAGGAGAATATATAGAGGCTTTGGCGCGCATAATAGAGCAATTTTCGACGGAATTTTCGATGTATTAGCAACGGAAATTCCGTCGCTAATACTATTTCAAAATATTTCCCGCTATAGCGGAGGTGAGAAAAATTCAAAAAATTAGAATTAATGACGGAAATTCCATCGCTAATACTAGTTCGAAATATTTCCCGCTATGGTGGAAGCAACAAAAATTAAAAAAATTGGAATTAGCAACGAAAATTTCCGTCGCTAATTCCAATTTTTTTAATTTTCGTATTAAATAATCAGTGACGGAATTTTCTGTCACTGAAAAGAATCAACAACGAAATTTTTTATTGCTGAAAAGCATCAACAACGGAATTAGTGACAAAAAATTCCGTCGATGATGCCCTAAATTATAAAAAAAATAAAAATATATAAATAAAATTTCTTTTTTAAGCATCAGCGACGGAATTTTTTGTCACTAATTCCGTCGCTAAAAAGCAACAGCGACGGAATTAGCGACGAAAAATTCTGTCACTGATGCCTTAAATTCGAAAAAAATAAAAATATATAAATAAATAAATTTTTTTCATTAAGCATCAGCGACGGAATTTTCTGTCGCTAATTCCGTCGCTGATGAGTTTTAGTGACGGAATTAGCGACGAAAAATTCCGTCGCTAATGCTTCAAATTTTAAAAAATAAATAAATAAATTTGGATCAATTGGAATCAGGGAAGGATTTTTCCGTCGCTAATTCTGTCACTAGAACTCTTCAGCAACGGAAAAATTCGTCGCTAATTCTAAACCATAAATTTTTATGTATAAGTTTTCTCGCTAATTTAGGTGCTAAATGAACAGTAGCTTCCCACCACATTTAGCAACGGAATTAGCGTTGGAAAATGCTCCGTCACAAATTACCTACGGAATTCCGTTGCTAATTCTGTCACTAATTCCGTCATTAAGTAAAAAATATTTTCTGTCACTAATCCGTCGCTGATGCTATTTTTTAGTGATAGAAAAATTTCGTCGCTAAAATTTTGTCGCTGAAAGTCATTTTTCTTGTAGTGTCACCAAAAATAAATTCCTAAACCCAACTAACTTGTAGCCAGTACAGTAAGAGTCGAATCTATAAGGAACAAAAAATTTTGGGGATTTTAGGGTTATAGCTAATTTTAGGGTTTTAAAAAAAACTAACAGCGAGAAATAAGACAAAAGAATAGAAATAACTAACAAATGCAAATATCACAGACATTCAATTACAAGGCACTTTATAATCTTGGACTTCCCTGTTGATCATTGATAGCAAAGAATCATTGTTAATTAAATAGTTAACCATAGTGTATTAAGTACGACAAGTTACACCATCAATCCTTACTTAGTCATTAACCAAGAATACGATTCTCAATTAATCTCTAATTAATTAATTTACCTAGGATACGATCTCTAGATAAAATTATTAACAGTATTAGAAACTAGAAAGATTTTGGTCAACTTAAGCAACAATCACATACGATGCAAATTTGTTTGACTTAAACTTCGATTCTCCTAAACCTCTTGTGATCAAATCTAGAAGTAATTACAGAATTAAGTTTTTAATCTAGTGGTAGATTATTTAATTAAACTAAATAGTTGGCCACCCTATCTAATCAATTAAACAATCATAAAATCATGCTTAGGGAATTCAGATGTTTAATAACAATTATATCATAAGTTCATAATCTCACAACATGATTTCAAAGAATTATTAACTTACCTTATAACTGAATTAAAGAACTACTCACTATTGATATTCAAGATCACACAATTCATGTTTAATATTATCAAGAAAGTTAAAATCATACAAATAACAATCAAATAATCAATCTTGAATAATACAAAAACAAAAATTCTTAATCAAGAACAAGATCTAACAAGAACTAACACAAGCAAAAATTAAAACTACTAAAGAAACAAAAATTAAATATTAAACTACTCAAGAAATCAGCAAGCAATATTAAACAATTGAAAGAAAATAAAAATCCCTCCACGAAAAGAAAATATACATTGGTTTGGGTAAAAAATTAAGAAAGAAAACAAATTTTTTAAAAATCTATGAGAAATCGGTTCTTGAAATTTAAAACATTAAGAAATCGTAAAGAACAACAAAAATAAAAAGAAGAAAATTTTGTAAATGTGAAGACCGTAAATTTTCCATACCAAGTTTATAAATAAATGAAGGAATTAAATAAATTAAGTATTTAGAAGTATTTTGACATTTTTTTTGTTATTTTAAGTAATGAAATCGAAAATCAGAGTTTGTGCATTTAACAATTAGTGATTACTGTATATAAATTAGATTTAAATATATATTTATATGAATTAAAAAAAATTGATATTTTTTATACAGCAGTGATATAAATTAATGAATATATAAATATACTTACAAAACCTAGGTGCATGTATTATAAGTGACTAGATTAAAAAATATATATTTATTTAATTAGATAGAGGATGCTAACATATTAAAGAAAATGAGATATACACATGAGTATATGAATAATATATATATATATATATAAGAAAATATATATTTAAATTAAAGGAAAATAATATATACTACTATTATATATATAAATATTAGACAGAAAAATGTGTGTATATATAATATATATTTATATTCAAGATAAGAAATATAGATATAATATATATATAAAATATAGTAAATATATATAAAATATAAGTGATATATAAAAAAATTAAACTAGATGGGTTGGTGGGAAAATTCCTCCCAACCCCTAACCTAATTCTAAGTGCTCTGTCCCATACCCACTTTACACCCATCACTCATCACTCTCCCAAGTCATCCCTTCACCGACCTCTGCCCTCTCGTCTCTCTCATTCCTCTCTGCCTCACGCCAAGACTCAAAAATCTCCCTATCCATTACACTCTCGCCTCACCTCTGCCACTCTCCCTTCACCACGCCTCTCTCTCTTTGAGATTTCAAGAAAAGGAACAGAGGAAGAATGAAACTGAGGAGGGCAAGATGTGACCGAGAAAGGTTGAAGCATTTTGGCATAGCTGGAACTCAGTTATTTGGAGGCTGGAACCGTGGTTGTGTTCGGGCTGGTTTGCAGCTGAGTTAGGGGCCATGTTTGTGTTGTGTACAGGGGATTTGGAGCTGGGCAAAGATGCCTAAAACAGGTTTAAAGAGGTTGGAAGTAGGTGCTACAAAACAGAGGCCTTGTGGGACGAGACCAGAATGGAAGTTGGCTGTTACAAGGATGGTAATGCAGGGGCTGTAAACAGCTTGAGATGGGATGTGGAGGCTCGCTTGAAGGCCAATTTGAAGCTGTCATTAAGGCTGATCTGAAACTACGAGAAGAAAGGAGAGAAAAGGTGTACATTTGACTGGAGGTGACAGGAAACGTGAAGGCCAGGGGCTGTACTGCTTATATTTTAGGTGTTGAATTAGGGGCTACTACCAGCAGTATAAAGGCTGGGATTATGGGCTGTTTAGGCGCTTAAAATGGGGCTGACCAGAGTGATTGGTAGGCACGAAGTAGAGCTGAAATCAACCTGGAATGGGGCTGGAAAAAAATAAAATAAAATAATGAATAAATAATAGTAGCATGAAGCAGCAAAGAAACTGGTTAGGAACCGAGAGAATGTGATGAGTAACGTGAGAGATGGAGGAAGGAGAAGCTAAACCAACTTGCTCCACCTCACCTCCACCATTGTAGGCCTCCAAAGCCTCTGGACAGCCGCTGCCTTGAAGAAAAACAGAAGCTGCTCTATGAAGCAAAAATCCAGCTGCAAACCGAGGATGATAGAGAGGAAAATGGAAGAAAACAAAAGGGAAAGCTGCTGTTTAAGGAAGAAGACAGCAGCCAACACAGTGAAAGAAATAAAGCAATAGATTCGGCTAGCAAGGTGTTTTCATGAAGGGTTCTACAACTTGAATTAAGGACGTGTGTATGTATGTATGTACAAAAATGATGTGATGAGGATAGATGGATGTGTTATATATATATATATATATATATATATATATATATATATATATATATGTGTATACATATACATATATATACATACGTATATATACATACGTATATACATACATATATATATTTTGAGAGTATAATCTTATGATAAAGCATTAATATGTGATGTAAGGTTTTGTTGGAGAAGTCATTAAGAAAAAGGTAAGGAGGTCCATTCTCAGTTGGCAAGGATATACCAAGGGTAAGGAAATCATACCCTAAATTTAAAGTTGGTATGTATATGTTACGTATATATATTTGGATACAGACATATATGCATATATAGATATAAAATTACATACATTATTGTAAGACCCGAATTTTATTATATTATATACCATATTTGTACATGATTTATAGTGGAAATAAATTCTTTTAGTAAAATTAAAGAAAACATTTAAGGTGAATTTCCACTTTTCATTTTAAGTTATGGAAATTAATATTGATAAAAGGTTAAGATAATGTCTATGGTATGAAAGCATTAAATGAAAGTGTGAAAGGGATTAATGGTAATAGGACAAACAAGGGCCCAGTCGATTTCTTGTGTTGAGAAATTCTTCAAGAATTAATATACTACAAGACAAAAGAAAAGAATGAGATGAAAGTCAATGATAGTGGTTGGAAGTGGCTTGGCATGGAGAGAAAGAGAGAAAAGTCAATGTAAGAAGCTATAAGTGGACTACACGCCACCTTGCTTCCTGTACAAATTGGGTGAGACATTTAATGGCAAAGAGGAGCAAGTCAATAATAGTGGCTGCTGGAAGTGGCGTGGAGGGGAAGGAGAAGAGAAAAGAAGAGAAAATTAGTCAAAAATGTGTAGAGATTTCTTTCCATAGCCGTTCCATAGCTGCAGTTTTTCCACAAGCTTTTAATGCATGAAAGATGTGAAGTGATGAAAGAAAATGGGATAAGAACAGGTGGTAGGCTCTAAGTGGAATTGGATGGCTATATAAGAAGGAAGACATGAGAAAAACCAACTTAGCCAACTTCATTCTCTCCAAAATCCTTCTCGCCCATTCTGTTGCTCTGCAAGTTCATCTTTTGTTCCTCTGTTTTTCTCATATATGAGCCATGAAAATTTATCCTTTAGTTAGCCAAACCTATCCTGCGGTGTTGAAGAGCTAAGGAAAAAGAGAAGTAAAGTTAAGTGAGGCAGAAAAGCACTCTGTTCTGGAAGTGCAACTCAGTTAAGGTGAGTTCCATATTTTTATGGCTCTCCTGATATTTGATGCTAGATTTCTATGTTTTACAACGTAATAAACATAGATATAGCCTGGGTTTAGTTAAATATTGTTGAATATATAAGAAACTAGATGGAAAAATAACTAAGAATGAGTAAGGAAACCCAATGGGCGAACAGAATCTGCTTGCCAAAATGGGTGAGTATTCACCAAACAGTTGAGGCGAGCTCAAGAGATGTATGAGGCGGCGACACACATGTTCGCCAACTCATTGGATAATCAGACAATTTCCGAACGAGCAAGGGTGAATGGCGAGGACTATGATCGCCCAAAATGTGTGGAATTAATGATCGCCAATGAGGCAAGTAGGAGACAAAGAGGTCACCAAGCGTTATTCAATTCATGGGCGAGCCCATCTCTGAATGAAAGCCACGAACGGCGAACTGAGAAGAATGAGCATGGCGAGTTGAGTTGAAGTGGGGCGAGCTCCCATGTTGGGCGAACTCCCATATGTAAGCCAATAGACGAATGGCTAGCCCAGTTGGGTGAATGGTGAGGGCGAGTACTATCATGCCTCGCCAAAAGTGTTGGAAATATTCGAAAATGAAATTATTAATAGAATTAATAAATTATTTGTAGCCGGGAGTGAAGGACTTGGTAAAAAGCGATCGGGAAGGCGATCGGGAAGCAAGGCTTCATCAGACGAGGTAAGGGAGATGTGTGTGAAGTGAATGCATGTCCTGTGGAGTTAAAATTTTACAAAATTATTGAGAAATTGTTTTGTTTTATGACATGCATTATTATGAAAAATCGTGTGCTTGGGCGAATTGGTAAAACTGCGGGCGAGCCAAGTGGGCGAGCTCTCTTTTATGATATCTGATATCTTGGGCGAGTAGCCCTGTTTTAAGTAGAAATCCGGGCAAGCCAATGTGGCGAACCCTTTTAATGTTATTTTGGGGAGGGCGACCCCTGTTTTCATGGTGGGCGAGTTGACCATGGCAATGCCATAAAGGGCGAGCCTTGAGGGCGAGCCAGGTTAACTTGTTTTAGTCGCTAAGGACTGGCGGGCGAACACTAGTTCACCGTACTTGGCGAACTGATCATGGGCGAACTGATTTATGAGTATTTTCTCAACGAAAAATGAATTATTTTTAATATTTTGAAAATAGAAATATGAAACCTTTTTGGGGCGAGTTGACTATTGGGCGAGTTGACCAATGGGCGAGTTGACTATTGGCGAGCTGACTATGGGCGAACTAGCCATGGGCAAGCCAGCTTAACCCGTGCCTTTCTCACATGGAAATTGTTGAGATTGCGCTGTTTTACTATTTTATAAAACCTTTTGGAAATCAAATCATTTTGTGAAAATGATAACATGAGTGAAATAATTCCATAAAGGTTTTCATAAGTTATAAAAGTGATTTTTGAGACTTTAGGCCCTGAGTTCATGCTTTATTATTCATGTAATTGCGTGACCCACCTGGGGCGGTGGCTCGGGTCAATAGACCAACGAGTGCATCTCAGGGTGTCACAAGGCTGATGGACCCACCAAGTCATCAGCGGTCTCGAGGTCACTTGGCAAGTGAACCTGAGGACCACCTATAGATTATGGCCATAGATCTAGCTAAGATAGCCGTGAGGGGCGGTGGCCTACAGGTGCATCCCAAAAGCGGACGACTTGTGTTCTTGGGGGAACAATGAGAGCATGATTTAATTGTTGCATAGTCTCACCTTATTGATTTCTGTTTACTGAAAGGGTCTATTGAATCCTGTTGAAGTTAACTATATCCATTGTTTTCCTAATGGGTTGGATTGTTGAGATAAATAAATTGTTTTAGAAATATAGCGTTTATTTTTATAAAGCAGCATACACCTTCCTTACTGAGCATATTGTCGCTCACTCCTTATTTTTTCACTCCACAGATCATTGATTTTGGACTAAACAAATTACCTTCCAGAGATTTGATACCGAAGATATGTTGTATTCTTTTATATATTCAGAAAAAAGGTACAATACTACTTTAAATAGAAGGGAATGTATAAATATCTCTTAAGGAAACAATTTGATAATTCATATTTTCATATTAGTACTAGGAATAAAAGTACTAATTCTTAATAAGTGTTAGGAGTTGTTAAGCATCACAGACAGCCCAACCGGTAAGTGAGTGTGATTTATAAGTGAATATTATGCTATACTGTGGATTTGGGATGTTACAATTATACATAATCGTTATTTGATCGATGAGTATTTATGAGTATTGGCTATGAAATGATATGGGAGTATTTATATATGAATGCATATATATATATATGTAAGTGTGAAGTGAAAAGTAGACCTAAGGGTTGTGAAAATGTTACGGTGGTTTAGAATATATATATATATATATATATTGTCTGATAGTTTAGAGCCAATATTTGGCGTAAGAGTGAAATTAAATAATTTTGGCTATAAGATATATGCTTTACCAAGTGATTAAGCATAATGAGGACAATTTACAAAGGTGTTAATGAATTGATTTGTACAGAATTGGAGCAGTGTAGGAGCTTGATTTGGTTTGGAAGATCAGGAAGTAAAATGCTAAGCATTGAGGTAAGTGGATTAAGTTTCGCTAGTATCATCTAGTAGGAGATGTTTAATTTTTATAAATTACCTAGTTTTTGAAGTTAAGCGCCACAATGCTATTGCTTGGGTTATTAAGGTAAGATATAAGGTATGATCGAACTGCAAAATCTAGATGATGCTTGGGCCGGGCTTGAAAACTATGTTTTATGATTTGTGTGTTGTGGCTTGTTGTGTGAAATAAATGTTCAGGTGTTAAGTTATTACATGAATCATATTTGTTTAGTCTATTTAGGCTATGTGTACGTGTGCATGGTCCGCATTAAAATCTCACTAGGTAACCATGCAAAGTACGTAGAGGTACTCCATTGATGCATAAGTGAATTCACACTGCATATTTTGACTCCAACTGTTATATGCATGAAATTTATAATACTTGGCTTTATGCTTTGGTTTGAAAAGTATAGTTTTGAGCTAACTCTATAACAAAGAGCTTTTATGCATATTTGGAAACCTTAACAAGGTTTTTGATCCATGTTTTGAAAAATCATGCCCTAGCAAGCATAATGATGTACCTTTGAATTTTGACAATACATTCTGTCATGCTAAGTTAAGTTTTGATAAATAATATGTCTTTTGAACTTAAAGGTTTTGATCAGTATTTAGTAACCTGTTTTCTGAACTTAAGGTTTCGATCAGTATTCAATAGTCCATTTTCTAAACTTAAAGGTTTTGATCAATATTCGTTTCCTAAATTAAAGGTTTCGATCAGTACTTAGTTTTCCATTTTGTATTTTATTTTGGGCAGATCCATTGACCTTCAGGTCACTCAGAGCCTATCGAGCTTCGCTCTAGGTTCCATTACTCGTCTATTAAGCTTTGTACTCTAGACTTTCAATACCAGTATCTGCACCTTACGAGTCTCGTGCTCTAGGCATTATCAGGCTTGTTTGGAAAACCAATAGACAAGTTTCAACTCTTGACTGCACAACAGCATTGGAGTAACTCTATGGCCATAGGTATTGTGTTGCTTGCGACACTTATCCATCACTTGTTAAGATGGACATCAGTATCAGTATCAATTATCAAGAATCTTTGCCTACACTTTATCAGTATTAGTTTTCAATGATTTGAGGCTTTGTGCCAAACTTTATCAGTATCTATTTTGATTTCAGTTTCAGTTCAGTATTTGAGGCTTTATGCCAAACATAATCAGTATCTTTATTTATTTCAATTTCAGTTCAGTATTTGAGGCTTTATGCCAAACATTATCAGTATCTGTTTTGATTCGATTTCAATTCAGTATTTGAGGCTTTATGCCAAACTTTATCAGTATTCGTTTTGGATTTCAGTTTTACTTTAGCATTTAAGACCTTCTGGTAAAATTGATCAGTATGTGTTTTGATTACAATTTCAGTTTAGTGATTTGAGGCTTCATGCCTAAAGTTTATCTATTTTGATTTTAGCATCAGTTTTCAGTATTTCGAGGCATTTTGCCTAACTCCATCGAGTACCTATTTTCATAAGATTATTTGTTTTGAAACTCATGTGTATAATCACCATGTTTTGAACTCATGTGCATAGTCACTGTGTTTTGAACTAATGTGCATAGTGATCCTGTTGTGCACACAATGCATAATGGTTGTGTTTTAAACTAAGTGTATTAGAAACTTGTTTCGTTATTTGTATCAGTTTTTAGTGTTTTGAGATTTCATTACTAAACTTATTTATTTTTCAATTTTAGTGCAATTATCGATTTTGAACTAAATGCATTAAAATTTTTGCTTTGTTTTCAGTATTGGTTTTAGTATTTTGAGGCTCTAAACCTAATTTTATTAGTTATTAGTTTCATATGTTATTTGTTTTGAACCATGTGCTTAAGGAATTGTTTTTATATTAGCATTGATTTTAGTATTTTGAGTTTTTCACCTAAAATGATCAGTAATTTGTTTTGAACAAAGTGCATATTGATTTGGTTTTGAACAAATACATTATGAATCTATTTTGAACTATGAATAAGGTATCAGTTTTGAATTAAGCACATTACCCATTGTAGTGCTATGCATTCTATCAACATTGTAGTATTGTGACGTGTGATCGTGTCTTTTCAATATCGTGTTAAGACTCGGGGAATGAGGTACCTAGGGTATCCTTCTAACTAATAACCCATATAGCCTCAACCCTAAAGTACGAGTCCAAATAGATAGATTTGGCATCAGGACACAGTATCATGCATACATGTCACTTTATTTTTTGTTCATGCATGCATGTGCATGTAGACCGACATGATCCTAGCATGCATTTACTTAAACTATTTACTGAGCTATGATTTGCTCACCTATTTTTACACCACCTGCAAACTATCTAAGCTAGGCTATAGTGCAAAGCTGTTGTATGGGTGAGGATTGTACCTAACTTAGGTGCATATCAGTGTTCTTCGAGCCCTGCTTTCACTACTTTTCGAGGTACACAAATAGTTTACATGCTCATTCTATATAGTTTACACAGTATAGTTAGTTTGTGTCATGGGATGTAACTTAGGATCGTTTTAGATATTTTGTGAGTGATATGATGATCGAGTGGGATCCTTGGATTCGATATGTATGTGAGAATTAGTGGTGAATATTAGGAATATTGAGATGATAATTATTTGATGAATTACACTATGATGTGAATGTGTAGATAGCAGAATTGATTTGGTATGATTGAGTTATGATAAGTGATAATGTTTTACAGGTTGTTTGTTTGGGTAAATCTCTAAATATAAAGAGGATATTTTCAATCTATTTTCTAAGCAGGAATATCTTATGAATTAAAAAAAAATGATCATTACATGCCTTAGAGAATTATTTAACTCGCCTTTAGAAAAAAAAAATAAGTTAGTAAAGTTGAATTGAAATTGAAAAGGATCAGTGAAAATCGATTAGTGACTACACTGGCACTGAATACACACTTTAAAGTGAAAAGAAAAATTTAGTTCGTAAATTTGCTAAGTGGTATAAGTGTAAGTGTTAAGCATATGTCACGGTCTTCGGGTCGTGACAATAAAGAAGTAAGAAGAATTCAACAAGAATAAAGAGAAAAAAAAGAAATAAAATAATTTTATAAAACTAACTATGAAAATCGGCAAAGAAATATAAAGAAAAGAAAATTTTATTAAAATCTAAATAAAAACCCTTCAAGACTAAGAGAGGGGAAGGAGGGATCACCTCCCTAAGGGGAAGAAGGGATGATTTTATGAAGAGCCTAGTGCTCTTTATATATGCCTAAGGAAGAATTTAAAAGACAAACATAAGCAATGTGGGATTAGGATAAGAGTTGACTTGAGGAAAAAGTTATTTGACTAGTCAAACTCTTACTTTATCTCATCTTTTTACAATTATTTTCTAAATAAAATCCCTAGGGCCTATTTTAATTAATTAATTACAACTTTAAGACATAATAAAATTAACACATTACCTTATCTTGACAAAATCTTGTCTTAGACTTGTTTTGTTGGAATTTCTTCTCAAACTCGTAATTCTGGGAAGAATTTATGTGCTGACTTTTTCCATACATTTGACCTATCAAACAAACTCTGGTTTTTGCAATCTTGTACATATTTGAAATCTTGAGAAGTCCTATACAACTTCTTGAAGACATCTTCTTGATTCTAGGTCATTAAAATAAACAAAAATGTCAATCTTTAAAATTGGATAGAAAATTATGCACTTTGTTCTAGCTCCTTTTAATTCCAATTTTGATTTTTAATACCTAAATCATAAAATAAGCATTAGCAAGCTCTTTTAGGCAAAAAACATCAATAAAGCAAATACATTAGAACATTTATAATTCACAAAATATCATCCTATCAAGGGTAGAGTAGAAATTCTTGGCTACTTATTATGGAAAAGTTGGGTTTTGATAGCAAATGGACAAGGTGGATTATGGAATGTATATCTTCTGTCTCCTATAATATAATTGTCAATGGTAAGAAATCTAGAACAATTTTTCCAACTAAAGGTCTTAGGTAAGGGGATCCTCTATCTTCTTTCCTTTTCTTGTTTGTCACTGATGTTCTTTCTAAATTAATAAACATAGCAATAGAAAATAGGAAGTTAGCCGGTTTGAAACTAGATAAGGATTGTCCCATCATTTCTCATTTGTTATTTGTTGATGATTCACTCTGCTTCTTCTTTTTTTGGCTAGCTGATAAGGCAAATAGCTTAAAACTAAGCAAGATCTTAGATGCATTTTGTAAAAGCTCGAGTCAGCTTTTAACTTGATCAAATCCGGCATTGTTTTTAGTTCTAATGTACCTACCTATCCAGGTTAAAAGTATTGTTGCATGAGTGTTTCATGTGAATGTAGCTGATAATCTTGGAACCTATTTGGGAATTCCATCATTGTGGGGCAAGACAAAGAGGGCAGCCATGGCTTATATTAAGGACAGAATTATACAGAAGATCAAAAGCTGGAAGAAAGGTTTGCTAACTCAAGCTGGAAGAGAGATTCTTATCTTTACGACTAGAGTACATAGATTTAAATAGAATAAATATATAAGCTATGGATAAGGAAAATAAACACCAAATCCCTAAAATCAGCAACTAACTTCTTTTTTTTTTGTATAAATCATAGGTATCCTCATCCGTTTTAACGATTTAAGACTAATCCTGCTCGGGGTTTAGTCACAGTTAAGGCTCTTCACAGCAACTAACTCAATCCCTATAATCATGTAACAAAATAAACATCCTAACTTATAATTATACACAAGTCAACCTTCCTGAAATACCAAATCTTCTCTATACCCCTATAATTCAAGGATTTTTTAGTTCTGAATTCTAACAACCCTGTATACAATGAACAAAGAAAGAGAATTTATACTGACAACTTAACATGAGTCCATATATTGACTCGTGTAACCTACTTCGATATTGAGATGATTTATATAAAACATAAATTAAACGTCGTCAACGTTACACAGTATGATGAATTGATTAAGTTTAATAAAGTTAACCAATAAATTTGAAACATTTTAATTAAAAAAAATCGATGAATAGTACATTTTTAAAAGGATTAGAAGTGAGAAAAAAATAAAATACTAAACAATGATCATAAATATCTGATGGAAGTTACCACTCAATGTGATAAATCATTTACTTAGAATTCAAACCATGTAACATGTCTAAAATGAAACGAGAAAATATTTAGAAATCTTATAAAAGTCTTCTCTCTTAAAGTTTTCTTTCGAAATTCATTGCGGAAGTAATTAGTTTGTTAATTATTATATTCCAAGTTAGTGTTTGTGATCATTGTGTCTATTTGTTTCAAATCTGACTACAACTATGGTTACATAGACTGCTTGTTGATATTGGTGTTTTTTTCCTTCCTTGGCTTACTTTTGATGCATACTGGTTTAGAAGATCTATGGCATAACCTCCAACTCACACGGGAGGAATGGTAGGATATTCCACTGCAGGGATTGGGAGACAGTATATCACAACCTGCGGAGAAGTGTTGGATGATGGCCAAAATATCTACCAATCGCCTTTTTAACAAAGATACTTTCTTGGGTACAATGTAGGTGGTCTGGAGATTATCTCGGGAGGCGACCATTGATGTTTTGGGTGATAATTTGTTTTTGTTCAAGTTTGCG
This sequence comes from Heritiera fomes, assembly GCA_032173925.1. Taxonomy (NCBI): domain Eukaryota; kingdom Viridiplantae; phylum Streptophyta; class Magnoliopsida; order Malvales; family Malvaceae; genus Heritiera; species Heritiera fomes. Next base: position 24,832,217 of record JAPDPM010000009.1, read on the forward strand.
TCTTTGAAGGATAAAGCACGTGTTAGAAGGAAGTCCCTGGCAATTTGACAAGAACTTGATTTTATTTGAAGATTATGATGGTGATATAAAGCATGGTGATTACCAGTTAAAGACTTCTCTATTTTGGATATGTGTTTCTGGTATACCTATTTGGATGATCAACTATTTTATTACTAAACGTATTGGGCGCACTTTTGGATCTTATGTTCTTAATACGAAGGGCAAAAACTGGCAGGTCCATGGAGGAAAAATGCTAGGATTACGTGTCAACATTGATGTCATAAAGCCTCTCCAATGTTTTGTCTCTTTTACGGGGATGCAACATGATAAACCAGTGCAAGGATGCCTTTCTTACGAGAGGCCCTAGAATTTCTGTTATGTGTGTCTCCTTTTAGACCACATCGATGTAGATTGTGATTTGGTTGAGTCTATGCAAAGTAATGGTGCTGAGTGAGACAAGTCAATATGGTTCTTGGTCATGTTCTCCATCGTTGTCTGACGCTACATTCTAGAAATATGTTACCATACAGCCATTACTTCCATCGTTCAGGCACTAAGCTGCATCTCTTTCGATGCGACGGATGCAAGACAAGACTAATGACTGGTGAGTTCAGACAGTTATTGACAAATGTAATTTTCGAAGGCAGTTATTTTCTAACCAACCTGTTCTACCTGGTAGTATTAACTACCATGGAGATTGTTCCAGAAGGATCGAAACACATGCCCAATCAATGACAAGGATAACTGTTAGTAACTATCCGAGTGCTAAGGCATGCCAACCAACTATTGTTATCCTACCAGGACCTCTAACCACTTATCCTGCACAGTAGACCATAACGAAGTGTTGGATGCTGCCATTAAACTTACACTGACACCAGTCAAAACCAAGCCAAAAGCTCGATGTGCCTGGAAAAGGATGGCCCGAGGTGGAGACCACCCTGATTTTAGTGACTACTGTGTTGGATCTAAAAGGAAAGCTTGCTTTCAGACAAAGACCAAAAATAGTTCTATTGCTGTTGCTATCTTGAAGAAGGGGCGTGAATTAAGGGACGCTGAGGATATTCAACCAATTTTAACGTCGAAGATTGAGGGCTACTCCCACTAACTAACATAAGGATCCTGGCCTGAAACTATTGTGGACTTGGGAACCCACGAGCATTGTGTGCTCTTTCTGAGCACATCAAAATGCCAAAACCCATGTAGTTTTTCTTTCAAAGACCAAACTACATGTAAGGAGACTGGACAATATTGAATGAAAATGTCATATGTAAGGTTGTTTGAGAGTCAACGCAAAAGAAAGAAAAGGTGGACTAGTGGTAATGTGTACCTCTATGGTTACTATCACATTATATAGTTATTCTACCAGTCATATAGACATGGCAGTGCAAGATGGTGACAACTGACAACCCTACGCATTGGCGATTAATTGGAATCTGTGGAGATCCAATGCAAGCACGCAGAGTTGATTCTTGGACATTATTAAAGACCTTAGTCTCTCAATCTCCCTTACCCTACTTGTGCCTTGATGATTTCAATGAAATCATGTGGCACACTGAAAACTCTATAAGACTCTTACGCAAGGAAAGGTAGTTGGAGGAATTTCGAAACACACTAATGGATTGTGGCCTGACAATCTTGACTAGACCGGGTCTTAGTTGACATGGGAGAGAGGTCTTACACCAGCCAATCATGTTTGTAAACAAATTGATCCAGCTGTTTCCGCTAAACCTTGGGCTGATTTGTTCCCCTACTATAGCGTGCACCATCTACTTCACCTATCCTTTGATCATTGTCCATTGTTTGTGGATACTATTGGCAAGCAGCAAGAATACCACAGAAGGCGACATTACCAGTTCCATTTTGAAGCATGGACAAAAGAGGCTGATTGTGAAAGGGTAATTAAAGAAGTATGAATGACATCACCGACTGACTCCTTGAAACAAAAACTGATTAACACTAAGCAGCGGCTCTGCATATGGAATCTCAAGAAGTTTCATACAACTAGACATGTTATTGCTAATCTAATTTAGAAGCTTCAAAAATTGACAAATGCAAGGTCTAGTGATGCAAATTTAAGGTTATCCAAATTACAAAGAACAAAATTGGATAAGTTGCTTAAGCATGAAAAAGTCTACTAGCAGCAATGGTCCCCAGTGGCATGGTTGAGAGAAGGTGATCAAAATACCTCTTTCTTTCATGGACAGGCTACACGGCGGAGGAAAAGAAATAGCATTATGGGTTTGAAAAATGATATGGGAGAATGGCATGAAGATTTTGATGAGATCAACCAAATTGTTACCTCCTATTTCCATAAGTTATTCAAGATTAAGGATATTGGCAGATATGAGCCAATTGTAGATACTGTCTAACCTACAATCACTATAGGCATGAATAACTATTTACTTGCATCATTTTCAATAGAAGAATTCAAAGCAGCGCTTGATCAAACGAGACCAATAAAGGCTCTTGGACCCGATGGCTTGCTTGCGATATTCTTTTAAAATTACTGAGACTATGTCAATAGGGATGTCGTGGCTTTTTGCTTGGAAAGTCTTAATGGGGAAAGAAGTGTGGAGGAAGTCAACCAGACATATATTTGCCTAATTCCCAAGGTTAAAACTCCTACAACCATTACTCAATATTGGCCCATCTTGTTGTGTAATGTTCTATACAAACTGATGGCTAAAGTGTGGCAAATCGATTAAAGCAAGTTCTTCCATCACGCATCAATGTATAACGAAGTGCTCTTATACCAGGGAGATTGATATCGAATAATGTTATTTTTGCATATTAGTTGCTTCACTCTTTGCACAATAAATGCAAAGGACAAGCTAGACACTTTGCTTTGAAACTTGACATGAGCAAAGCTTACGACAGGGTAGAATGAGGTTTTCTAGGGCAGATGATGTTACGCATGGGTTTTCACCCTTGGTGGACAAAACTGATCATGAAATGTATCTCCACAGTGTCCTATTCCATATTGGTGAATGGTAAGCCAACAAATTTTTTTTAACCCAAAAAGTGTTATGCAACCATTATCTCCAAATTTGTTCTTGATTTGTTCAGAGGGGCTATCCTTTTTACGGGCTCAATATTGACGATAGAGGCTGTTATCAGGTGTTAGTGCTAGCCGACATGGACCATGCATAACACATTTATTCTTTGGTGATGACTGCCTCTTGTTTGCAAAAGCTACACAGGAGGAGGCTGGAGTATTGAAGGTAGCTTTGGAGCTTTATGAGCATGCTTCAAGTTAGCAAATTAATTTCCAAAAATTTTCAATCTATTTCAGCTCGAATCATGCACAAACTCGCAAGTATTTGATCCAAGGATTTGTTGTCGGTCCATGTGTCGAACTCTAGGCAGAAGTAGTTGGGGCTGCCAAGAATTGTTGGCAGACACCAGGCTCGAGCATTTAGGGAGATAATGGAGCGAATTGTGGTAAAAATACAGAATTGGAGTACTAAACGGCTGTCGTTTGGGGGCAAGGAGGCCTTCCTCAAATCCATCATACAGTCCACTCCTATATATGCGATGAGTGTCTTCCTGTTACCAAAAACTTTATGCACTGATATTAACAAGTTGATGGCGCAGTTTTGGTGGGATAATGGGAGAAATAAAAGGTATATACACTGGCTCTCGTAGGACGATCTGAGTAAGTGTAAGCATTATGGAGGCATGGGCTTTCGTAACATGTGGTCTTTCACTAATGCAATGTTATCCGAACAGTGCTGAAGACTACTGCAACGTCCAGATTCACTGGCATATGCCGTGCTAAAGGGCAAGCAACTCTCACGCACTTCTTTCTTAGATGCTGCTGTAGGTACCAGGCCATCGTTCCTGTAGAGAAGCATTTGCACAGCCCAGGCCTTGATGTAACCAAGGCTGTATTGGCAGATTGGGGATGGAAGGTCTATCAACGTTTGGCTGGATGCATGGCTGCCTTTTACACCATCAGGCATGCCTGCGATTCCCAGAGGGGATTGGGATGGCGATATTATAGTTCATCAGCTTATCGATGGCCAAAGAGGAGAGTGGAGCTCTAACTTGATCAAAATAATGTTGATCATGATGCTGCGACGGATAAAGAAAGTGGTCAAAGTGGGATTAGTGTGATTGTCAGAGATGCACATGGAAATGCCACGGCTGCAGCTTCATCCTACTTCCTTGGAAGACTGATCCACTTATTGCAGAGGCTTTAACCGATAGGAAAGCGGCTCTATTTGCGCAAGATGCAGCGTTTATACTGGTCCAGTTTGAAGGTGGAGGGATAACCAGTAAATTGAAAAACTTGACTGGCGAGTTACCCAGAGTGGGAATGCTTGTGAAAGAGACCAAGATAATGGAGCAGCATTTTATGCATTATGAATTCTTGCATGTCTCTAAACAATGTAATGAAGTAGCTAACCTATTAGCAAACTATGGACTCGGCACAACTGATGTTATCTGTTGGATTGAAGATCACCCATCTATACTAAATAATGTGTTAGCTGTAGATGTTACGTTCATGAATGAATAAATGTTGGATGATTTTCCTCAAAACAAAATGAAACGAGAATGTCACAAAGATGCGCATCAAGGCTGTAACGTGTAATCCAGAGAAAAATAATAAGGCGAACAAGTATCATCCCAAATGGCATAGTTCAGATTGAAATTCCTGAACAATTCAACATATCAACAAATCACTTTCTGAAAAATGATTAGGTGAGGAAGTAATCAATTAATGCCAACACTCAGGTTCCATCTCGAGAAAAACAAGCCTCGTACATACGAATATAAACTTCTTTCAGACTAACCTAGGGATGAAATTCACACAACCTTTTGTTACATATGTTCTGATTAAGCAAAATCACTGAGCATGATTTAGAACGGAAACAATGAATTAATAAAGGAGAGGATAAGCAAAAGAATACAAAAAGAAATGAAAAAGTAAAAAATCAGAGTACAAAATATCAGAGCATTAGCTCCATGGATCATCCCATCCATTGGGTCCTTCTCTTTTAACAAAGGCAATAATGGCTTGCACGCATTCATGGACTCGGTTAGAGAGGGAGTGATTCCCGTATTCAATTTCAACTTTCTCTGCACCACCCATAGCTCTGCACAATCTGAGGAGTTCACGAATTAACATGATCATGCACTCAGATAAGAAAACTCGCTGTCTCTCATATACATGGACATGCATATGCTATAATGAGATATTACAAACAGGATATGCTGAACTGAATGAGCAAACATTTCCAGACAAACATTAACTACTCCAGGAGTTGAGAAACCAACTTGATCATTTGATCAGGTCAGGAACAAAAGTCTCTCTCTCTCTCTCTTTCTCTCTACAAAGCCATGCACAAACTTGGATGCAATAAAGAGATGTTATAATAGGACACTGAAGTGAATGCACAGATGTTGCCTGAGACATTAACTGGAAGAGAGTTTGTGGTCTCACCTTTCGACCAATGCCTTCTTATCAACATACTCTGGCACATATTCATCAGCCATGGAAAATATAACCTGAAAGAAAACCATCATATATGCAAGCTTTAAGTTATTGAACTTGTAACACCGAGAATCCTAGTTATTAGGCAAAACACTATGATAAATGCCATAACCCAATTCCAAAGAAGAAAGAGAGTGCTATACCACAAAGAAAAAATGTTTGGTTCCAGAAGATTATGAATTATGAAGTTTATGGATTTATCTCTTACATTGTAATGATCATTACCAACATCAGCTACTATAAGTAAAAAAACATACAAAAGGTGCTGGTACCTGGCAAGGAGTGTTTTCCATGTGTCCAAGTCTCATTCTAAGCTGGTCATCATTCAGGTCGGAACTGAACATGTCATCATCACCCATGTAGGCACAAAGGGAGTTATACCTGCAAGACATTGGAATTCTCAACAAGGGAAAAACAAAAGAGGCAATGCAGTAGCATAAAAGAAGGAAAAACAAAGATAATGTAGTAAAATCAAGGCTTAATAACCAAATATGTCCCCAACGTTTAGAGTAAAATGGAACTAAGACCTCAACGTTCAATTGCGTGGAAATAAGGCCATAAAGTTCTATTTTCATCAAATAAAACCTAAACGTTAAAAAATAATAGAATTATGTATATTGCCGTTAAATCACTCAAACTTCCGTTATTTATGCACAATTGACACATGACATGGATGCTGACAAGAATAACTTTGCCACGTGGATCGTTGACATGGCTTTACAAAATTAAATTTAATTTCCATGTGTCAAGGCCTTGCCCGTCTCACCAAGCCGTCGGCGAGCATCCCCTAGGCGCTCCGCACCCCAGGTTTACCTTGACAACATGAGCTAGGAGGTCACCCAACACTCACTAACGTATTGTCCGCTTTGGGCGGTCGCCTCCCTCATAGCTTTTGTCTCAAGGTGCCTGAAGTACCCTATAGGACATTTATCACCTTGAGCGCATTTTATTGTCAGGGCCTTGCCCGTCTCACCAGGCGTCGGTGAGCATCCCCTGGGCGCCCCGTGCCCCAGGTTTACCTCGACAACGTAAGGTAGGCAGTCGCCCAACACTCACTAACGTATTGTCCGCTTTGGGAGGTCACCCCCCATCACGGCTTTGTCTTGGGTTCGAACTGAAACAGGCTCAAGATGATAAATGTCCTGTAAAGTACTTCAAGCACCTTGAAACAAAGCCGTGAGGGGGCGACCGCCCAAAGCAGACAAATACATTAGTGAGTGTTGGGCGACCGCCTACCTCATGTGTCAAGGTAAACCTAGGGCGCGGGGCACCTAGGGGATGCTCACCGACGGCTTGGTGAGACGGGCGAGGCCTTGACACCATGTCAGCAGTCCACGTGGCAAAAAAAGTCATGTCAGTGATCCACGCGGCAAAATTATCCCTGTCAGCATCCATGTCATGTGTCAATTGTGCATAAATAACGGAAGTTTGAGTGATTTAACAGCTATATACACAATTATATTATTTTTAACGTTTAGGTTTTATTTGCTGAAAGTAAAACTTTATGGCATTATTTCCACGCAATTGAACGATGAGATCTTAATTCCATTTTACCCTAAACGTTAGAGACATATTTGGCTATTAAGCCTAAAATTAATCACAAGAAAGACTAACGTGACCTAGAGTTTTCTGTAAAATGTATCCAATACTTTTTTGATCTCATTGGATGTATGACTACATCACAGTCCATATTGTTAAATTTGTAAAGAGAATAAACTGCATATAAGAGATTCAGACTTTATTGAGAAATGGGGGATTTTAATCAGCTTTTGTAAACTGAGGAATAAATAAAAGCATATGGCCATTTTAAGATGAAAATCAGTGGCAGCCTACCTACCTATTGGCAGTTATAGGGGAAGATGGATCTGCTTCCTTAGGCATTAAGTCTGAACCCCGACCTTCCTTTATCATGCTTGAGGCTAAGTCAATCATAGCAGCTGTTTCAGGTAGAGTTGCCCTGTATTCTCGATCACTTACTGGAGCCTGAACATTCAAATTGGCAATATCAACGAAGCTGCAAGTAAATCATTGCGCAGGCAGTTGCAAGGAAAAAAAAATTGCTCCAGGCAATAATAAAATAAAATAAGTCACTGTTATTTCATGCTACTTACTAACATATTCTCCTGGACAAAGATATGCAGAAATTAATTGAACCATAGAAAGTTAAATTAACTTCCATAAATGATACATCAGAAACTGCCAAACAGTAATACAGATGTTCACTGCACTTCAAACCATCAAAAAGTGCATCTCAACAGGATTCTCCTTAAATGATCATGGTAACAGACTAGCAAATATCCCTTTGTCACACATCTATAATAAAGTACATAAGCTGCAGAAAATAAAGTACATAAAGAACAAGTTGATCAAAGTGAACAGCAACTACCTGCAAAATGGCAGCACGGACTGCTCGAGAACAAGCCGCATTTGTGCGCATGTAATACACAATATCCTAGATTCATGCGGAAACAAGTAAATGATCAAGCTTATTTCCTCAGAAAATGCCACAGATAAACAGTCAAACAAACTTTGGATACAGAACAAGTTTAACACAAAATCAGCAACTACCTGACAGCCAGTGCTATGACCAAGTAAGACTACACCCTCAGAATTTTCTTTGTTGATAAGATAACTAATAAGCTGATCAATCTCCATGGCATCCTTCAAGACATATGGCGCAAGAACATCTTAAATAAGGGCCTCAATAACATGAAGTTTGAGAAACATAGCAAGGGACAGAGTACAATCAAGGTACACACATTTTTCAAGCTCGACTGCCAAAGAAATTGTAAAATCACGAATATGAATAGTTTAAAACCATAAAATTTTGGCCAGAAGGTTATTGAAAATATTGGCAGGTGTTAAATAGCCAACATCTGAAACACAACAAATATTAATCTCCTCCGGCCAATAATAAGCGAACAAGCAAGAGAGTGAGCAACTAGCTTAGGGGTCGTTTGGTATCGTTTTCTGTTTTCTATTTTATGTTTTCTGTTTTTGAAAATTCTATTTTTGTTTTATTTTGTTTTGTTTTCAATTTCTGAAAACAGAAAACATGTTTGTTTCATACTGTTACGTTTTGAAAACAAATATTTAAAATGATTTAGATATAATAATTCAATTCACAAAAAAATTTTAAAAATTAAATAAAAATAATATATTTATTAAATAATAATATGTAGATAATATTAAATAATATTATTTTATATTATTTAATACTAATATTAAATATTTTTATTTAATCATATAAAAATTTAGTATAATTTAAATAATGTTATAATTAAATATAATATTAAATAAAATAATATTATTGAATTTAATTGTAATAATCATAAATTATATTTAATAATAATTTTTATTTAATTGTAATAATAATATTACATTATTAAATAAAATATTTAACTAATTAATTTATAATAAATTATATAGTTATTAAAATATATTATATTTAATATAAATAATATTATTTAATATTAAGTATTTACTTATTTAATCATATTAAATTATTTAATAGTAGCAGTGATATATTTTAAATTTAAGATAGAATATAATATTAGATAATAATATTGTTTAGTAAAATAAAAATTAATTATATTATATAATAATATTAATTATTAGCACATCAAAATTATAATAACTGATATTATTTAAAATATTTAATATATTCAATAAATTATTATAAAAGTTTAAATTAAATAATATTATAATATTATAATTCAATGTAATATATATATTTAATTGCTTTTTTACGTTTTCAACTTTTCTATATTAAAATAAATATATTAATTTTAAAATATTAAATAATATTTTATATTAAAATTTAATATTATTTTATTTAAAAAACTAATTAATTTTATTTATATTTTTATTATAAAAAATATTAATATTATAGTAATATATAAACTCTGTTCACTTACTTATGAACAGTAACAGAAATGAAAACATGTTTTCAAAAACAATGAAAACAAGAAATTCTTGTTTCCAATAATTTTGGAAATTCTTGTTTTTGTTTTCGTTTTTTGAAAACGAAAACATGTTACCAAACGCGTTTTCTGTTTTTGTTTCCAAAAAAACAGAAAACAGGAAACAAAACGATGCCAAACGAGGCCTTAGTTCACTATTCTTGCCTCATTTCCGAAATTAAATCTTAGATGGTCCAAACACAATTGGTGAAGTAGCTTGATAAAATTCTATGAGCAATATTTTAGAGTCATGCAGAATCATCAATGTCTACTTAGAAAACACGTCTTACTTGTTGCAAGCTGGAGGTGCCATATCCAGTATATGAAGATGACATAAGTAGTTGAACAAGGGACCATTTCTCATTATCCAAGGCAATTGCAAGAGGTTCCAAGTATCTGAAGAAAAAAGGTTACATTTAAGAATCACAGGATTTGCAATAGATATTGAGTATTCAACCATGCAATAGAAAACATTGATCTAATATGCTCAAGCTCTCTTCTATACATTAGTCAAACCAAAAAGGTTTGTGCCTTCTTAGAAGTCATTCCCTGGATTTGTGTCACTTCCCAATTTGCCAAGAGACAATTTTTAGTCACAACTTTGTTAAAGGCTTTTAGCATTGCAGAGATATCCTACAAAACAACTCTAAAAAAAAAATTGGGGGGGTGGGGGGGGGGGGGGGGGGGGGAGTGGCATTGATACCTCAAAAAGTTCATCTATGCAGAGAGAAAAATCTTCAGCAAGATTGACAGGGTAACTAAAGAAAGTGCATGTCATTAATCTCCATCATTATGCTTGATCTCATTCCTATAAAAATATGTTCATTTCTTTCATGAAGGTAAAGGGATAGAAAACTTACTCAGTTGCTAGAAATCCATCTGTCAGTCCACCAATGAAAATAACTTGTTGCTTATGGTCACCTGTTTTGAATGCAACCTAAAAAAGTAAAGGACAAAATGAGAGATCTAATTTCAAAATAAACATTCCAATAAGAGAGCACAATCATGGCATCTGATCCATAGATAACAAGATTAACCAATAAACATTTTCATCCAACATTCTGAAAATTATACCATAAATGCTAAACATACCAATGTTCCAACATTAGGACATTACCAAGAAGCCAAACTAATAAGATCTTTCAATTCACCTGCTAAACGCAGCTAAATAGGACCATCATCAAAACAATTTGACATTTTAGTAAAATCTAATTCTCGTCGCACCATGTTGCATTAATAGTGTTAAGTGTTAAACTGAAGCTACCAAAGGAATAACAACTATTATCAAAAGGCATAAAACTAATCCCCCATTATTAATTGCAAATATGACCTGCAATATAAAAATGAAAGCTCAATTTAACTATTACAAAATGAATGGAACATATTGCAGCCACTTTAACTACCATCAGCACGCTGAATTATAGTCTTGGACAACCAAATTGTCCCTGCGGTCAATGGATAAAAATACTAGAAAGAAAAATTTATCTTCAACCAAAGATTTATCCTCAATGTGTTCAATTGAGTAGTTCATTAAGATTGACAACAAAGTATGCTCCAATAATGGCTAACTAGAAAATGTAATAAATCAGAATATGCTCTCTCAAAATGAATATAGGGAGGTCAAACCACTAAATCATTTGAATCTTCTCAATGTTCAGAATCAAGTAGCTGTTACACTAGAGCTAAAATTACCATACTGAAGCAACAACCATTTTTATGCTAAGAGCTAAGATTAACACTCAGCATTTACATCAAGAGGATAATAATTTACCCTAGAAATAAAAAATTTAAACTCATTTATTAGCTCAATTAAATAATAAAAGTTCTCTTCAACCTCACCCTAGACTATGAACGAATCAAATTGAAACTACCCATCATCAAAATCCCACCAATTTCACTAGAAAACTTGGCCTTTTACTCAGATTCAAGCTATCAAATATACCAATTAAGAAAAGATTCAAAATGTTGAAATGAACAACCTGAATTGGTTTAGGCCCATACTTGAATAGCACACCACGGAACTGGTTCTTGCCCTTGATGGGTCCTTCATTTTCCGTAGCGACGCCACCACCAAAGGAGGAGGTTCCATCCGTCTTGAAGGTGGAGGACCTGCCTTGGCGGCCTCTAACAATGCCGGAAAACCAAGAAGCCGACGATGCTGAAGAGGTAGACGAAGAAGAAACTGTGGAAGATGTAGAGAGAGAATTCATTTTTTTTAGTAAATAATAAAATTAAAATTCAACAACATCAAGATTTCCTCTACGGATTCTAAGGAAGAGAAGAGAAAGATCTGATTTTTTTTCTTGTTTGTGTAAAATTTTTGCTCCGAAATAATGTTGTCTCTTTGCTTCTTTTGCCGAGAACTGAAACATCAAACATTTGATTCAGTCCACGTGCTGGGTAGAGCGCGTGGTACAAATTAGAAACTTCAAAACATTTATTTTTTATTTTCCCCGCTTGACAATATTAAAATGAATAAAATGACGAAAATTCGAACTTGAAGCATGCAATTTTTTTTATAACAAAAAAATAAAATGAGGAATGTAATTTTTTTTCAACATCGAATCCATCGAAATTAGGTTGAGTTGGTTTGTCAAAACTAATTTTTTTACTTTTCAAATAGCTTTTTCCATTTTTATTAGTTGGATTTATATATATATATATATGATGCACTAACAATGTATAATCTCTATATAATAAGTCATTATGAACAAATTGAAAAAAATATTTATATTTATTTTTAAGGGTTTGATATATTTTTAGTTTGTATATTAATGAAGTGTCAACCTCTGATATATTGACAGTGTATAAAGACTATATACTATCACTACATCATGTATAAACCTTTATTAGCTTATGTAGTTTTCAATTTTATTATTCATTCAAAATTATATTCTATTAAAAATTCTTTTCTATTTTATGATCATTTGGATAGACAATAAGATTGATGTTACTAAGAATAAGAATAATCATGACAATCAGATTAATTACTATAATGTCAAAATTACACACTATAGCCCTCGAGGGATGAAATTGAAATCAATAGTTGAATATGAATTAGTTTGAATAGACGGTGTGATTGATTTCAATGAGATTAAAAATAATGGTAGATGTAAAATTAATTAATGTAATGGTAAGATTAAAATTAGTAGTTGAATATATGTTTGGATGCAATCGGTAACAATGAAACGTAGCACTGTCAAAATGGACCAATGCCTATTAGATTGGCTCGGCTTGGCCCATATTTTAAGAATTTGGGCTTCACTTTTGTAGCCCGTTTAAGAAAAAAGGCTTTTCAGCCCAACCCATTTAAGCCGCTAAATGAATTTGGCCTGATCCTAGATGGGCCGATCTATTTAATTTTTTTGTAATATCTTTTAATTTATAATTTTATTTATACTTTTATTTATTTACATATAATTAATCTTATTTGATTAAATAGATTTTAAAAATAAAATTAAAATGCCAAAGCATAAACCAATTAACTAAGCTAAAACTAAGCCAAGGCATAAGTATAACTACACTATCAATGTTTGTATGCACTAATGCACAAGCAATAGCATAAGCCAATTATGCATTTGCCAAGCCAAGCCAACTATGACGACCACAATTTTCTTAATCGCAATTTAAAAAAAAAAAACCTCATGCTCAAGATGGGTTTGATAATCCAATATTAATAAATTAGATAATTGTGTAGGGATTTAAACAAGCGTAAGGACAATTGATCGAGCCTTTTGGCATGAACCACATGGTGAGACCTACCAAGTCAAATTTTGAAACATGGTCAATAACCTAAAGCGTTTAAGTATTGCCCTAAACTCTAATTTTTGCCTAAGTATGGCTAACTACGTGACACTTGAGGGAAGTAATTTAGTTATATGGATGTGTATATATACATATATATATATATATATACATATATATATATACACACACACACATACACACATTGATTTAAGTTAGCTAAATTAATATTCCATGACTAATTATAGTATTTTATAATTAATAAAAAATTAAATGACAAATCATTTAAGTTATGAAATATAACTTAGCCATATAAGATAATAGCTATTATTAACATGATTAAATTAAAGGAGATTAAGGAATTAGTAGGAAAACTAATTCCAAAGTAATTACAATTTACATAATATATATTTGTAAATGTGATTAACTAAAACTAAGGAAATTTACGTAAAAATACAAATAGGTATAAATGGAAATATAAGTGACTAGATAATTAAAAGGACAAACAAAAATAAATATATATTAAGTTAATAAAGGATACAAGTACATTAAATTAAATACGATATACATATGAGTGTGAGAATAAGAAATATATATATATATATATATATATATATATTTATAAAAACATATATATATATATATTTAAGTATGGTTATATACACACACATATAGATTTAAAATAAAGGAATATAAATATATATTTTTTACTATGGTATACAAATATTAAATAAATAGATGGATAATAATAATAATAATAATAATAATAATAATAATTATTATTATTATTATTATTATTATTATTATTATTATTATTATATAGCTGATTGGCTTCCTAAGGAAGCCAACCAATGGCAGCACCTACTCCCACTAATGTAGGAGTAGTTGCCAATTTCAAACAAAAAGAAAAAAGAGGCTTTGGTCCTCTGCAAGGAAAAGAGAAAGAGTGAACAATAAAGAGAAAGTGAAGAAAAAAAAGAGTAAGGGAAAGAGAAAGAACCAGCAGTTGAGAATTGAAACAAGGGAGAAAAGAGAAGAAAGGGAAGAAAGAACTAGTTGTAGCCATAAGGAACCGAGAGAACAAAACTGCTGCAGTAAGAAAAAGAGATGGATGTGAACAGAGGAAGAAACTAGGTGTTTGGTTGGCTGGTTAGGCGTGAATGCTTACTGGTTCTAGGCTATAGTGTAGGGCTATATCGAGAGGAAGAAACAAGGGCATTTGCATTGTGTTTTCAGAGCAGTGGAAAAGGCTTTGAATGGTGGTTCAAAGCCAAAACAGTGGAAATTGAGGGCTGAAACATGGCTAGTACAAGAGCTCTAAAACTGGACTGTGTTGGTGTCACGATCTGATTATTAACACTTAGTACTAATTTTTCTTTATTCATTATGATTGGTTGGTTTGTTTACAGTGTCCACACTCAATTCCCACGTCAATTAGTATATAATCCCAAAATCTAAAATATTCACTTCTGATACATATATATATATATATATATATATGTGAACGATCAAGATTTAATTTACATCTAACTTTTATTAGTGAACACTTTATAGACACATTCAGTATATTATAGTAAAGTTTACATCCCCTGTATGAATATATACACAATGGTACTATACAAGCACTATCTGAACATATAAAAGTAAAATAGTATACCTCTATGGTCTCCGATAACTGCCTAGGGATATCGATCAGATCTCTTTCCGAGACAGAAATAAGCTACTGCAAATAATCTCGAAGGAAAATAAGAGGGTGAGCTTATGCCCAGTAAGAAATATATATAAAAGAGTTGATATTATGCATAACTACATGTATGTACCTTAAGCATGCTTCTACACTCAAAATCAGTATCTATACAATACTTAGCACTCTATCATAAAGGATACTATAATCAATTAGGTAACCGGGCTAAGTACAGAAAGATACTTTGAAGTACCTCACTAGTCTCGATCCCTAGCTCCGACTACAAAGAGTTTACCATAGTTTGCTTGATAGGTAGTTCAATGGTACAGTTTCTGATCAATCATTACTTAAACAATTCAATAAACAGATTATGGTCACTCGGTAATATAATACACAAATCAGTTCAGTAAACTGTTCAATAAAATAATCAGTAAACGGTACAGTAACCAGTTTAGTAAACAGTTCAGTAAATCACTCAGTAACAGTACGATAAACCGATTTCAGTGAACAATATAGTAACTCAGTTCAATTGATCATATTCAGAGAACACTCAATAAACAATACGATGAAACCATTCGATAACAATCCAATGGAGACCAGGCAACACCCAATAAAATCATGCAGTTACAGTATCTCATAGTCAATAGTGGTCCATAATGAACACTAGTCAGGTGACAGCTGTAGGTGCTAAAGATGTGACTAAAGTCAATCAGCAACAGTAACACACTCACTCAGCATGATAAACCCAGAGGCTGCTATGGGGCCAATAGTCTCAAAACAATATATAAAACAGTGAGAACACTCTTCAGAAGTCATTTCAGTAAAATAAATCTTTAATCAGTCCATAATTCAGTAAAATCAGTAATAATGACAGTTAAGATAAAAATATTTAGCAAATATTCTCAATTTAGAATCAAATGTTCAAATATTTTATTTACGTATAAGAATGACATTAACACACGTAGATATCTTGAAAATGAGGAAAATCATTAAAATTAGCCTTGAAAATTGAGTTAAAAATTGGCACTCTTAACAACCTATATGCAACTCTTAATTCTTTTACTCTTTACTTTTATCTCAATCACATTTATAGTCTACCCTTGTGATTCCAGTGTTTAAGGTTTGATTTATGAAATTTCGGCAGCATAATGGTAAGATCAATCCTAACCCTCATGAACTAGAAACACAATTCAATAACCACAATCATAGTTTCCCAACCTCAATCAATTCACAGTATTCAATCACATTATATCTCAATTTAACCATTATCATTGCAACACATTATCCTTATGCCTCTTACATATATCCCTTATCACTCGGATTTTGTCGAATCGCTCGATAGCACAAGTATTCCACCTCACTTCCGAGTTGCAAAACATTACATGAACACAGTTAATTCCCCACACTTCAATTATAACAAGTTTATAACTTCTTAGAATCCACTACATTGCCTACTGCAACTACAAATATGATCTAGTTCATACCGATGCTAACACTGCAACTATCATCAAAACACCTCCTTTTTCCGTTCTAACTTCACCAGCAATCTTGTATTAATTTATACATTAATCTAGGATCCCATTTTGCATTAAATTAAGCAAGGTTTCACCATGCTTTTCACTTGGTTGAAATGGCATACCTTGGTTACACACTCTGTTTCAACAATTTAAGTCTGTATATTCGTTTTGCACATCTTCTACACTAATTTTACATCATTTTTGCATGAAGAAACATCACATTCATGCATGCACCATGTTGGCCGAAACAATAAGGGATGGATTCTCATGGTTTCATTTTAATTCAAGCTTAAATACATGCTTAAACACCTTAAACACATAACATAAAGCCATTAAATCATGAAAATCCAAGCTTTCTCTCACCTTTCCTCCTTGGTCGAAATTGATGGGGATCCAAACACTATGAAAATGTGTCACGACCCGAAGGCCAATGACGTCCACTTAACACTTACTTTATCCCTTACGAAAATTTACACCAAATTTTTCTTTCTCTATTTATGGTTTGTATTCGGTGTTAGTGCAATATCTAAATCAAATCTTATCCTATTAATATTATTTCTCGAGCTATGTCATCCTTCTTAAGGTGATTTTTATGATTTTTTCCTTATTTTTACTATTTCAAAACGGGTCGAAAAACTCCCCTTTGTATTTTATCGATTTTCCCAATAAAATCACCTGCATTAAAACACATTTTTAAACTACACAATACAGCCAGCTGTTGTTTCCCACAGTTCACACAATCATGCATCTCATGCTTCTCAAGGGTTTAACCATTTATAAGTCCACATCTAGCAATTTATACATCATTCAAAATGTACATCTTAACCCGGATCGAACTCGATAATCACCTAGACTCACATAATAATCTAGTGCGATCCAAAGCTACATCCCATATTCTTTCCTAGTACTGTGAAATTAAAGTTCATATAACTATCAAAATGATATACAAGTAGTATACCTCAAAAGTGCAAAAGCTAGGCCCGGAGAATGTAGTCGAGTACCACTACTAGGTACAGTTCCCGGGAGCCTATACGAAGCCTGAGCCGGAATATCAACTCGTGTGATCTGCAGATGTTAAATTTAAGGGGTGAGCAAATCCATGACTCAGTAAGTAACTTAAATAAGTGCATACTAGGCTCATGTCGTAAGACACGATCATACATGCATGAATTCTATAAAATAACATGTATGCATTATATTAAGATTAGCTACTAATTTGTAGGCATACAGATTGCATAAGTTCATTCATACTTTCCTTCCTTTCTTAAACTCACAAAGTATCATCCTTTTTATCCCTTTTTATCAGTATGTTTAAGTGTAAAGGAAAACAAACATTCAAATAGCACATGATTCTATAGAGTAAAGTAAATATAATTCAACCATTATTCACATTCTCTGTCTTATGTATAAGATCTATTTCATCTAATAATATTCATCACATTCACAGATCACAATCATTTATTCATTGTCTTAATAGCATATGATTTCCCACATTTCATTGATACACGTGTAGCACTTAGCTCTCAAAGGATTCTAGATGTGGCTCCCATAGTTTTCAAAGAATCTATGTAGCACGTAGGTCCCTTGAGTTCTCTAAAGGTAGCTCACACGGTACAAAGAATGGAGTTTTCACTCGGGTTTGCCTCTATGGCTTATGTTCTCAAATGGTTCATCGATACACGTGTAGCACTTGGCTCTCAAAGGATTCTAGAGGTGGCTCCCACAGTTTCCAAAAAATCTATGTAGCACGTAAGTCCCTTGAGTTCTCTAGAGGTGGCTCACACGATACAAAGAATGGAGTTTCACTCGGGTTTGCCTCTATGGCTTATGTTCTCAAATGGTTCGTCGATACACGTGTAGCACTTAGCTCTCAAAGGATTTTAGAGGTGGCTCCCACAGTTTTCGAAGAATCTATGTAGCATGTAGGTCCCTTGAGTTCTCTAGAGGTGGCTCACACGATACAAAGAATGGAGTTTCACTCGGGTTTGCCTCTATGGCTTATGTTCTCAAATGGTTCGTCGATACACGTGTAGCACTTAGCTCTCAAAGGATTTTAGAGGTGGCTCCCACAGTTTTCGAAGAATCTATGTAGCACGTAGGTCCCTTGAGTTCTCTAGAGGTGGCTCACATGGTACAAAGAATGGAGTTTCACTCGGGTTTGCCTCCATGGCTTATGTTCTCAAATGGTTCGTTGATACACGTGTAGCACTTAGCTCTCAAAGGATTCTAGAGGTGGCTTGTCACAGCCCGTGACCCTATTTTTTCACCTTATTCTATACATCTTATTTAGTTGAGCTGTCTGCGATACTTTACCTTTCTTTTACATATAAACAATTTCATATTAAATTATAATATAAATTACATCCCCTATTTTACTTTATAAGAGAGTAGTATTGTAGATAAGTCTAAATACAGAAAATAAATGATCATACCTTATTAAAGAAATCAAGCTGTTGCATTGTCCCCAAATGCATAGCCGAAGTCCTTTAGATGTCATACTCTTAGTCCTCGAAAACCTGAAATGTTAAAATTAAGGGGTGAGCAAACCACGGCTCAATAAGGGAATTATATGCCTCACTTGATATTCAGCTATCTATATGCTGAAAAACTTTTTCATTTTTCCTATTGGGCTCTAGGCACACATGTAGGAAGGATACTACAGTCGGTTAGGGATCCGGATGGAGTAAGGCAGGTATTTTGAAATGCTTGTCTTGTCTCGTAACCTAGAAGCAACTGTAGGGAGTAATAAATTTCTTTTGAAATTTAAATCTTTTTTTTCCTTTCATTTCGTATCATTTTCCTTTTTATGCTTTTATGAATTCAGAGCATTTAAATAAAGTAACTAATATTTATCTATTCTTTTAGAAAAATATTAGTTTAAACTATCATCACTCCCTTTTGAATTTTTTTCATATTTTATTGTACAACTCTTAATTAGTACAGTACTTTAAATAGCAAAGTAAGCTATTAAAATCTATTCCACTTATCACATTAGCACAGTAGCAAGCACTTCGGTAAATTAGTCACTATGCACATTGATAAATCGATTACTATGCAAGTTAATAAATCAATCCATTCACAAAAATGAAAATCAATAAACTTTAAGCATATAGCTTAACTCACTGATAACAGTTTCAAAATAACTGATCACTTAATCACTTTAGGCGTAAGCCCCAGTTCACTGATGCAGTTACGACATCCATCCTAACTAGCAATGGAGGAAGTGTCGTATCGAGGAACTCGTGTAGCACGTAGGTCCTTTAGGATCCTAGAAGTGGCTCCCACAATCCAAACAATATCCGTGTAGCACGTAGGTCCTTCGGGATTCTAGAGGTGGCTCCCATGGTCCAAAAGGTATTCGTGTAGCACGTAGGTCCCTTGGGATTCTAGAGGTGGCTCCCACGATCTAAACAATATCTGTGTAGCATGTAGGTCTTTCGGGATTCTAGACTTGGCTCTTACGATCCAAAAGGTATCCGTGTAGCACGTAGGTCCCTTAGGATTCTACAGGTGGCTCCCACGATCTAAACAATATTTGTGTCACATATAATCTAATATTCCATTTAAAATCATGGAAACAATATCTGTGTAGCACGTAGGTCCTTCGGGATTCTAGAGGTGGCTCCCACGGTCCAAAAGGTATCTGTGTAGCACGTAGGTCCCTTGGGATTCTAAAGGTGGCTCCCACAATCTAAACAATATTTGTGTAGCACGTAGGTCATTTGGGATTCTAGAGGTGGCTCCCACGGTCCAAAAGGTATCCGTGTAGCACGTAGGTCCCTTGGGATTCTAGAAGTGGCTCCCACGATCTAAACAATACCTGTGTCACATATAATCTAATATTCCATTTAAAATCATGGTAAGAATATTAGATTTATCAATTCTTCCTTTTTGAAAACATATTACATGTTCGTATCACATGTCTTATGAAAATCATCTCACAGTACTATAATCAATACCGTAATGAGCATTTTGTAAAAATGCTATAAATCAATTGATTTTCTTCTCATATCATATAAAACATATTCTTTTCACATGTCACGTATCATATAAAACATTTTCCTTTTAACATATCACATATCATGTAAAACACTTTCCTTTTTAACATGTCACCTATCATTTATAGAGACTGAGACAATCATCAATCATATCATGCTATAGACCTCCGAGGGTAAAGAAAATAAACATGTCAAATCTATGACCATACTCTATATTGTCCTCGATGGATCACTGATCAAGTGTCGACCGGGACTAAACATATCACATATCACATATCAGCATAATATGATGCCAACTAGTCTCAAAATCGTATTTTTCATCATAAAATAACCTTTATGGAATTTAAAAAATATATAATTTCATAATTTAAAACCATAAAGGTTATAAAATCATTTAGTGAATATTTAAGAAATATTTATAAAAATATTCATAAAAATATTTACTGTATTTCTTTTCATTTTTCGTCTCGTATTACGTTTAATTTACCTATCAAGAGAATTTTCGGAGATTTCATTATCACCATTCTCGAAAACATGAATATTTTAAAATTCAATCTCATTGTATTCATGTTTTATGAAAAATAATAATTTTCTCATTTTTTCACGATTTAATATCGTTTTTCGGAAATAAAATCATTTTATATGATTTTACGTAATTTTCTAAAAATTTTCGACAACATAACGGCTGCAGATTGACTAGCCTTCTGCACGGAAAATACAGTTTATAAATCCAGCCAGTACATCATCACAAATTTCCAACCAAAGAATCATCACAATATTTTCATAAAATATTTTATAATTAAAAACATGCAGACTAAATATCCTTACAGTGCTGCACATGCATCCCTTACCTGTCCCGGGTTGGCGACTTCCTCGTTATCGGTCGCGCCTGTACTCCATCTCTTCCGATTCCATCATCTCGTTCGCCGAGAATAATTTCTGGAAACCAAATTCTAACATTTTAGAATTTTCACAGATAATTTATTTAATTAAATAATCGGAATAATTTTCGTAATTTCCTACCGAATTTTCGGGATCTCCGAATTTTCGAAAATTTTGAATTTCAAAAATTTCCTTTTCTCTCTTTCTTTCTTCCTTTTTCTTCTTTCTTTTTCCTTTTTCTTCTTCTTTTTCTTCTCTGTTCTTTTCCTTTTTCTTTTTCCTTTTCCCTTTTTTGGTCTGAACCGGTTCGGTCCCATCCCGCCGATTCGGCCACCAGCGGCCAGCATTTTCGCCGATTCATGCTTCCCACAGTTGGCCGACGTTGCGAGGATGCCGGATCTGGCCTCCGTTTCTTCCCATTACAGGCGACGATGCCGGATCTGGAATGGTGGGTTTCGGCCCCTTTCTCCTCTGTTTCTTCCCTTCTCCACCGTTCTCCTTCACCGGTGGCCATCCCTTCACCTTGGTCGACCTTCGACGGTGGTGTGGTAGGTATGGCAGTGCCCGGATCGGCCGACAACGTCGTTTTCTTCTTTCCCTTCTTTCCTTTTTTTTTCGATTCGGTTTTCGCCTCCCGATTTCGGCTTCCACCTATTTTTCTTCTTTCCTTTCCTTTCTTGTCACCGGCCGTCCCTCTCTCTTCCTCTCTCGCCGACGACGGCTCCCCCCTCTCCTTCCTTCCGATGGTGCCTACAAGGTCGACCCCTTTTCTGTTTTGGACAGAAACGAGGTCAGGAGGTTTTCTCTCGATTCCGTTTCCGTTTCCATTTTAATTTTTTTTTATATATATAATATATAATTTTCTTTTATTATATATATATATTATCTTTTATATTTATATATATATATATATATCTATATATAATAATATGGTAATAACTATACATATAAATATACCACATTAATATATATATATATATATATATATAAAACTTGTATTAGTGATTTATATATATATACCTATACACTTTAATTTAAATTAATATATATTTCATATCTATATATTAATATACAAAAATGTATTATAATAATATACATATGTATTTATATAATCTAATTATATAAATATATAATATACACATTTTTATTTTCTTTAATTTGGATTTCTTAATATCCAAATATAATTATACACATTTTCATTTATTATTTAATCTGGATTTCCATTTATCCAAATTAAATTTCCTCTATCTTATCATTTCATCAGCTTTTGAATTTCCAAATATTTCTATCTCTTAAATAAATTCATTTATTTTCTTTAACTTATTTATTTGTTTTAATATTAAATTTACAATTATTTAATATAAATTTTATAAAATTAGCGGTTATCACATTCTCCCCACCTTAAGAAATTCGGTCCTCCGAATTTTTACTTAAGTTAAAAGGTGGTAGCATCCTGTATGCTTATCATTCTTGTCCTTTCAATCATCTTTTAAGTAATACTGCCAGTATACCTTTAACATCATAATCATCTTTTATACCACTATATATCATCTTTCATCATATACTTATACTCCCTTAAATTTTTTTTTTTAATTGGGAGTTATCCATTTCCACTCCTTTTCATATCACATATGATTCATATTGTTCATCATTCATCTTTCTTATTTGGTGCCAAGTCGATATAGTTTGGTAACTGTCATTTAAATAAGTTGATTAATTGTATGTAATTGCCCAGTAGCTTTTACATCTCGTACATCCGCTCACTCAACATATCATCGAGCGTTTCCGTACTACGCTCACATATTTACATCATGTACGGAGCGATACTGTCTATAAATTTGGAATCTCTGAGCCTTTTGCTATTTCCTATAAACATATAGCTACTCAGAGATTCCCATCACATATAGGGCTCACTGGAATTTCACATACATTCTCAGCATTTTATAATCATATTTCGACTATGGCACTATAGACTTTAAGAGCCTAAAAATTGATAAGTGATTCCATCTAGACTATCAGTCTATAATCACTTCCATGTAATCATATCTCTTTTGGACTCTTTATTGTCCACAATATTTATTTTCACATCCATTCCATCAAGGCTGCATCTCACTTGCAGACTTTACTGATGATCATTTCTTATATTAATAAATTATGAGACAATCATTTCTCTCTATATCATCTTTTCATGTAACATTCTTATTACCTCTTTTATTCTTGTGGTATATTCATTATCATTTTAATTTTTTTGAATATACATGAAATTATACTTGTCCAATAATTTAGATTCCATAATGGCATAATCAAATTATAATTTAATCTTCTCATTATTTGACTTCGCCATTGAATCTATAATTATCAATTTAATCATCTCATTATCCATATAAATCCACTATTTTCATCATTTCGAGATGGTATATACATATATCCTTTTCCATTTATATGACTGGCAGTAAAATGTAAATCATTTCCTTACTCCTTTGAGTATGATTACTTTTCCTTTATCGAGTTTTAGCTCGATCTTACATCTAGCCATAGTCATGTGATAACCACGAAAATCACTTTTTTTTTAAATTCGAGAACTACTTCATATTCGTATTCCCTCTTCATCATGTACTTATTATCTTATTACCTATTCATATTTTCCTTCATCAACATTTCGGTCACTTTTCCTCAGTGGTAAAATATTCCACTATTAAACTCTTTTAATCTTTTGTATACCATCTTTACATTTATTCGTCCACTGACTTAAACTTATTTAATTTCAAGTCTCATATGTAGAGCAGCTAACCCAATAACTCTTCCATAAACTGGCAATAATATTTAGCTAGACCCAGTACATTTCGTATCTCAATCATTGTCTCTTCATCATAGACAGATCCATATTGCTCTGTTATTCGAGATCATATATCTTAGAAAGAGATACTGTCTAGCTAAATCTTTTATTTGCCAATCTTATCATATAAATGACAGTCTTTGAGAGTCCGTAGGGTCACACCACTATGCTGCTCATTTTTCATTAATGTCTTAGACTGTATCGATATTTCATCATTTATTCATATGTGGTTGCCTCTTCATTAGGCTCATATATCTCACAAGGTATTTCATTAACCTTGTAAACCTCAATAGGAACTCGTAAAAATTATATCTAGTTCTAATATTATCATCTTATGACCATCAATTTCCAACTTTTCATCTAGTGATGCCTTGTGCAGAGATTGGTCTTATAGACTCCTTATACATCTCCGATTAAATCAATTTAAGGCATCCATTCCATATAGATGATTATTTGCTCTTAATAAGAACTTTATTTCATAATAGAAATTTAATACACCATTTAATTCATCCTCAATCACATCATCTGTATTTCCATCCTTTGCATCAATACAGGTGAAGTTCATTATCCACAAATTTTTCAGAGTTGTTTTCTTAAGCTTTTTGGATTCTTCTATGTTCTTCGATATAAGCTTAGAATAGATTCTGTATCCATAATCGAGTCAATATTAACCCGATCTCCCATATCTATATTACTCTGAAAATTTATCGGGAATCACATCTGATACTTTCTTTAATCACACATCTCTTACTGTGTTAGACATTTCATCTCTATGTCTTATCATTTCACTGTACATCCTCAAGGCAAAGACATTTAACATTCATTTCATTTTAACATATACTCCACCTTGATTCATTTATTTACTCATACTTCACAGCATTATTAATCTTAACCAGTATGTTATATCCAGTGTAACTATTTAATTAACACTTTTCACAGCTAACCGATTTAGCTATCATCTTCCTCGTCTCTTATCTTCACTTACTGTTCTTATGCATATTCTCCAATTTCATATACTCCATACAGTACATCATTCTGTAAAACATATTTCAAAATATTCCGGTTCTATAATTATCTGTTTGATACTTCAGAAACAGTAGGAATGTATAAAACCCGAATTAACTGTACTGCTATGAATTTCATCCTTTATACTGATCTCTTTCTCATTCATCATTAGTAATCATTTCACTTTTCATCATATCCAATGATCCGATAATAATATCCCATCAATACACTTTTTTTAATTTAGACCCTTAAAACAAATAACAGGGTTAATCATCCTGCAACTTTTCACTATAAACATTCGGGTCACAACAGCACTTTAAGTGTAGGTGGAATTTATAATCAGGGTCGTTATACTCATATTACATCCTTTATGCCATCAATAACTCCATTACCATCAATGGATTCAAGATCAACTTGGTTCTATCACTGTTCAAAACATAATCCCACATAGGGGCATTTTCGACATTTCACATTTATTTCTTTCTCCTCAATATACATTTAAACCAAGGATCTTATTATCTATATTCTGATAGTATCCTTTCTCATACTACTACCAGCAGTTTAAAATCTTTTTTCAATTTTTGACAAAAAAGTCAACTAGGATCCATAATTAGATTATTTTGCATGAAATGCAGCTTTACATCATCAATTTCTCTGCCGAATCGATCAATTCCAACTTCTGTTGATTTATTTTGACTCCTGATAAAATTTTGGAGGTAAGGGTATTTTGGTCATTTTTGGCCAAAAATTTTCTCTCTTTTCAAAATACCTTCAACCGGTGATCTTAAGGTCTATTTAATGATGATATCTCATTCCCCTCTTTTATATCATCACTTTTAGGTCTCAGCTCGACCCGGATAGAAAAGTACTGGTGGGGCCCTTATTGAGTCCATTTCTGTTCCTTACTGAATCAACCTTCATTTAGATTATAAGATCACCATTTCAGGTACATTCCTGAGCCGTTTTCCCTTTTTGACATCTTTAGTCCAAAATTCTCACCCCCTTCTAAACACTTAATTTCAATTGCAATCATTTATTTTCTCTATGTATTTAGACTACATAGTACTACAGGGGATGTTAACCTTTTCAACATATTTTTTTCCAAAAGTATTGACAGATATCAGGCCAACCTTGCTCTGATACCATTAAATCTGTCACAGCCTATGACCCTATTTTTTTCACCTTATTCTATACATCTTATTTGGTTGGGCTGTCTGCGATACTTTACTTTTCTTTTACATATAAACAATTTCATATTAAATTATAATATGAATTACATCCCCTATCTTACTTTATAAGAGGGTAGTACTGTAGATAAGTCTAAATACAGAAAATAAATGATCATACCTTATTAAATAAATCAAGCTGTCGCATCGTCCCCAAATGCACAGCCGAAGTCCTTTAGATGTCATACTTTTAGTCCTCGAAAACTTGAAATGTTAAAATTAATGGGTGAGCAAACCACGGCTCAGTAAGGGAATTATATCCCATCAAACTCCACTAACTCTTATTTTATATTTATCTAATTTCTATTTTTGTTTTTGTTTTATATTTTTCTATTCTTATATTTTTAATTGTCTATAATGTATGTATTTTATAATCATAGTTGCATAATTAATATTCATAAATGTAGTTAATATATATGTATATATGTATATTTATTTGTTTTATTGATTACATGGAATATGTATTTATTTATTTTATCACATTCTTCACGTAAAATAAGTATATGAATCCATATTAAAATCTTAATTATAATTGACATACATATATATATATATATATATATATATATATATATATACACACACACACACATATCCACACACACACACACACACACACACATATATATATATGTTTTCATGTCTAGTATATTTTTAGTGTAAGTATGTGTGTGTGTGTGTGTGTATATATATATATATATATATTTATGTATATTCCTCCTTTCTTTAAACTTACATATATATATATATATATATATATATAACACTCAACATGTATACATATATATATATATTAAAGTATATATATTTATATGTATTCCTTGTTTATTTTATTTTAACTATTTAATATTCAAGTATATTATATTACCTTTAGTATACTTGTGTCCTTATTTTATTAAAACAAATACACTTATATATTGAGGAATACATGTATCTCTTTGCTCTTATAAAATTCTTGAACTCATTATAAGATTTCTAAATCATTTCAAGGATTATCTATTACTAAATTTGGTAGCCTTGCAACTTCATTCTCATTACTTGAATTAATGCTAATTACGAAGTGAAATCTTGGTACCAAGCTTATTCTATGTCTGTTATTTATTCACTAATATGGTACAAAGTTTGTAGTTTTTACATCCTCCCCACTTTAAGAAATTTGGTCCTCCAAATTTTTCGTGTCTATCTGAAATAGGTGAGGGTACTTCTCTTTCATTAAGCTTTCCAACTCCCATGTGGCTTCCTCTGAAGAGTGGTGCTGCCAAAGTACTTTGACCAAGGGGATTGTCTTAGACCTCAATATCCTATCTTTCCTATCTAAGATCCGAATAGGTCTCTCGACATAGCTTAAGTCCTCCCTAATCTCCAACTGCTCATACTCAATGACATGGGATGGGTCTGTGTAGTATTTCCTGAGCATCGACACATGAAAGACGTTATGCACACCTGATAGCTCTGGTTGTAGCGCTGGTCGATATGCCACATCGCCCACTCTGTCTAATATCTCAAACGGACCAATGTACCGGGGACTCAACTTCCCTCTCTTTCCAAACCTCATTATGCCTTTAGACGGAGAGATTTTCAAAAACACTTTTATCACCAACTTGAAACTCTAAAGGCCTCCTCCGACAATCAGCATAGCTTTTCTATCTACTTTGGGCTGTCCTCAATCTATCACATATCGACCTCACATCTTCAGAAGCTTTCTCTACAATCTCCGGAGTGAATATCTTTCTTTCGCCTACCTTTTCCCAGCCAATAGGGGATCTACACTTTCGCCCATACAACGCCTCGTAAGGTGCCATCCCAATACTAGAGTGAAAATTGTTGTTATATGCAAACTCCGCTAGTGCCAAATGATCATCCCATGAGCCTTGAAAATCCATGACACATGTCCTCAAGT
The DNA here is from genome assembly GCA_032173925.1 of Heritiera fomes. NCBI lineage: Eukaryota > Viridiplantae > Streptophyta > Magnoliopsida > Malvales > Malvaceae > Heritiera > Heritiera fomes. Next base: position 24,860,468 of record JAPDPM010000009.1, read on the forward strand.
GTCTGAATAGTCCTTTCTAATTGCCTATCGGTTTGAGGATGGAAGGCTGTGCTAAAACTCAGTTTAGTTCCCAAAGCATCCTGGAAGTGTTTCCAGAAACAGGAAGTAAACGAGAATCTTAGTCCGAAACTATGCTCACTGGGACTCCATGTAACCTCACAATCTCTTTGACGTACATATTTGCTAAGGCACTAAGCGAATCGGTAGCCTTCATAGCTAGGAAATGGGTGGACTTTGTCAATCTGTCAACTATCACCAAGATTGCATCATGATTCCTACGAGTCCTCGGGAGCCCCCATAATGAAGTCCATCATCACATGCTCCCACTTCCACATAGGTATGGGCAAAGGTTTTAGTAAGCTCGCTGGCCGCTAGTGTTCAATCTTAATCTTTTGGCACACTAGGCACTTGGACACAAAGGTCGCTATATCCTTCTTCATACCAGCCCACCAATACACCTTGCGTAAATTCTGATACATCTTCGTATTGCCTGGATGCATAGTGTATTTGGAGCTATGTGCCTCTTCCAAAATTTGCCTTTTCAACATCTCATCATACGGGACACAAATCCTACCCCAATGTCTCAACAACCCATCATCTGAAATCCCAAACTCTGAGTCTTGGTTCCGTTGTACTCTACTAGTAATCTCCACAAGTTTAGGATCCTCTTTCTGGGCCTGTCTAATCTGATCAATAATGCTAGGCTCTATCCTCAAGCTAGCCATCAAACACTCACCATCTGGTTCTAGGTTTAAATTCAGCTCCGAAAATTTCTCCATCAAATCCCACTCTCGGACCATCATGTAGCTAACAAAACCCACACTCTTCCTACTTAATGCATCAGCTACTCGGTTTGCTTTACCCGGATGGTAGAGAATCTCGCAGTCATAGTCCTTCAATAGCTCCATCCATCGTCTCTGTCTCATATTCAACTCTTTCTGCGAGAACAAGTACTTTAAACTCTTGTGATCGATGTAAATTTGGAACCGTTCACCATACAAATAATGGCGCCATATCTTTAGCACAAACACTAACGCTGCTAACACCAGATCATGAGTAGGGTAGTTTCTCTTGTGGTCCTTCAATTGTCTTGAACCATATGCCACTACTCTAACATTCTGCATCAACACACACCCTAGACCCTGTAGAAAAGCATTACTATACACTGCAGATCCTCCGGATCCACTTGGAATTGTCAACACAAGAGCCGTAGTCAACCTTTGCTTCAGTTCTAGAAAGCTGCGCTCACACACATCATTCCACTCAAACTTGACATCCTTACGTGTGATCGAGTTAGTGGAGCAGCAAGCTTGGAGAATCCCTCTACAAATCTCTTATAATAACCCGCAAGCCCTAAAAAGCTGCGAATTTCAGTCACTGTCTTAGGCCTTTCTTAATTCATCATGGCCTCTATTTTAACTGAATCAACTGCTACACCGTCCTTTGATACCACATGCCCCAAAAAAATGATTTGTTCCAACAAAATTCACACTTGCTGAACTTCGCATATAACTCTTTCTCTCGAAGAGTCTGGAGTACTATGTGGAAGTGGTGTTCATGCTCTTCCCGAGATCGGGAATACACCAATATGTCATCTATGAATACGATGACGAACTTATCCAAGTGAGGCTTGAACACTTCATTCATTAATCCCATGAATGCTGCAGGGGCATTCGTTAAGCCAAATGACATAACCAAGAACTCGTAATGGCCATATCGAGTCCTGAAGGCTGTCTTTAGTACATCTTCCCCTCTAATCCTCAATTGGTGCTACCCCGACCTCAAATCAATCTTCGAAAATATTTGGGCACCCTTCAATTGATCCAATAAATCATCAATCCTAGGCAGTGGATACTTATTTTTCACCGTTGCTTGATTCAACTGCCTATAATCTATACATAGCCTCCAACTGCCATCCTTCTTCTTCACAAACAACACCGGAGCTCCCCATGGTGACACAATCGGCCTAATAAACCCCTTGTCCAACAGCTCTTTCAATTGCTTTTTCAACTCCTCAAATTCTACTAAGGCCATTTGATACGGGGGCTTAGATATAAGTTGAGTGCCTGGGAGTAGCTCTATAGCGAGCTCCGTCTCTCTTTCCAGAGGTAGCCCTGATAGCTCATCCGGAAACACATCGGAGAAGTCGTTGACAATTGGGATGTCAGACAATTCCGAATGGCTCTCTTTGGCATCCTTGACAAACGCGAGATAGCCTTCATAAACAATTCAATCTCATATTAGTGAGACACCAATAAGATCATAAACATTCTATTCATTATTTCCAAGATGTAATACAAGCTTTTTAGGTAAGGAGAAAGTGACAACCTTCCTATAGCAGTCTACACTAGCATGATGGTTGGTTAGCCAATCCATGCCTAGTATTACATCAAAGTCATACATGTCTAATAACACCAAATTTGCTACTAAGTACTTATCTCCCACCTTTACTTTACACTTACGATACACGTGTTTGGTCATTTGAGATTCCTTGAAAGGAGTAATAACATGTAATAAATGACCTAAGGGCTCAGACTCTATATGCAATTTGCTAGCAAACATAGGTGAAATAAAGGAGTGCGTTGAGCCTGGATCAATAAGTACAAATGCTTCTAAATCACAGATAGTAAGCTTACCCTTAATGACCGAACCTGAAGCATCAGCCGTCTCTTGGTCGAGAGCAAACACCTTACCATGCTCCATAGGTTTTTTGCCCTTGTCTTGAGTCTTTCTCTGTTGTACCACTGCTTGTCTATCATCTTGTTTCTCAGTGGCTTTAAGCTGAGGGCAATCTTTAACTACGTGGCCTATCTTGCCACACTTGAAGCAAGCCCCTGTAGCTCTATGGCAAGGCTGGTTTTTATGGAATCTGCCGTAAGTAGTACACGGATGAGAAGCATCAATGGGTGCTGCAGCTATGGCTCGAGTAGTGGGAGCAGCTGTAGCACTAGGCCTAACAGCCTGTGGTCGAGGCCCAACAAACTTCTGCCTCTTACTAGGGCCCTGATATCTGCTTTGCTCTGGCCTCCTTCTATCAAATCTCTTATCAGTGGGCTGTTTAGATTTGGGTTGCTTCCTAGCATCATATTCGGCTTGTGAAGTTTCAAGTTCTTGCTCAACTGTCAATGCTTTCCTCACAACCGCGGCATACTCCGTAAGCTCGAAGGGGCTAACTCTACCCCTAATGTTCGACCTCAAACCCGAAGTGAATTTCTCTGCCTTCTTTTCATCATTATAGGCATAATCCGTGTCATACTTGACTAAAGCAGTGAACCGGGTCTCATACTCGTCAACCTTCATAGACCCCTGTTTTAGTTCAAGGAATTCCGTCTTCTTCTTTCGTCTCGCTACTGCTGAAACATAGTAGTCCATGAAAGCCTCAACAAACTTCTCCCATGTAATAATGGGATTTTTGGCCAATACCAAGGGCTCATTAGTCTTCCACCACTTCTGAGCCTCACCTCTCATCATGTATACGGCTAATGATACTTTCTTGGTGGAATTGCAGCCCATGTATTTAAAGAGGAACTCCATGTCCTCTATCCACTCTTCTTCCTTGGATGGATCATTTTCCCCCTTGAACTATGGAGGATTCATCTTCTGCAATTGCTTGCAGCCCATGTATTTAAAGAGGAACTCCATGTCCTCTATCCACTCTTCTTCCTTGGATGGATCATTTTCCCCCTTGAACTATGGAGGATTCATCTTCTGCAATTGCTTCAAGAGGGACATATTTCGATCTACGAAACTCCTAGCCTGAGTAGTAGCTGGCTTAGGCATGGCTACTTGAGGTATAACTGGAGGAGGAGGAGCCTGTGGCTCTACGGGAATTGGTGGAGGTGGCACCTGTGGTGGTGGTGCAGGCAGAGGCACTAAGGGTGCAGATGGAGGCACTGAAGGTGCTGGAGGTGCATGCTGAGGTGGTGGAGCCTGAGGTACACTAGTTTGGTTTGCCACTAGTTGTTGTAGCAAAGCTGTCATAACCTTGTAATTCTGCTCCATTCTAGCCATCTTCGCCTCCATGCTATCCGGGGGTGGAGGAGTTGGATGTGGAGGAGTCGAATGTGGTGGCGATGGAGGTACAGAGGGTGAAAGAGTCGAGGGTGGTATTGCCGACCCCCGAAATGGTCTCCTGAGTCCACCTCTACGTCTTGTTCTCCTCATTCTAATCAAATTTCAATTGCCTATACCAAGAGCAGATCAATCTCAGTATAAGTCAAAATTGGAAGACTTCAAAAAATAAATTTCACAATACATGGGATGCAGCACTACTGACGGTCTAAATTACACTAACACGTACTAGACAAACCAAGCTCTGATACCATTAAATCTATCACGACCCGAAGGCCAATGACGTCCACTTAACACTTACTTTATCCCTTACGAAAATTTACGAACCAAATTTTTCTTTCTCTATTTACGGTTTGTATTCGGTGTTAGTGCAGTATCTAAATCAAATCTTATCCTATTAATATTATTTCTCGAGCTATGTCATCCTTCTCAAGGTGATTTTTATGATTTTTGCCTTATTTT